>OX388350.1:77279789-77627978 GCA_947579665.1 Sympetrum striolatum
ATAAAAACCGTATTTTTTAGTCTACAAGAAGCGGCTGAAAGATGCACTTTAAAGTTTTTTAATATTCAAAGAATATCCCTCTAATTTCCATTCAGACTAATACCAGTAACACTAATGCAAAATAATCGAATGCTAATCCTAAACTAATCTTTTACCGAATGGTCCTATTGAACAGGACAATAAAGATAAAGACAAGGGTCATAAATGGCATAAAGAGAAGTACCTACCATTAAATTATATAAAATTTGAAGGTACCAAGAGTGAATACCCGATCAATAAAATATCCCAAATGTTGAATTTATAGTAAAATCGGTTAAAATTTTCCAATGTGCTAAACTCGGAGTAATACGTACTTATATCTCATCGCCAAAACTAATATCAGGAGTTTTAAACGTTCCTTGCTAGTAGACGCAGCTTGGTACACTATGGATTTCATGAGGAGAACATGGCGTCTTTAAAGCCAAATTTACGGTAAATATCTTTAAATGATTTCACCACTAAACAATGAGCACATAAACCTATTTATTTTGTAATTTATTTATAGCGGAGATCACGCTCAAAAAAGTAGCACTCATGCACCAAAGTTTGTGCAGTCATTTTATACTTATGTTCTACTTCGTCGCTACTTTTATAACATCTTACATAAACGCCCAAAATTTCGGTAAACAGCTATGGATTTATAGCATGGATCGAATATAATTCGAGTGGTTCAGTGCAGTGGAGAAATACAAAGGTTAAGTGAACGAAGGAGCAAAGCTCTCAGTTATTTGATTTGATAGAATAATCCTACCGAAACGTAGAGGGGCTGTTTCATTTGGCACTCCTATTTACCAGAGTTTGCTCTTTCTCTTAACACAAAATCCAGAGGTAAGCAGACGTGTCGATTTTCCATGTACATTCGGGCTTTCTCTTTCGTGCAACCCACCTTTCATAATTCAACAAAGGCGCACGCAGCTTTAAACAGTTCGGAACACGTAGATTACCAGACTCCCAAAGAAAACAAAATTCACATGGAGCCGGTGTTGTGTTAGGACTGAAATGGAAGGGATATCAAAGGAATGAACTTGACTCATGAAGTATAGCTAATGGATACAGGAAGGTATTTGAGGTATTAATTAACAGGGAGGCTTGAGGAATATTAAGTCCCTTACTTCTGAATTGCGCAAATAATTAAAGAGCTCACCGCAGACCGGACAGACCGTAGAATCTGTGTTTAAAACTTATTTTTTTGACCATGCTAATTCTTGTTTTGAAATATATCGATTTTTTTCGAGTGGATAAAACGGATAGTTATTTAAAGCTTCAGTAATTGGTTTAAATCTTCCTAATCTTTCATGTAAATCTTTCTAATCGTTGATATTTATAAATATGTTTATTTCTATTTGTTGTTGTACGATTGATTGTAATTGGTCGAAATGGCTGTTGATCAATCAATTTTAAATAAATAAATAATTATTATCTTTTACTTATCCTATTAATCAATTATTTTTCAAATTTTCCAATCGTTCAGAAAATTTGATTGGAAATTATTATTTAATTGTTTAATGGTTGTAATAACTACTTAAATGAGTATTCTACTCCTTAGTTAGTTTATACTTTGCAAATTCTGCTCCCATCACTTCGACCTCTGCATCTCTTTTTGACGATAAGGACATCGTTCATTTTACCTTGCAGCTTGTGTCTTTCTCTTATCTGTTTAATTTTTTATGTAAGCATTTTTTACTATTTCTGAAAACGTATATTCTCTATGTAATCATATCACACAATATTTTTTTCTCATTTATCTCGTACAGTAATTAACTTGAATATGAAAATCAATCGGATGAAACTTCAAAGTATCGCCTTAAAGTTTTCATAGCTAGTTTTAAAGAAGCATTTAATTTGAATTTCGACTTCACCACGTCATTCATTACATATATAAAAGAGATAAAAATTAATGTTTTAACATGTCAACCTTTTAAGTTTTCATTTAGTGAGTGATTCCCATATAGGTTCTTATCCGAAAGGAATGTTCACTAAGAAATGAATTGCTCAGCGTTACTATTATCTATATACTATACTGTTTTGTGTGAGTTGTGGTTGTGGGGTGTTTTCCTGCAGTGGAGATCTTTTCCCATGCTCTTATCTTAGGTATTTTAATCCATATAGTAGTTTTCTTCTCTGTGCTTTTGAAATCTACCACTTTATTTCTGTTCCAACATGGCAAAGGGTTAGGTGTAAGAAGAGACTTGATAGTCTCAATCTCGCCCTGAATAAAGTCCTTTGTTATTATTATTCTATTATTATTATTATTACTATCGCCTTTGATTAGATAAATGAAGGAAATGAAAGAATAAACATATTCCATGGGATGGAAGGACCGATTTTGAGCATTTTTTGATGCAATCCTATATTATTTTAAGTGGAATAAAATTACCGATGGACCAAATGTTCGAATCGATTCTTGTAAAAATTTTGATCATCAGCCATAAAGTTTGCGAGTTACTTCTCTGGGCATTAATTCCAACTCACTCCCGAAAATTGGATTGAACCAATAAACAAATTCCCAAGATGATCGCAATCCCAAAGTTTTGTTCCGACGCTCAAAAGCGTAATGGGTGCCCGCAGCGGCCATATATCCTCACCATTGATATACTATTGCGGATTTCCAGCTATTTATATCCAAGCTAACATTTCATGTAACTCTCTCGATGATTAACGAGAAGGGTTTATAATTAAGAGTTGAGATTTCCATCGGAGAGGATTGCCGGGAAAATTACCAAGGGTATTAATCCTGAGGTAGATTACTGAAAGAATGATTTTTTTATGTAATCTCACACTGGATAAAATTTGGTGTCAGATATGGGTAATATTGTTAATGTTTTAGATTTTTGACAATTTTATTACGATAAGTAATTACAAAATATGTCCAATGCACTGATCTACCTACAAAGTAACACAGATTTTTCTAAAATATGTTGATATTGTGTGGGTATATCACCAGCGTAATTAAATTACTACGAAGCACGTAATTCTCACTTTTAAATATATTTTTATTTACTATTTGACTTCCTCTTCGTTGTTTGATTATCAACAAGCTTTGATTCATATTATTTATACATTCTTACATATAGCTCACGATATTTATATCAGTTAATCACAGCAATTAACCAATCTTCCCTATCCTTCTATACATTCTTGACTCTCAAATACATCTTTTCATCTTCTAATAAATTCAGTTTTTACCTAACGGTATATTTTATTCTTACTTCAGCTTACAATTAACCTCATTTTTATACTATTTCCATTTCCTATAAAACCATATCTACTTTTCTTATGAAGTATTTCAATCTCAGTTTCCATCATTTCCAAATGTCCGAAAATTTCTTTTCATTTTAGTTTAGCTAATACTAATTAAGTACTCAATAACCACTGTTACTGCCTCATAGTATATTATCTGGACCAAAATATCTCATTCTAGTTCCACGAATCTCCATAAGAAAAATATACATGACAAACTTACAATGGTTCTAGCGCCGTTGTAAAATAATACTTCTGCTGATATTTATCGATGTTATTTCAATCCAATTTCCTTGTTGTCTCAACTAAATTAATGGCTAGTTAAGGGGGGAGGGGCAATAAATACCGTAATGAACTTAATGCCCGATATTTTGTAAAAGTCAAACCTCTAATTTGTGACCAGCAAATGCATACTCTTTCACCTTTCTCCAATGACAATTGGCCATAAAATTTTGTGTGTGTCTTAAAACATGTGCAGCCAAGTATAACACGTCACACATATAGATCAAATGAAGTTATACTTAGCACAGGAAAGCGTGCAACTCAACTCAAGATTATACAAGAGGTGAAAAATAAAGATTTGACTGGGACTCGAACCCAGGTACACTTAAGGAAGAACACCTGCCCGGAAAGTGGAAGACCTGGTTTCGAGTCCCAGCCAAGTCAATATGTTTCACTCCTTGTATATACGTATAAAAGTTTACCTCTCAAATGCAGATTTAAGACATGGAATGAAAAAAGTCGACTTAAATTTGGATGTATACGGTATATACTCTTACATACATTCGTACAAACTTGAAAATGCGTCACCTCCAGAAATGGGAGAGATAAATGAAGAGAGCAGGGAAGCGAAAGATAAGTTGAGAAATAAGTACGGTCTGAGGAAATTGGTCCCATGGAAGAAGATGGAGAAATATGAGTGTTTTGGAGAAACTGGTCCCAAGGAGCGGCGGTGGAAGTGGTGCTCTAGATGGATGAGCAGGCAATTTAACTTTATTTTGCACAGCTTTTCAGAGGGTTTTCCAGACGCTTAGTGTTGAGTCTTCGGTTTCAATAACGGTAATGAAATATCGTACATGCTTATGATGGATTCTCTTCCCAGTTAACCGCAATATGATCCAACCGAATTTCATGGTTAGTTCACAACCTATTTTATGGCTCTTTTAATCTCTTGTGTAAGGAAAAATGTATACTTTGAAGAATACGGAAGTTACTTTATTCGGCCGCACATTCTATTTAAGACATTTTCAAATAGTTTTATCGGTTTATCTACAAGGGGCCGTTAATATTTGTGAAAATCCCGTTAAGAAAAATCTCGGTGAATATTTAAGTTTTAAGTTTGGAGATACAGTTTCGTGTGAGATACTTTGAAATAGTTTCCTCGGTTTGTCTACTGGTGGCTTTTAATTTTTGCAAAAATTAAAAATAATTAAGACCTTGACGTAATGCAACAACTCTTGTTAAATTACTTCTTCTTAATCAATCCTAGAAGAGATAAATGTAGTAGTCAATTTCAATATTATCTTCGTTCCAGTGTATTTCCATGGGCATATGGACTATTTAGTAACTATAAACTAAGGTAAATAAGCAATAGAATTAAAATAATAAAAAACTAGATTCTACGATTTGTGTAATGCATTACGATTTTGATTATTAAATGATTAATTATATATAATACCTGAACTTGAGTACAATTCCTAGGCTTCAAAATGTAATACAAGATTCAAAGTAGCTAGCTATACCTATAGATAAAACTCAATGAAGACTTTTGTGGTAAAAACATCAGGAAAGACATGTCCGAAGACCAATTACTTTTTGAAATGTTGACTGCGAAATCGGATTAGGCTAACGGCTAATTAACAGTTTATTTGTAGTTAAATGTAACAGCTAATTGACAGGTTAACAGTTATTTTTTACCGGATTATGCTAAAAGGACAATATCGAAAGGACGTTTTTCTTAACTTTAAGAAGTATATTACTACAATAAGAACATAATAATAAACTAAATACACGTGAGTGATGTATAGCACCGAAGTATTAATAATTTTCCTTCAGGGGCATCAGCGTGTTTACTCCCATATTTTTTTTACGTTTTTCTCATTTCTTTATACTTTATGTTTCTTTTTCCAACCTCTTCTTTTAAATTCTTTTTTTCGGAAAGAGTTTTTTACATCTTGCTTGAGAAAGGAGGTGATAATTAGGTTTGCAGAGAACTCTCTCTTCGAGTATTCTTTTGGGAGACAGAAGTGCCATCTGCGAAAATGACACGGAAATAGCATTCTAGTTCCGTACTTTAGGTGAGCTGCACAAAGGTTTTGGGTTTCCTCTCCAAAATTACATTCTTCCTTAGAATTATATATCATATTCATTCGAATATTCTTCATTTCATATCCTTTCGAAAGGATGAAATGTATGGGGAATAAAATTTTATGATACCACAGCTATTAAAATAAAAATGAAGTGTAAAAATATGCTGAATCATTCTCGGGATAATTGTGTCAGATAGAAGAGATGTTACTAATGATTAACGTAAGAATTTTAAGAGTTCTAGTGAAGTGATTAAATTCAGTATACACTGCATGATGTGAAACTTGGGTCCACAGGAGCACTGTCTTCAAGTCACGTGAAATTTAATTATGGATAATGTGTCTAAGTTGGAGTTGAAAAGGTGTGACTTGAAGTATCATTGGGTTACCCTCAGCCTTGATTAAAGTTACAGAGCTGTACTAATTACGCATTATACATTATCAAGTTAATCTACGTTGGTCTATGCCAAGGGCTCTAAACTTTTTTATAGTCAGTATACCCTTGAACCTGTAAATTTACCTGTAAAAAATTTAGAAACCGGAGGTGCCCCGATTTTCAGTTAAGAACCGCAATAATTAATTCAAAACCCATCCTAATCAACCTTCTTATCGTCTCCAAAATAGTAGTATATCCGAAATGTAATATATCTATAAATAGAAAATATAAGTTAATACATCGAAAACATCATTTTAATTACTGCATTCTAACTGATTATATTAATTAAACTTTTTATCTGCTATCCTTAACTTAAAATTCAAATTTATTATTGCTATATTCCTTCAAAACATTCCACTTAAACAGTAAACTACGGGGCCATTTTCTATTATATCACTTACTTATAGCTTTCATTGTTAATTCCAGCTAGATTTTATTGATCTTAAACATAGTTTACCATATTTATACTTGAATATACTAAAACTTATCACTAACATATCCATTAATCTCTCCTAAATCGTTAAATTCTTAGAAATTCACCACTAATTAAAGACAAATATAATGGTTTCTAATCGAATTGAAATCCCTAAAAAACTGTCACAATGGATGCTGGAACTTCGATTTCACCGTAAATCCATCTGATTAAATTTAATCAACTATTTCCTATGCTATATTCGGATGACCCTTCTATATGTGATAGAAAATGAGCATAGCATTCCAGACCAACATTCCAGTCCTTCCCATCAAAGAAGGCAACCCTAGGGTCTTTTTAGGAGCGATTATTTGGAATTTATCCCTTCCCTCGACGTCATAAGCCTTTCTATATATATATATATAGCTCCCCTTTTATTAAACTATGCATTATTTACATTCCATTTATTGTCAAATATAATATTTGAATTCCTTATTAATAGGTAAAGATTCCAACATCTCTACCCAATATTTGAACGTTTTTCCCTTATTGAATTTCAGCTTGTAATTATTTCACAAACATTTTGATGTGGAAGGACAAAGGTGGACATTCCTTCTATACAACTTCGTTTTCTATATTATCTTATTGGTTTCATATGTTTCAAAATAGAACCAATCCTGAAAGCAGTCTTTTAACACCCCTTTCTGTTCATCAATTTAAACTCTGTTATCTTTACTACTTCTGATGTTAGAAAATCCAAGAAATTACTCTCCTTCAACGCATAATTGAAAATCAACCGAATTTTCAGATTTAATATCCTCGATAACTTCATGTATAATTCTCGATTACCCCCGCCTATAAAACACATTTTTCAATATAATTAAGACCTTTAAAATTCAAACATAAACATTAATACCTAATGCATATATTGCGTGCTTAGAATGTGATATAGTTAATCATGAGTAGAACAATTAATTATCCTCTGATTTAACTGCCGTCCAACTTTTATAAAATTTTCTCGGGTTAAAACACAGGTAGGTTCAGAAGACCATGAAATACCATCTAACTTGTGAAAGATACCTCTAGGATATCTCTAAGGCACATTGTAATACACTAATATATTAGTCATTTAAGTTCTCTCTCCTAAACATAAAATTTAATAAATCAGTTAACTATATTGCATTCATGATCCGTTTTCCTTTTATCACATCTTCCTAAACTCATTTATACATTACGAGCTTCCTTTACCGTCCAAAAAGACTTTAATATCTCGTGAACTAATTTGTGTTGGTTCTGCGATAATTTAATAAGCTCATAGAAGAGCACCCTTATTTTGTTAATTAATCAAAACCTATATACTACATTATGATTAACAGAATATTAATGTAAGTCTTTCTTGGTATTCAGGTTCAACATTTCTATTTTTTCCAAAACAATATATATTTATATAGTTATAATACATTCTAAATATTATGGATCTTGACTCGAGTGGAGAAAGTAGTTGATTGTCATTTAATAAAGTTTCTTTGATCATCCACGGACAGAGGTGAATGAGAAAACATGATATCCTTATGGTGTACGTACATTATATATTTATATAGAGGGAGAAGAACCCCATTTTCCTTTTTCTTGCAACCAAACTCCATTAATTCAGAATCCGAGTCGCCCGACTTTTTTGATGTAAAAATAGGAGGTCTTCCGAAACAGGTGAGTGACACTTCAAAGTCTTTCCGTTTAAGAGATACGTCACGCTCGTGGAGATGAGTTACAGATCGGCAAACATCTCGGGCATAATGGATGGCGTATTTCGGGGAAGGAGAAAGCGAGATTGTGTATGTCAGGAGGGAGAGTGGTAGAAGGGAAGAGAGGGGGGAAAGGAAGCTTGAAATGCGGAGAATGGTTAAGCGAAGAGATTCGGGATCAGACTGATGAGTCCCTACCTGTGTTTGGAAAAATGATACACGTTCAGTAGGCATTACATAATAGGTCTGATTTGTATTAAATACCGATTAAATGCTATTTTTATAAAATTTATAAAATTTTTATAATTGAAAAGTTGAATCATTAAATCAATGTGTATGGCTTGATGAAATTGGTTTGATTGTGAAAATTCATAATCTATTTCGAAATATTATTATTGGACGTAGCGAGTAATTAAGTTTTTTTTTAATGTTGCTATTTCCTACCTATGGTCAGTGTATATTCAAAATACGACTGAGGAGGAACTGCTTCAATGCTCTATTCCTTAGAGATCCAACCTTTTCTTTTCTTATTGGTATTTTTTTCTTACAAAGAAAATTCAAAATTGTCGCATAAGAAGTTGAAACCATAAAGTGACCGATCGATAAAACTAATGTATCTCCGTTATTGGCAAGAGTGTTTAGGAATATCTATTGTATTGTTCAATTTTAGAAATTACACATCAACTTTTATATGCTGTCTTTATTTTAGAGTTCTACTTTGTCTTTCGTATATAATTGAGAAATTTTCATTAAGTCCCTAGCAAAAGATTACTTTTTGCTCTGCTCAAATTAATACGATACTTTCTCTAGATGTTTTCTTCGTGTTTTGGCTTAAATATTGCAAAACAAAATGTATTTCTGCTGAACTCCCAAAACATATTATTTAAATTATTTACGTAATATTTTAGTCCTCTTCTAATAGTCTTACGAACTTGATTCAATGTAAAATGAACAAGTTCTAACTTATATTTCTATATGTAGTACCAGCAATCCTCAATTTATGGTAATATGCTTGATTATTCCTCAGTATTTTTTCTATTATACGAAAAGCTTCACTGCTAAATAACAGAAATTAAATCTTATAAAAATTGACCATTTCCAGTGACATCAGAAGGTAAAGATCATACTGGAATGTCAGTTATTACTATTTTCATCCTTTTTAATCGACGATCATTGTTATTGCATAATCATATCCACACTGTCGAACATATCAAAACCTTATCTACATAAAAGCTTATTCAGTGAAACTAGTTAAAACATCTTGGTAAAAATATTACAAATTATTATTATTTAAATTGATCTTAATTTTTGGTAGACTATACATTTCGCTTCGTTGGAAAATCTCCCGGAATACGACGAAATAAGGCTCGCTGATGGAAGTAATAAATATATGTAAAGAAGAAATTCCCTACGACCCCTTCTATTGCCCTATAGGTTAGGAAAAGTACCCTGCGAAACTCGACGCCAGCGCCCTGGGCGAAATACGAGGACGAGATGGAGGATAGCGGAGTAAAGGGATAATAGATATGCAAATGGAAAAGGAAACATTTTTCGAAGGGATAGGAAACGCGGGGAAATGCATTTTGGAAAGAAAATACGATAAGAGGGAGAAAATAAGAGGGAAACGGCAAAGGTGTACACAAAGGGTTAACTGGAAATGGGAAGAGGTTTCCTTAACACTATCTGCGAAGAACACTCGCGCTGACCCGGAACAAGAAGGGAATGAGGGATAAATTGTAGAAAACGCTTCGGCGATAATGGGTTCGCGGAAATGGAAAGTATAAAACCCGGAAAATATGGCGGACGGGGTCACGTGCTCTTGGATAGGATTTGTACCATTTCGGTTCCCGTGAGGATTTCTCCGCCTCTTTTCGAATTCCACTGATCGCCTTACGGCTATCGATGGACGAATATTCGTCCGTATTTGCAGTAACATAAAATGTATTTGTCAGATTTTGCTTTGCAATTCGAGATCGAATAAAGTCGTTTTACGGAAACTATAAACAAAAATAATAAATGAAATATCATATCTGAACTTATATAACTTATATATACACTTATAGCATCTACTTATCCCAAATCTGGCGATCAAAACGTAAAAGTTAAACATTTAAAGTAATAAGAAAGTTAAAGCTTTCATAATAAATGTCCCGTTTATAGTTATTTTTATAAACAATATCTTCATTGTAATTTTATATTATAAAAAGCCATACTTGATGTATTATATATACCAGTCATGTTGAATAGTCATCCATCATGTTTTCCGTAATATTTGTGAATTCGAAAAAACTGGATATGTTCGAGTATTCTTGGTCAGACCCCTTCTGGAATATGCGGCAAGTATATGGAATCCGGCGGATGAAACGTGTACCCGCGAACTCGAGAGTGTAAGACGGTTCGTTTTGTTAAGAAATGCTACGGTAAAAAAGCAAGCGTAACAAAAATGCTCTCAGACGTAGGTTGGGAATCCTTGAAAGAAAGGAGATTGGAAGCTAGGCTGCGATTGCTTAATAAATTCAGGGAGACTACGTTTGTGGCAGATACAATCGGTATCATGCAACCCCCCTGTTACCTCGGTCGATCCGATAATGAACGTAAGTTAAGATAAATAGATACTAGAACGAGTTGTTATAAAAATTCATTCTTTCAGCGAACGATACGCGATAATAACCGAAATAGGAAGTAGTTTAGATCCAACTGGTGTTTACACCCCCTGCCACACGCCGAAAGGCGGCTTGTAGGGTATTAATGTAGATGTAGATGTAGAAGTAATCAATATTGGGTCTTAATCAATATTAAATGCATGAAATTTAGTATTGTAGTGTTTACTTGGACTCAGTCATATTTTACTACGTTATGCAAAGTTGTCTCTGTAAATACATCTCTCAAATCATTAGGAAAGTAAGTTGTATAATCACCTCGTTAAGCAATAATTAATATCAGCAATATTAGATGATTTTAAGCTAACCGTAGAATTTGATAGCATTATTCATATATAATAAATGCATTAACAGTTTCGTATTGTAAATTTCCTATTCTTTGTTGTAACTTATTTTAATTTTTTTTATTATTCTTGGTAAAATAATTTAAGTAAAATTGGGTGGTACGTGCGAACAAAACTAGTACATAATTGAAATAAATGGAGTCAAAAAATCAAAAATATAGCTGTAAACATACTTCGTGCTTTAATAAGAACGGCAACAAAACAAATACTAATTTTATTTCCTTTGGAATAAGTAAATAAATTATCCCCATTTTCTAAATTTAAATATAAAAATTTTCCAATAAGTTAAGGTTTCTATTGCTTTGTAAGATAAATCGTTACAAATGCTTTATTTTAAATTCTGAATTATCTTCAAAGATATATTTTCTCATTGTACCTTTTTTAATTCATCTCATTATTTATTTTCTCGGTTTTGTTTACGAATCGAATTTATTCGTGAATATTTTTTAATGACCTTCGCATTTACTCACGTAATGGTAAAAAGGAGGAAGGAAGTCCGAATAATGAATAGTATGCAAATGGATCTTATCTTTCGGGTCTCATCATAGGTTTCCTCCGCCTTCATATGAATAACGTACCGTTAATATATCCTGTCGTGCGAGCCCAGCCGTAAGATTATACGTATTCCGTAGATTAGGAAGGTCGAACGGACAGGGGTTTCACAAACATATCAACCGATAAATATTTCACCCAAAACTAAACATGAGCACACGCAATATGCAATCAAGATCTGGATATGTATGGGTAGACTGAAACCGAGTCAAATATTCGCGTATACAAGCGTATGAGAGAATGAGCCGACAGATCACTTTTGACTTTCCGGAACGTGAGCTATTCGATCTGATGTTTGATATTTGAGGGCAGTGTGTAAATATGGAAAATAGATGACGTTTGCGGTTGAAAAGTTTTTTGTGGAAATGGTTCTTCATCAGACTTCAGCAAAATCATTGACTATCAAGTCAGTTAATTTTAATTACATTGAAGGCAGTTCCTTAGTAAAATTCACCAGTTTAAATTTTTCAATTGGAAAATCAAATTAAATTGAATAAATAAAAATAAAGTTATTTAATGCGTTGAAAGTAGAAAAAATACAAGAGAATATAATTCATTCATTCCTCCATTATAATATTTCTTACTAGGTTTTTTTTACGTATTATAAAATTCAATTTTAAATCAGAATTGAGCAATCGACATCCCCAATCATTTATTTGGTAATACTCGCCTTAAAGTTCTTATAAATCATTCAACAACAAAGAAGTTTGTTTTTTATGAAGTAAAAATGAAATTATTTACGGTGGGGAAGTCTTGAAATCACAAGGTGGGAAATACTTCGGATCTTTATAATTTAATACTCTCACCTGATAGATTCTGAGGGCGGTATAACCGTTCGAAATAGTTTATGGAGCAAAAAAGTTTAGAATATGCATTTTTCCGTCATCATTTAGTAATAAATTCAGGAAATCATTGATAGTAAATTATACGAAACACAACGCACTTTATTGAACTGTTGCGAAAGACAGAAATCGCCTTCATTATTTCAAAAATTTAAGAAATGCCATATATTACACCAGAAATTGCTTGAATATTTAGGCAATCGACGAATGTATTTTAGATTCTGACCTTTTGTAACCTTTGCGGAATGAGCAATCATTGCAAGATCAAGAGCCAATACGCCTCTCTAACCCAAATCCCCAATTCTCAATTCCCCAAAAGAGGAAATAAACATTTCCTTGTTCCTCCCTCGTGTATTTGTTGTCTCGCTTTCCCTTCTCAACATTTCCACCCCCATTTGCATCCCTCCTCACTCTCTCAACCAATCCTTCCTCCTCAGAATCTTCTCCGGTCCAAGGGTAATAATGGATCCATCCCCACAGGATCCACAAAGGGAGGAGGCGTTGATGGAAGGGACGGAAGAATCGCCGGATTCGCAAAGTGCCTTCCTTTTGTGGAGGAATTCGACCACACGTGCAAAGAAGGCGTAAAGGGCCTAATCCCCATGGCCGCTCCTTTTATCTCAGTTTAGCAGCTATTTTATTGCCGTGCAGGAAATGCGATGATTTCCCGTACCTTTCGCGAGGAATTTCGTTCCCCGAAATCTGAATATAATAGGGGGTGTGGATGGGCAAAGCTTCCTCTCACAAGCAAACGAAGGGTTATAAATGGTTGCGCGTTGAGTTATTAGATCTTGGTCTGGGAAATTGGGAGAGCATGTTCTATCCTCTATGAAAGCATTTATTGTTATCATATGTGGAAGTCGAATTAAATGCCCGTCAAAGGCCTTGACATTAGCATTTGTTTGAGATATATTTATTACTCACTAACCGCTACTCATTAATAATAATACTCACATGATTTAATTATATTAATCGTTATATATTCATGCAAGTTCATATTTTAATAATGGTTTCTATCTAAGCCATAATGAATATAACGTAAATCGATATTTCTCGTTAAACATGAATTTCACTCTATAGTTTAGTTTTGTCTTTAATAAATACAAGTGGCTATTATTTATTTATACAGGTTAGATGGAAGAGGAAACTTTTTAGTCTCAATCTCGCCTACAATAAAGACCTCTAATAATAATAAAAATAATAGTAATCACATGCTTTACATATATTGATTTATATATATACGTAAAGTTATCAATTCAGTGGTTGCTTTTAGCGTTAATAAATATAACATCAGTCCATAGTTTTCAATGAACAAGCTATATAGAGCTCGAATAACAATAGAAAATTGCATACCAATGTCCTAATTCCTGATTGAAAATGTGTTTTACTTAAATGGGCATATATTTTCAAATAAGAAACTGTTATTTCCAACTTATCAGTTCTTTCATTTGAATTCGGTTCTTCTTAAGCTTTATACGAGTTTTAAATAATTTTTTCCAATCGCTGTTTCAAATAGCCCACTCAATTGCTCAATTTCTTTTTTTATTTAGAACAGAATAGTCTAATTTTTAATGGCAACTAAAATATCAAAAGATTTAATTGATTTAAGTGACAATTACTCAGACAAGATCATGAGGATGTAATCAATTGAATAATTCTTTATTTGATAAGACTCCATTACGGAAACGGCATCTTAGTAATTTCCACCACCACGTACATTATGCAGATATTTATAATGCATTTTAACTACCGCACGACAGTCGAACACTCCAAGATAAAAAGTTAACAGTTTAGTTTAAAATAACGTTTTAAATTTACCAAATCATATTTCTGAATCAATTTAAACTGCCTTACATGTAATCATATTTCCTCATCTCAATTATAGACGGACCGATTCTATTTAGAGAATTAATTAATGTATAGAATATAAAATTGATAGATTTTGAATTTAGGTTATCTCATTTATAATTTATTTATTATTAAGTGTTATTAATCACCAATATATCCATGCAAATGGAGAAATCAAGGCAAATACCATAACAATGAGCTCATTTCCAAATTAAGAATCCTCCGTTTGTTTGTTGGTTTTTCCTCCACCTTATTTTTAAAACAAATTCCCCACCCGGATCGTTCTTGATGAGCGTACAAATTGCATCGCTCGGGATTCCGTTGTAAAATGAGCAGAAATATGGCTCCGAGCAGGAAATCCGCGTCGCATAAAAGACCAAACAAAAGAAGATCGGGATGCGAGCGATGCTTGCAAGGGAATTACATGGATTTTTCCCTGCGATTCCCTTTTCCTGGAGAATTTTCTGCAGAGGGGATCGGATGAGTTCAGAAGAGAGGAACGGATGAATTCAGAAGACAGGGACGGACGAATGAATAATAATGATACCAATGATCGTCTTTATTTGGACCAGATTGAGACCAAAACTCTCTTCTTCCATCCAACCCATCGACATTACTTAGAGGATATTAAAGTTAAAAAAAAATAATTTGAAGAAATTAGAGGAATTTCGGATGTGAAAAACCTAAGAGATTACTATAAAAAATATCCACTGCAGAAATACACCCACTAAGAAGGGGGGTATGAAAAATCTGCGCAATCCTACCGATAGTAATAACTAAAAGATTAGGAAAAATAAAAGGGCAGAATTTAGAATTACACTACCAGTAAGTACATGCAATACATAATTAAGAATCAGTTCAAATTTTAATAAATGATTGAAATGTACATAATTACATAAAAAACAAAAGAAAAGAAAAAAGTTGAAAAAGTACGTGGATTTGCATCCATTAGGTACAAAATGAGACAGATAAATACATATTATAAAAATAACATTATCGATGCAATAAATACCGTATATAGTAGTCAGGGTTACATTTAACATAGGCATTGAGGTAGCACCAAATAAGAAAGAAGGAGCAGATGAGAATTATTATGTTCAAAGATCAAAAGCAAAATGAGTCAAGTAGTTATAGGATAGAGGAGATTTCTTTTCATCGCTTATGACCGGGATTTATAATAATAATAATAATAAAAGGACTTTATTAGGGCGAGATTGATACAAGGAAGTCTCTTCTTACATCTAACCCTTCGTTGCATGATAAATGAATGGAAATAGATAGCCCGCTAAAGTAAAAAGAAGAAACCTATTATGCAGATTAAACAACCTTGGCTAAGAGCTAAGAAAAATTTCCACTACAGGAAAACACTCAGTAGAAGGGGAGTATGAAAATCATGCGAAGCCTACGGATAAAAAGCTAAATTTGATGATGAATGTAGGTTAAAAGAGTTATGAAGGACAAGGAGAAAAGTTGATAGAGGTATTAAAAAAAGAATGAACAAGTGATGACATATTTACATAAAAATCAGTATCTCACAAATTGAAACTAATTACGAGATGAATTGAAAATATAACGACAGGAAATGTATCAATAGTGAAAAATAAAAATTTTATGCATGAAAATAACAGAGAAACATTTAAGCAAGAATAGAGGAATCAGAAGTTTAAAAGAGAGGAAAAATAATTCAGAAGAGAGAAACGTGCGAACTAGAAAGGAAGAACGCAAGAATTCAGATTAGAGGAACGGAGTGAAATTGGTTGGAAAAGGAAAGTGAGGGAGGACAGATTACTGGCAGTGCATTACATCCCGAGGGATAATTGGGAGTGTTGGATTAAGGAGTGCCGGATTAGGAGATGGCGGATTAAACGGTGCCGGATTAAAAGCTTCCGGACTAATATGTCCGGAAGATGCCGGATTAGGATTCGCCATATTAATAGCCACTGGAAAAAATGGATTCTCGTCTCCATTGTGATATTTCTACGATGAATGTAATTTGGAGCATCAGAGTTTGGGTAGTGAGACACGAGTGTTGTTGCTGTTGAGAAATTGATTGCTCAACTGTTGAATGCTTTCCTAAGAAAGAAGGAAAGTGCAAATACTTAGTCTGATTAGGAATAATAAATATAAATAATGTTACTGAATTAAAAACTGGTAAGAAAGTTACAGTGTTTTGAAGGGAATCATTCTTAATTCTCCCTACAAAGTTATTACTATTGCTTCGGTATTTATAAATATTTCGGTATATTTCATAAATTTTAAAATTAAAAAAATAGAGCTCTGCCGGGTGGTTGTATGTTCTATTCAAGCATTTATCTAGTCTGCTATATCAAATACACCATAAATTCAACCAAAAAACCACATTAATTCAAATATACCATAGTTTATAATGTCACAATCTCTTTTTAAAATAGTCAGTTAAATTCATTAAGCTCAAGTTTAAATATTTAATCATTGATGTGGGTTGACTGGATAAATGGGGCATTCAACACTTTTAGTAGAAAGGCGTTTTAGACTATTAAAAAGTAGTCATTGCATATCAACTATTTCACAAATTCATTTTACTAAAGTAGCCCCTTCAAAATTACAGGAATGCTTCCTAAATAATCGTTTAATAAGTTATAGAAGAAGATAAATGTCATTTTTATACAAAGTATGCAAAGTGGAAAAATTTAATTTGATATAATGCATGTCTGCATCTTTCATATGATTAAAAAATATAAGAGATAGAACTAATATTAGTATTTTAATGAGAATAACAGAGTCAATGAAAAGAACTGTCTTTTTATAAAATTATAGATATTATAGCCTTTAACTACTAATCAATGCCCCCTTTATGCCATAAGTAATTTATGTTTCATCATTGAAAACAAAAAAAATAAATCTTCAATGAATAATCTAGGACGTTTCTAAGGGTTAAAATCTTTATCTTTCTCGATATTATATGCCATGACTTTTTTCAATCTTCCATATTGCATGCTTATATTATTTATCGCTTTATATTTTCCTTTCAAAAAGGTTAATATTTATTTATCAGAAATCATTAATTTTCCCAGCTTTGTTAATGCTGACTTATGCATAGTATAATTGTATTCATGAATAATCGTGGATCTTTTTATTTTAAAGCGTATATCAATAATGACAGCAAAGTTTTTAGGAACGAGAATTTATGTTTTAGAATTACCATAATATCCTCATATGTAGAAGTTCGCTATGATATGGAAAAAAATTAAGCGCCATTGATTGTAAGCATGCTTTGAATAAACATGGACATAACTCTTTGAATTTAAGAGGAATATTGCCTTGTTTTACGGAAATCGTATTCTTTATTATGGAAAAAGTTAATCTGTCATTATTGTTTTTACTGTCCACTTTTATTGCTGCGACTATTGCAGTGCACGAACCGTAAAAATAACTTAGTGTATTTTCATCTCCAGTACTTTGAGACTTCAAGCTCAGCATGGCTCTTGGGATAAGTTAGAGAATATCTTAAATCATGTAGAGAAGAAAAGAATCGGAATGTATGGGAGAACGTGGAAGAAGAATCTCGGGGAATAAAGGGCCAATAAATTAAAAGATATGGGAGCGAATGGTTTTAGGGCTTCGGAGGTAGCTATTGGGAATATGAAAGGAGTAAAAATCCAAACGGCACTTATTCTCAAACTGGAGAAAGGTACGGCGGAGAATAGCGGGATAAAAGAGGGCGACCGGAATGCCGCCTGGTGGGTGGCTGCGGAGTTAAATCCGAGACAAGGGCCAATAAAAGAAGTCGATAGGGATTACCCAAGAGAAAGGGAGTGATCATCTATGCCCACGCCCACATCGCAGACTTTTAAATGATACTGTTTCTTCGCTTTTTTGCTTCGCCGTTTATTACGGTCTGCTCACTAATATTCTCGATATAATTCTTCCTGAAAAAATTGCTTCAGCCATAGTCATCTTAACCTCGTGGGGGTGGAATTTCAAGCA
This sequence comes from Sympetrum striolatum, assembly GCA_947579665.1. Taxonomy (NCBI): domain Eukaryota; kingdom Metazoa; phylum Arthropoda; class Insecta; order Odonata; family Libellulidae; genus Sympetrum; species Sympetrum striolatum. The sequence goes on from OX388350.1 coordinate 77,298,177, forward strand.
GGCCTCATCTATCGGTGGCGATTTTTTCGGCTTCACGACAGAATATATTTTACTACATGATTGATTCGAGGGAGTGGTTTTAGAGTATGATGATTTGCATATAAATATAGGTTTTTGACCTTTTTAATTCTATGATGATAAATTTAGATGTGTTGATATGCCAAAAGTTCGTTTATTTTAAAAATATTGAGCTCCTCAAGGAGTTACGCTTAAGTTTCTATTGGATATTAATGGCAAAGATGAATTTCTACTTTCGTGCGTAGTAAATACATTTACTGATATGAAATTCTTATAGCCTTGGTTGATGATTACATTCCATGATTAGGTATATCGAAAGCTCCTTTACTTTTTTTAACACATGTAGAGATTTTTATGAGATTAGCCTTTTGAATGGTTGAATATTGACGAACAGAAATGTACACTTTCGATCAAAGTATACTAAAAATAATATTGGGAAGCACTGGATTGTGATTTTTGATCGTAGCTGAGGTAATTTTGTAATCTTTTATTTGCCGTGTATTGAGGGAGAAAAATTTGTCTCTCATTAATATTAATGCGAATGATAAAAAATAATAAGAATAAGAATAATAACTTCTCTAATGGAAACAGGAGGATCCCAATTACATCCGTTTCGATAATAATTACTATTTACAAAGACACAACCATTCCCTAGCCAGAAAAATCTAACTAGCATGCTAACCGACTCTGCCACCGCTGCCGATAAATGCGTGATAAATAAACTAATCTTTAGTATTTAACCATATACCGGGACAAATCTCTTGAAAAGTAAGTAAAATTTCCTTTCCAATTTAATTACAGCTTTTGTTGATCCTAATTTAGTTGATTTTATTCAAGATTTCCATATACTAAAAATCTCAAAACTATTCATTGAAAACATCTTTGAAGTAGTTTCATCATTACGATACTGATGAATAAAATTGTTTAGTTAAACAAATATGATTGTTTAACTCCAATTACGCATACCAATTTTGTCAGCGATTTCAACGCACGATTTTACTGCATGAAATGCATCCTTATATCGTAGAAAGTAAATCGCCCCTTCATGATACAACCATTCTCCACGACAACCACCTAGTAATAACACAGCAATGGGATACTCCATTCTTCCAACAACGGTTTTAAAAGCTTCTTTCGCCTACACCATCTAAACTCTTCTCGCCGTCTCGGAAAACTTTCGTCACATCTCTCAAGGCCTTAAGATTCAACTGAGGGGATACAAAGAGATAGAGGAAGCTGAGTTGGGACAAAAGAGAGGATGTCGTGGGTCCAACGGGTGGCAAGAAATCTGAGGGAATTGGCCGAGGGATTAGGAAAGGCTATTGGGCGCCTTTGGAGGTTCCAGAACGATCGCTGTGCCATCGGCATCGCATGGATGCGTCCGAATGCCCCGCCAAAGGAGGCGTACAATGACTCCTTCCCCGCCCAGCCATCCGCGTGTATGGGCGGAACATAATCTCGATCCTTAGAATAATGTCCGAAACCGGACGGGGAAATTTAATGGCCTACCTTCGCAGAAAGCGGTGCGTTACGGGGTTATTCCGAGGGAAACTTGGTCGTTCGTGTTTACAGATCCGGAAAGGAAAGGGTAGTTTACTGATGAACGCATCTACGGCGTGTGCGCAGGTGACGTATCGTCCGAGTTACGCCGGTAAGAGGTTCGGAGTATTAGAGAACGAGCTCCAATGAGTCAACGTAAAAAGAGAATGGAATTAATTATCAAATTGTGGGGCAAAGGATATAGGGGTACTAATTAAACGATAGTGGAGAAGAGAGCCTTGTTTTTGTCTTGCCTTACTAATGCTTCCCATTATATCATCAATTGCTTCTAATTTTTCTGAATATTTCCATAAACCTTGAAAGTCACCTTGAAACATTGCTAAGCTACTCACATAGACCGCATTGCCATGTTTTGGTGAATTTAATATATTTCATATTTCTGTAGCTACAACATAAGAATATTCCACACTTTAAATTGTGAAGAAGAGAATCTTTCATTTAGTTTAGTCTAAACTTTGTCATGCCTGTAATAGTGCACAAATTAAATAAATGACATTCGTTCTGATCATTAAGTAATATTGCAGTATTTATATGAACGTATTTTCTAGCATTAGCATTTTGGATCGGTGAGGAAAGCAGCCCTCGCTTTCTATCCGACTTCTTATCTTGCCTAGTTAGTCTCATTATCACCTTAGTAATTTGGTATCAAATGGTGGAGAGGCTGATGTTCCAACAGGCCTAAGGGCTGAATACTTTCCGGAAGGTAGAACTTAGTAGTTCTTCTTCAGAAGTGAAGGCCTCTTTCCCAAGATTTTAATATGTATGTGCATAAACCTTTGCATGAATGAACGCTGTATCTTATCCCCTAAAGACGTAACTGATGATGGAAATGTAAAATCTTAATACAAACTTTTGAAGTTAACTACTGAGAATAAATATCTTTGAAAAGTTAATTTTAGCGTTATCGTCAGTATAAGACAATAATTAGAGCTCCAATTTTCCCCCTAAATTCCCTCCGTCCTCAAATACTACTCAAATTTATAAAGATTTTATTACGGAATATAAAGGATCATTTGCAAATTTACGAGGTAAATGTTTTCACCTTTTAGCAATAATATATTAGATAGTAGTAAATCTAATGCAAATATGTTTTTCTAATCTAGCTCTTACCAGTGCTGAATCTTCATATGAATATATTTTGTCTTAGTCAACCTCATAAAGCACCCAGTGCATTCTAACTCAATTGTATTAATTGTTTTCAAATTTCGATTATCTTTCGCCAGTATGTGACAGTTCCTCGTTCTTAAATCAAAGGTAAATGTTTGCGCGAAAAAGCAAAAACGAATAATCTCAGCAAATCGCCATTTTTGTCAGTGACTTTAGGAAATTTCAGGCTATATATAACACACCAGTTCAAAATCATCTATGAACATTTGAAATATATCAATAATTCGCATAATTTTATGACCTTAGTAAGGATGGCAATCTGGTAAGCAAGTCCATTACCCAAACGTTCTTTGAGTGTTCTTCATTACCACAACAAACATTGTACTTCCGCGAAGAAGTGCTTATCAAGAACCCTTTTCTTCCATTTGAGCTTCTGCATACATAGTTTGAAACGTCCCGAAGTACCTTCTTTTATCTTCAAATTCCACAAAGGCCTTGACGATTGCCGCGTTTATTTTGCTGCAAAGACAAACTTCGACGTCTGTATTTTTTTATGAAAACGAGACATTTTCACGGAAGGAATAAAGCTTGCAGAAACTTCTCATTCTGCGCAAGGTATGCAAATTAAAAAAAGAAGGAAAGGGGTTTGTTAACAAAACGGATGGGATATGCTTGCTGTAGAGGATAACACAAGATTTTTATTATGGTTCAAATTTATCTTTCATTCGTCTCAAAATAGACCTTGGTATTCATTTTCAAGGCCTATTCTCAATTAAATTACTACTAATTTTATCTCTTTATTTCACATTAAAGTTATTTCCACTCCATTAGGGGTATTTACTGAAGTATTAGCATAGTCATTTGTTTATTTTTTTGGAATTGTGCGTAACTATGGGGTATTCCATGGCAAGAGGTATGAGGATAAAATAACTTTTCAGACAAACTACATCCTGTTGAATCTTAAAATTCTGAAATGCCACAATTAAACTCAAGTATTAATGTATCCTTCTGATTCCATGTTGGGAATAGCACAGAAGCTATTTTAAGAAATCGAAATATTGAGAATTTTCTAAATATATACATAGACAAAATTGAAAGGGTATTTTAAGAATAAAATCACTAGCTTTAGGAATAGAATAAACTCAGCATGGATTCAGGCAAGTAGATTTAGAAATTTCTTATTTGAATAAAATATCAAGAAGAGACGGTTTTAATATTCTATTTAATAGAGAATTTCGAACGAGAAAAATATATTTCCTTCTAGCCCGAAATACCTTTCCCAAGAATCTTCGATGCCGACGTAAGGCCACTTGAAATTATCATTTCCTCTTGAGGAAATGATGATATTGATGCCGTAAATTGAGACAACATTTTCCTTCTACTTTAAGCTTATCAGAAATAATATTCCCCTCTATAAATTAATTTCGACATCAATTTAAGTAATTACAAATGGAAAGGAAAACTTAAGAGGAAGTGATGGCTATAAAATTAGTAGGAAGAACATAGTTAAAGGTTAAAGATGTTTAGCTTGAAATTACCCAACTAATGGGCAGTGACGTTTACGTAACGCAGAAAAAGTCATGTGGAATACGAAACAGTATCAAAAATAGACTCAATTCCCCATAATCACATCATTTAAATATTCCGTTGATGTGAAATACATCGCAGAACTATTCGATAGGGCGGTTACTAAGGACTGATATTTGAATAGCTGAAAGATAATTATAGGAAATGCGAAGCGGAAATATAATTCACTACATTGACCTATAATCTGATATCTGATATGGTATTGATGTGAAATACACAGTTTTATTATTCGATGCGTTCAGTTAATGAGATACAATAGATACACAGATATAAATAAATATTTACTTTATTATGTCTGCGATTAATTTTGGAAAGGATAAATCGTTTATGAATCATAATCTCACCAGTGCTTTTGGCTTCAAAAGGAGGAATATAATAATGTGTTCCTCAGCTGAGCAGCAAAATGATTGCTTCTAATCTGCAATATTGTTTTTGTTTCTCAGCACAATGACACGTTATTCCACAGCTTCCGCGGCTGGTGACATCTCACCATCAGCGCCTTGTCTCTCCTCCTATAACTCGAAACGTCTTATCCCGTCATGCAGCGTGTTTCCCTCAACTTCCGCCTTTAACCCTTATCTCTTCTTCCTCATTTCATCTTTATCTCGAATCACCCAATTTCCCGCGGAATACAATCGTCATTCCATTGATGCAGTTTCCCATTCTGGATTCAAATCTAAACTCGGCGGAAACACAACTTATGACACAATACTCACGAACTTGCCATGATCGACAGTTTGAATCAGTTCAAAAGTTCCTTAACTCATATTTCTGATTAAAAACTAGATAAAAACCTATTTATATTGTTTCTTTCATTGAAAATGTTCAAGGTACTCGTTGATATTAACTTTGGTAACATGACTTGACGGCTTACCACTGAACCTTAATAAATTTTAAGTACATGAAATTCTTGTAAATGAAACTTTTATGTCCCTTAGAAAAGCTTTCAAATAAAAGTTTCAATGTAATATTTCAAATGTCATTTATGAATTTATAAATTATAATAGTAGTTTTAAGAGATAAAATAGTTCATCTTTTTTATTGGATTCACGCTAGAAAATTTATAAGGTGTATAAAAAGAATATTCACGAGGAAAATGCTTAGTAGGGGTTGTGAGCCAAATGGTGCTGGAATAACTAGACAATCAACCGTTTTATTCCGTTTTCTATCTCTATTCAAGTTTATATCAAACTGTTTTTCCTTGCAACTACTCTTGTAGCTAAGCTACACCATTACAAAACCTCCGCCATCAACAGCTACTTCAATGGGATTCATGGATTTGGTATGCATTCCTCCAAAGATACGTTCAAGATTATTCATCTCGTAAACAAATAAAATAAATATAGTAAAAGCGATAACATTGTTCCAAACAAAACGTTCCGCAATAGATTACAAATATGTGTTCTTAGGATAAGATACTTAACATAACCCTATATCTCTAACCATATATCTAACAATGTTTTCTCTCTCTATTGCAGGTGAGTACTCATTCTACATTGGACTTCTACTTTTAAGAAAACATAAATGCTAAAGGTGGTGAGTACATACTTGTCCTATTGATTATCTATGCATGTCTCTGCCTCTAATTATTGAAGAGTTTTCTCAATGGAAATTAAATTATTTAAGGCCATTCTCTATTTCGATTACTCGCGGTCGTTTGGCAAATTTAACGTTCTATTTAGTGGTTGACCCAAATATTTAAGCGAATGCACCGTAAAATGTCATCGTGAGCAAGTTAACGCAACCGAGCTACATTTGCCTTCTTGAAAAGCGCACATAAATCGAGAGGGGATCGATTGCCTAGGACTTTACTGTGAATTCCAGCTGTGGCTATAAATCCAGCCCATTATGCAAATAAATGCATGGATAAATTTTACTTACATATTCTCGTTGAATGTAGGGTGGAGCTTCTGGAACCATCGTGGCTTTTAACATTATACTACTACATTTGCGAAAGATACAACCGGTTTCATGCAAACCCCCTGCTACCTCGGTCGATGCGATAATAAACGTAAGTTATGAGAAATAAATGCTTGGACGAATCGTTTTCAAAATTCACTCTTACAGTGGAAGATACGCGACAATAACCGAGTGAAGAAGTAGTTTCGATCAACTGGTACTTACACCCCCTGCCACACGCCGAAAGGCGGCTTGCAGGATATTGGTGTAGGTGTAGATGTAGATCAATACATTAAATAGTATACAAGATAAAGAAATAGAGTCATAAGCTCCAAAATCTTATTCTACATAAATGTAATTCGTCCGTTTAATTCATCAACTCATTTGAATGGATAATTATCTATCGCAAGCATGCGTGCAGAACAGAATCTCAATATAAAGAAGTATCCAATGCAATATGAATCAATCCAAGTCTTATAAAGTAGTTACTCATTGTGTATCGGCAAATCCATTGAAGTGCATACTTACTTCTGAATTCGGCCCAGAGCTATGAATATCTAAAATTCATCATTTTCAGTTAACGTTGAAGTTTTAGAGAACTCCAAAGTGTTCAGAATTGAAAATCTTTTCCTTGGGACTTACTAACTCAAGAGCGTTTGATAGGTTAAGTAAAACATTTTAATTTGTTATATGTACAAATGTAAATAACTAAATCTTGGAAGGGTACAAAAGCGATTAGATCAGAATAACTGAATTTGTTTCATCATTATATTAGCACATGGGGACTCTTATAGACTTCATACATGTATTAGGTTCATTGAATTATAACCAAAATCTTACAAAAAAAGGATTGACTTTGCACATAAGGGCGTGCACCTAGGAAAATTCCCAAGGAAAAACGGACTTGAAAAAAGTCTGAAGGGGCCGGGGATCGAACCCGGGATCTTCCTCTTATTGGAGGTTTTTCCTTGGGAACCAAAGTCTTGTTGAGGATGATTTTTTTTTCGAGGAAAGGATAGCGTTTTTTAAGGAAATTATACGGAAGTAGAAGTATATGGATAAATTATTTAGAGATTATGGATGACTAGAGGAAACAAGAAAAGGGGGGACGCAAGCGAAAACACTGGAAGGAGAGCTAAGGTTGTTTAAGATTGTAACAATCACCAAGTTGTTAATATATGTTCATTAAAAAATATAGTGCTAAAATTAATAGATTGATGTGAGTGATTGAAAACCTGGAAGAGGAATTTCTCTCTGAAAACTAATTTTATGGCTTTATTTGAGAAAATGTATACTTAATACGTTAAATTCCATAAATTGTTCTTTGATTTTTTATAATTTGGAGCGTCGGAGTTTGGGTAGTGAGACACGAGTATTGTTTCTGTTGAGATATGTGAATACTTTCCTGAGAAAGAAGAAAAGTGCAAATACTTAGCCTGATTATATATCATGTTTAGAAATAAATGTTACTGAATTAAAGACTTATAAGAGTGTTAATGAAGGGAATAGTTCCTTTACTCTCCCTACGAAGTTATTTGCTATCGCTAAGGTAAAAATAGAATGGAATTTACGTAGAATTTTATTTTATTAATTTGAAATGAAACAATAACGGTTTCATTTCAAATCAAACAATTTTTGCGTTAATTCTATGAGATGTCTTTCTAGAAACAAAACCAATTTCCACTTCTTGTAATAACCGTAATTAGTAGAATCAAGAAATGACTCCAGATGCGTATTTTTCCATTCTGATTTCGCGACCACATTTCGAACATCATCGATCCCTTCAATCAAGACATCTCTGAGAAAAAGCCCTAAGTGGAAGTATCACCGACTTTTCTCCTCCGCGCACCAGTGGGTCCTCAACATCTTCCATATCTCTTCCTGGGAACCACTTCCCATCGTTAATTAAACCTCTCTCTCCCTAGGAGACGCCTCGGGCGCGTTAACCGAGAAATATTGCGCCTCCCTCCAAAACCCATTCAGCCACAAACCCCTCTCTTCTATCATTTTCCTTCGTCTCGGTTCAACTGCCGCGCCCTTTCGGAATACAGGCAAGAATACCGCTCTGTTCCTCTCATATCTGGACGGTGTTACACCCCCGTCCCTCCCACCCCCCGTGTTTCCTCTCTCTCTGGGACTTCTTTGTTCTAACTTGTTCCGCGCAATATCGCTGTCTCTAGCCGTCCGCTTAAAACGTTCACTCTCTCTCTCTCGGGATGGTTTCTTTTCACTTTGGCCACCCTTTGAGTACCTTTAGGACACGTCTCTTCCTCTCTCTCATGATGGCCCGTCAAGGATTCTTTCTCCGTCCGCATCCACTTTCACTCCCTCGCTTTCCCTTCTTTGAGGGGCGTAACCGAGTATCCTGTTCCCTTTCCGATCGTGTTCGTAAATGTCTCTTCCGTTTCCTATCCCTTCTAAATTCCTGTTTACTTTTATATTCTTATTGCGTTATAATTACCGTTATCGCTCGAATGTCTTTACAAATGGAATATTTAGCACAAACGCACGAAATTATTGCTCGTTACTATATTTAACGTTCCTGCTACCATACTATAATGAATGGACTATTTTCATTTGTCATGTGGTTCAGGATAGAGAAAAATGTATCTTTCATTTTATTTTGTCCCAGTCTTGATCATGGCTGTGATTAAATGAAAGCACCGAGGTATTAGTGATTAATTTCAGTAATCAAGGTCCTTACGGAATGCCAAGAAAAGTGTTACTCATAGAGTCATTGTGCTTCACTTGCGTGGACATGTTCCGCTTATAGCATTCTGACTCAGCGAGGAAAGCAAGGGCAAACTACCTCACTCCTCATTCTGCCTAGTGAACCTCATTCCTCTCTGCAAGCTCTTAGTAGCTTATGCCGGAGGGGGGAGGTACATACCAACCGGCCTTAGGGCTGAATACCTTATAGACTATATCACGAACTTAGAAAGTATAGGACTGGAAACTGCTGAAATTTTTTGGCTCCCTTAATGCCCGCATCCGCGAGATGGCAGCACTGAAGCTCGCCCTTTGAATCTTATATGGAGTAAACGGTGAAAAAGCACGATTATGATACATATATAATAAAGAGTAATATTTACCAAAGATGGAATTAAGAGTAATTGTTTTATCCATCAATAGGTACTTTTGAATTGAATACAAAACATTGGAATAAGACGGACAAATTAGCAAATCCGAAGAAAACGTGCTTGCCTTATGTGCAAAACGCAGGTAACTTTGTCGCCGTAAAAACATTTTTCGTAAATCACTGAAATGCGATGAACAGTACCGTAGAATGGGGTGACTTTGGCCGTTTTTTAGATTCTCTATGCTCAGAAAATTTAAATTACATGAAGGTAATTCTTATTCATGCAAATCTAAATATTTTTCTCAAGCAACGGAATTTGTTTAAAAAATAAAGAATAGCGGCCTTAGGCACCCCAACCGATGGGGTGACTTCGGCCACTAAATATGTTTCCTAAATATCACCTATAAAATTAACTGTATGACTAATATTACGACCATTAATATATTTTAAAATCTTTAAATTATTATTTTATTTATTCTTTGTTTGATAGGTACTGAGATAAAAAGTTATTGACTCATTATAACGTTTTTCCACTTCATTTATAAATTTTCAAAAGAAAAATAAATATTTTCCATTTTTTAAATTTTTTCCTCGAAAAACAAAAATAATGAAAAATTCTTTGTGGAAAACTCACTGTCACTCGAACCCTTTTAAATTTTCTTTCAAGCCTTAGAGTCAGTGTTTTGTTTCAACTAATGAATCTCCGAACCCAAACAATTTCTGGAATTTTTGTCAAAGCACTGAACATTTACTTTTTACTGTTCAAATACGTTTGTGTGTACTAAAATTTGGATATCACGAATACTCATAATAAATTTAACAGCACTTCCACTAATTTAATCTCTTTTTCACGAAGAAGCACTGTTTGGCCTCCAATTGTCTTCATTCCCATCTTGCTGAGTGTTACTGAGAGAAGTTAACAGACTGAGGTTTCGTAGACTTGTCTCGAAAATGCACGATTTTCAATTTAGTTCCCAATGACAATTGTACTGTCAATGTTGCAAGGAGCAAGACGGATTTGATGGCGATATGTCAAGACAATCTAAAGGGCAGGAAAAAATAGCTACTTTGTGAAATTTTAGATATTGTACTACAAATTTAAAATGTGTGGAGCAGTGCATGCATGGCCGAAGTCACCCCTTTCTACGGTAACGTTGATGTAAGTTGGAAAGTGCGACCACGTTGTGCGAGCTGGAGATCTTCATTGTCGTTACTGCGCTTGAAGACTTTTGATATATTTTAAGATATCCTTAAGATATTCTTAATCTTAAAAATGCCCGGTCATCGTTGTATTGCACCAGATAAAGAAACACAGCAAGTGCGCTGTTTGCCAGGCAGCATTAATTCATCCGGAGGCATTCTCTTGCCATCCAGTAGCAAAGTTAACAAATATGAAAAGTATGGGGGTTTTGGTTTATCCTAATGTAAACGTTCATACTTTCATCCTCAAAGTGGAGGAACAATTTGTAAAGCACTGTGAGTTAAATGATGTGCTTGAGTGCATAATTACAGAGTTACTTGAAGAGATAACTTTCCCATGCTTTGAGCACGGAAGTGAAATCATAGCATATATAATAAAATATTATGTAACTATGAGGATTAGACAGCATGCAAAGTTTATAAATTTGAGGCTGTTAAAGAAGGTGCATCGAAAAGGAAAATTGCGAAACTGTCTAAAACTTAAGGTTTGGTCAATAAATTTACTATACCACTCTATCCTTTATGTTCGTATATTGTATAACCTAACTTCACATTTCAGCCTCCCCAAGATAAAATGCAGTCCACGCCGGTCATTAAAATTTTATACTTTTGGATTTATGTATGTTTCAACAATATTTGACCGTTTACTCATTTCCCGTTTACCCATTTGTGGAGACTATTTCAGGGAACTTCGATTTTTTTACAGGAAATGTATATACGAGGGTGGTCTGAAAAGTTTTCGACCCCCTTCAGAAAATTTTCAGAAAACATGTCAAGAAATGTTGAAATGTCGCAAACTTTTCAGACCACCCATGTGCATCCTGTGATTCTATTTTTAAAAGGTCTAGCTGAAAGTAGATGTAACGTTGGTAATTTATTCAGGATTAATTATTTTCTGTGTATCCAAGCAAAATGAATTGCACTTCGCTGATCTACGAATAATGTTTTCACAAGTTACTTGTGGTGTGCCCTGAAGGCAACCTGCACTTATTCTTCGGATTTACTATTTTGCCCATTTTATTCTATTGTTCTAAGTACTTATAAATGGATAAATCACTAACTCTGAATTCCATCTTTGGTATATGCTACTCCCGCAAAGAAAAAGAGAGAAAAAGTATCATAATCGTGCTGTTTTTTCCATTTACTCCATATGAGATTATGGTTTCTAAGGGCGAGCTTCGGTGCTGCCATCTCGCGGCTTCGGACATTAAGGGCGTCAGCCGATTGTACAGTCAGCATAGGGGAGCTTCAGGGGCGTGGACTATATTTAACATCTTTTCGACCACCATGTTACTATAATACCATCTAAATTCAATGTAAAGCCTTACTGTTTTATCATATTTATTGTTGTATTGTTGTTTGTTGAGGTGCTTCAACAGCTTAGGTCATTTCGCACATGTGCTCCCACAGGGAATCGAAACCGGGACCGCTTTCAACGAAGCCGAAAGTGGCTCCCACATGGCCATCCGGGAGCTGCATATTTATTTATTAGTCCTGTATATCACTTCGGTGTCTGCGATAAGTAGCTTTGATATGAAATATGCTGCTGATGTGGAATACTACAGTATCTGATCAGCTAAGTACTGTTTTCTCTCAGCTCTTTTTTTAAACTTCATATGAATGCTCCTGGCAGTCTTCATACGAGTTGTCACCTGTCCAGAAGGAATACACCTGCTTTGGTGACACTCTTAAGTTTTTGGGTCTTAACGAGTTTTTGGCTAGAGATATTCGACCACATCAAAGACGGAAAATTTTATTTAAAGTACAGTAAGCGTTAACAAGAGTAATTTGTCCTGTGTTTTATCACATGAAATGTAGTATCTAAAACCAGCCCAACTCCTAAAAAATTAAAAATGTTCCAATATGGCGTAAGGTTCCTAATATGGAGTACTTATGTGTTCCCTTTATGGATTATTCCATATTTGAAGTAAAGAACGCTAAATGTTCTTTCTTTTCTTATGGCAAACGATATCGCTATTAGGACTAAAGCTGCATCTTTTTATTTTTATTAATTCTGACCAATAGTTGAACAAGGAGTGAAAAATTGTGACATGACTGGGACTCGAACCCAGGTCTCCCACTTTCCGGGCAGTTGTTTTAAAGCGCACGCTTCCTCGTGCTAAGTAAAATTTCATCATGAAGTTCTTTCTTTAATTCTAACCAAATTAATATATTTAAAAAATTTCTTTCATCAAAATTATGATAGGTATAACAGATATATATCAATGTTGTAAAATGTGTATGTATGTGCAAGATGAATTATTAAACTCAATAATTAATATCCATGATAAAGTTCTCATTTAAATAAATAAAATTCGATTCCTCTGCAATTGTTATCTTTCATAATATTGAAAGTAAATTTTGATTCTTCATGATTTTCCCTATATAACCCGCTGCCAGAATTAGTAGGCAGTGGATCCATTGCGGTCTGGAAGTGCCAATTAGGCGGTGCTGCAATCGATGAGTTAACCACGTGTTACACGCTCTATGCCGCTAGGCTAGACCCTGGCCTTCTTAGAGCTGTTGCGTCACTGATTTCATATCAATATTTGAACCAATATTACGTGAGAGAAACATGAATGATAATCTATTTCGGACTTGCGTATTAATATGACTTGTATATTAGTCGCCGACCGAACTATTATTGGACTCAATATAATTTCGAGTTAATTTGTGGAAAGACAAAAATATATCAATGAGTCAAATTTGTCACGTCTGAGGAACCACAAAAATGATTGTTTATTCATATTTTATCCTTCTGGGTTATCGTACGTCTTAACGTAATTAATATATATTTGGTATTTTAATTTGTATATGGAAGACTTTTTTACCAAGGCGTGGGCATTCCTTTACAGTAATCAAAAGCTTGAACGCAAATTTCTGGCAACAGACTATAGTAAGCATTAACAGCTCATAGTTGTGATATTCTTAAAATTGCTTTGACAATCCCGCGTATACGGGCTCTAGCCCAGAATCGAACCTGGGACCTATTTCACCAAAGCCTAATGCGCTGTCCACTTGCTGCTTAACTTTTTGAGACAGGAGATAGAGAAGCTGCATTGAAACCTATTATATACAGGGCGATTTAGATATGTTACTGAAAGTAAAAACTAGAAAATTCCCTTGTTGCTTTATCAATTTCCATACTTCATCATGCATTTTCATCTTTCTATCCCCACTTGGATCTTTGGGATACTGTGATTAGAGATAATGGCACTATATTAAAACCTATGCAATAGGCCGAATTTAGCTTATTTCTATTTCTAATTAGGAAATTTCTCTTTTCTGTCCCCATGCTCTATATTTCACTGTGTATTTCCACATTTATATCTCTATCATATCCGTCTATTCAGCTATAAATTTCTCCACCCTCTCTCTACCACTCTTTGTCTATTCGACTCCAACAACCTTTCCACACACCCTCCCCCTTCCTTCCTTTCCTTCATCTCCTTCCTCTTCACATCGCTATATCTCTGACCCTCGTCATCTCTCCCATTTTCCGCCCGTCCTCCATTGCACCCGTTCCTTCCTTCCCCACTTTCTTCCTTCTCTGCTCCTCACTCCCCTTTCGGAATGCCATCCTGTTTTATCACCGCGATGAAGGATAACACTCAATCATTCGGCATGGCAAGCAGTAAAAAATAAAGGCGACGTATTTTTCTCTTTCCCAATACTTGCGCAAGTCGAAGGTCTCCGATGACGTAACGTATTACCCAAGTGTCGCATCCCTTCCGAATCTTCTTCTTTTTCATTCATTCGTCTGTTCGGCCTCCGAAGAGGCGTGAAGGTTTTTCCGATAACTTATGTCGCTTTGTTATTTCACCCGCCAACTTAAGGAGCGACGATTTATGGTGGACGATTGAAAGTTTTGCTTTGCTCGTGGGAAAGATGGTGACTTCCATTCGAAGGGAAAATTCCGATACATCCTTTCGATATACAGATGGTTTCCTGATGTTGGTGGGCAACTGTTATTGTTGCTAGGAAAGGGTTAAAAGTTCTTTGCGCGTATAAGGGCGTGCGCCCAGGAAAAATCCCAAGGAAAAACGGACTTGAAAAAAATTTGACGGGGCCGGGAATAGAACTCGGTATCTTCCTCCATCCAGTAGGCTGCTTTCACCAACTAGCCTAGTCTAGCCTTTGGAAGAATTATTGTCGCTATTTAAGGCTATCATTATATCTCACATGGTAGAATGATTTACAATGATCGTTAGCAATACTTGAAGAAGTTTATTGTAGCCATGTGTAACCGATTAAGAAGATATTTGTAAAATAGGATGAAAAACAACACAGGCTTCCTCATTTGGAAAAAAGAATCTCGCTTAACTATAGTTATATAAAAACTACTCAATTGAGTAGTTTTTTTGAGAATCTATATCGGCAATCTTCTAAGGAAGCCGAAAGTTATTAAATATATTTATCTTTCAAAAACCACCAATGACTACCGTTGTATTCAGTAAGCATTCTATTTTCATCTATGGATTCTTAGTTTTGCCTCGAAATATATTTCTCGTTAGGCATACCTTTTTCCGTAGAATAAGTTTACAGATAACAATTTGGTATTGAGGTTTTAGGATTCTGCAAATCGTTTATTAATGTTCTTTTACGACAAAGTATACATTGTATTTTTATCTTTAAGTATTCAGTAATCAAATTTAAATTACAATAAAAAATAAATTTATTTCTGGAGAGGGGATGAAGCTTACTAGTAAGAATGAGAAGTGAAATAGTTTATCTTGCTTTCCTCTCTGAGCCATAATGCTTTGAGTGAAAAATATCTGAGATGTATATGACGCTCTTCGATAAATCCTACTAAGAAGCCTTTATGAATATATTTATTCAGCATGGCAGAAAATGAAAAATAACCACTTTTTAGAGAAGAACTAGTGTATTTATTCAGAATTGACTTCGCAAAACACAACACAATTCTGAATAAATACACCAGTTCTTCTCTAGAAAGTGGTTATTTTTCATTTCCTGTCAATGGAATACTACAAAGTGAATCGACGCTCCGTCGATTTTATTTATATTTATTTAGCATCTTTCATACATCAAAAGATTTCAGATTATCGCAACATGTGAAAGATAGGATCAAACTAAACGGAATGTGTGTTTTCTCTCTCCTTCATCAGAGGAGAAGAAAAAATACTAATCATGAACATACGGCTGCAGTTACAGAAATGGTTAAATATCGTGAATAACGAGCTATTTTCCCCGTTCCTTGTCGGGCCGCCACACTTGCTTCACGTCTCAGCAAAAACACGAGTTCCCGACGCATCCTTCCCACACACATCCCGTGCATCTGCCACACGCTTGTTTTAACATCGCCTGCACGATATAAATCATTCCTCCGTCACGTATTCCCGTCACGCGCACGGCTGCCCCTACCCGCAATTATAGCCCCCCTGCAAAAACAATGCCTCCAGCAGAGTGTTATCAGCCGCATTAGAAGCCCCGGTCTCTCTTTGTGGGAGAGTTTGCAGGTATTTCCGCCTCAGACGTCGATTCAGTTCCAATCCATTCTGCCCCATATAGTTTCCAACTGCGTTAGCCGCAGAGGAACAAGCGGCGCCACGTCACGCGTGCGACGTTTCTAAGGGAACGCCACGGAGTTAATCGGCGGATCTAAGTGGACGCGGGGTGTCCACGGGGGGCTTTTTAGGCGTGTGATGACGCTGAATGGATGCCCACGGAGAGTGGCCCAGCGCGTGTACCGAACCTACGCATCGGGTTTGTGGGGAGGATTGTGCTGTTTTCGTTAGATTTTTAATTGGTTGGCTTTTGAGGTAATTATCTGGAAATCGCAGAAGTTAGGAGAGAGGTTGGCAGAATCGGCTGCTTGGGCGGTGCTTTTATGGTAGGACTCCATAAGGGGAAAAAGGAAGAAATAAATCTTGCGAATGGGATAAAAGAACGTTTTTATAAATAAGTAGATAGTTTATTGATTTATATATCGTTTAATACTTCTATAATCCAATTATCTATAGATTATCAGACGTAAAAAAGTTATTTTTCTTTTATCGCTCTCCTCTTGACGTATTTCACAATCACTTATAATTTATTGATTTAAATTTATAATAATAATAATAAAAAACTCGTCCTCTCTTACACCTAACCATTAAATTAAATTAAAATTAAATGTATCACTTTTATAATGTAATTATCGATAGATTGTTATAAGTAAAAGTTATCATTTTATTTTCTCTTACCGCGCCGCGCAATAACTTATCAATAAACTTATGATTTGTTGATATTTATGGTAAGTGAATTTGTGAATTATTACTTATTCGCTCTATAGTAAATATAAATCAATAAAATTAACATTTTTATCGATGTTATTTTTTTATGATTGAATCAATTATAAACCATTATTTATAAGTAAAAACTTCCAGTTTTCTTTCTGCAATAAATAGAAATCAATCAAGTAATATTTTATATATGTATCATATATTACAATCCATTCATTTGTAAACAATTGTTTATTAGAAGGAACTTGAATATTCTTCCTTTCTTCAGGAACATCGGGAAGTAAATTTACATCCAACTACTTAAAGATGCTAATTCTATTTCTGCATAGAAGGAAGAATTTAATTCTTATACTTTTGAAATAAGAATATAGATCAATGAAGTAAGCTTAATTCCTTGCATTTATTCTTGACCGCATTTTTACTGAATAATAAGGTTAACATTGGCTTCAGAGTTACGGTAAATGTTGAGAAATCAACGAAACCATCTCAGGATTCACATTGTGGTATTTCTTAATTTGTAAAGAATTCATGGTAACAACTTTTACTAGACCACTTTTTTTAATATCTGAAAAAACACGACCTAGGTTTCGTAGCGTCGCTACGATACATCATCAGGTCTACGAAACCTAGGTCGTGTTTTTTCAGATATTAAAAAAGTGGTCTAGTAAAAGTTGTTAACATGAATTTTTTACAAATGTTGAGAAATCATTTGCATATATTCGAATGTGTACTTAAAGCCATCTTTTACTATTAGCTGCGATACTGAAACTCCAAGTGCAGTATTCGTGATAATTGTATTATGTGTGATAATTCTAATATCTTATAATGTGTATAGCGTATGTTAATTGTACAGCCTACGGGAGTTTTTTGGAGGGGTTTCCTTACCGTCTTCGGGCAAATTCCAGGCTTAAATTCATTTTTATGCTCCCTTTAAAAATTACCACCTGGCCAGAAGGCCAAGTTGCTATTAAATATTAAATAAATAAATAAATAAATACTCAAATTATGATATTAAATACCAATTACCACAATCTACATACAGCTAATATACTTCTCAGATTATACTCACATAAAATACCTATTTCGGACAATATGTGAAGTATGAAGAGTTAGAACGTATAGCAATTATTATTTCGTATATCTCTTAAATAAAAAACCCAAATATTATCGCAATAAATTTCAGAATGGAAATATAATAGTGATTTTTTTAATTATCTAATTTCATTCAAACATAAAAGTGTTTTTTTATTCTCCAATTAAGATTTATTTTTCTCGCAATACCTCACTTTAGCCATTATTTCAAGGGTGAAAATTCATTTTCAACCAACGAAGACCCCATTTCACCACTCTGGACCTTCTTTAGGCTTCCGACATCGCCTCTTCCCCCTTTCCTCGACCTAAAAGCATATCCCAATCCTTACTGAAAGAAGAATTTCATCCCCACACCGGGCCTGGAATTACGTTAGAGCCTTTTAAAAAGGAAAAAATCCTCCATATTTAATTAGCCTTTACATTCAGAATGTCTCCATTATGCATCTAAGCTTGGGGGGCGTTTTTTGCAGCAATGGAGAACTGAATAAACCATCTTTAACGAGGAATGTCCAATCGAACGCTCTGCACTTCTTCAATTCCTTTAATATTCAAACGCGTCCAAAATAATGCTTTTCTGATAACTTTATACTTCAAGATGTATTCCCAAACATGAGGAACTTATCATACTTAAATAAGATAAATAAATAAAGGAGATATTGACCGACCATGTTATAGAATTATCCCTTAGGGATTATAACACAGCTTGCGGTTAAGAACTTTCCAATGCTATCATCCCTAAAGTTAATACAAGGTAGTATATAAAATGATTTATATTATGATAGGGATTTGGTCATCATATATTTACTTTGAACTGCATCTAAAGGCATAAAGTGGCTCATTATTTGCTTATAATAGAGGAAATATTACAATAAAGGTAATTATAAATTTAAATACGAATTTATAGAAAATATGAGATTAAGGAAAAATATAATACGGCATAACTTTGTAATAATACGTATAAAAAACGAAAAAGAGATCAAGATTATCAATAAGTGAGACATAAAGTAATTCTCCCTCATCAAATTCAGACGGAGTTATACAAAGTAACTAATGCCTAGGAAGAACGTACCAAAGGTTTTTCAATCTCTTCTACGAGTTTTCCTCAGGGAGTTAATTTTAGTATACATAATTAGCGAATCTTTAACTTTACACAATGAGAAATGAAGGACTATATCCACAAATATAAAAGGGGCATCTGGGCTGCTGAGCGCCTTATTTTTCCTCATTCATCATCATAAATTATTTAGGCCTGAAAATATATACATGAATTGTGTTGCTTTTATGTTACCAAGGACATTTCTATAATGAATTACTTCCCTAAGACACAACATTAAATACATGAGGCACAATTTTCAGAATCATTTATAAGTGTTTCTCTTGTGCATTTTTCATTTTTTTCTTTCCTTCTAATGCTCCATCAACCCTCTTTTCCCGTATACTTTTTCTCCATCCCTCGTACACATCCAGCTTCTACGCACTTACTCCCTTTCCCCCGCCCCATTTGACGCTCAGAAAATTCCATTTGCGTAGTCTAATAGGGCGCCTAATGAGGAGTGACGCGGAAAATGTGACGGCGGGAGTAAGTCTATCGTCGTTCCCATCCTCTGCGAAAGAGGGAAGAGGTGTGCACTTGTTTACCGTTCGTGGTGATGGAGAAGCACGGAGGGAGAGAATAGCACTGTCAGTATTCAAGAGTTGGTAGAGTATACATTAGGGATGCTTCTAGGAAAACTTAAAGAAACTAAAATCAACGGTGTAGGACTTCGTATTTACAATAGTATTTACAACAAGACTTTATATTTCATAGCAAAAAAGCGGTTGCAAAGGCATTGATGACCATTGAACAACCTTTGACCTAATCCAGTGGATGAAAATTGATTTCATTAGGAAAGAAAGTGAATTCCCATAAAACTATGACTTCGTTTTATTTGATTGTTGAGATAAGAGGGCATTTAAGTTTATATAAGGGGAAGATAGTTTACCCGTTATTTTTTTCCATTTCATAGCAAACTATTTACAACATTATATGGAGTATTCTAGTCCAATACAATGAAAGGGTTAAAAAAAAAAACAGGATGTCTTCGTTGACTCGAGCTGAGTGTTAGCGAGAACTTATAATGAGATAGAGTAATGCAATACCTTATTTCGTGCGGTACATGATTTCAGCAATTAAAATTCGTTTATTATTTTTTATTCTACTTGCCTCAGTTTTTACAAAATTGATACAAATGTGTTTTAGGATGATTTGAGCCATCGGATGTATGTGCATGTGTTATAGGCTTCCTTTAAAGTTACTAAAGCATTTTCGAATACTAGAAATAGACAATACATACTATGGTTAACTTTGAACCGTAATGGTAAATGCTATTGAGTCATACAGAAGATCCAATTAAATTTCAAAATATTGCAAATAAATCGAAATATATACTTGCAGCCGTGAAATTTATTCTTCTGTCAAATGAAAGTGGAAACTTCAATGTTAAAATTTTATTCGATTGAAAATAATGTATGTCTATGAGAATTTCCACTAAGAGAGTACTAAAATGCTCCGTGACGGCAAAAGGATCTGAGATGTAGAACATTGTAAGGTTGGCTCTTTGTGAATGAGATAAAAAATCCAAGAATATATAAAAAAGTGTAAAACCTTAGAGACCAAAAGTGTAATTATCAATCACTGTTTCACGAATGTTTTGCATAAGTGGTGACTTTGGTGAGTATATGCAGCATGAGAAACTGGTGCAAGAATGAAGTTTTGAAAACAATGATAGACTGTATGAGCCAAGGACACTTACAAACATCAGCACTGATTACAATCAAGGAGAAATTGAATATTTATTTAATATTTGGATGTTTCTTCTGCTTTAATGATCAATATTCTTGTTATAAGTATCTTAAATTCTATTTAAAAAACCCTAGTTATAAGGCTTATTATTTATCTATTCAACCTAATCGTAGCCTTAGAACATTTTTTTGCTGATCAACGATGGCATTTGTGTGTTGCTAGGGTTGTTCACGAACCCCAAACATTTCGTGTGTCCGAATCTAAAGAGGAAACAGCCAACGTTGCAGCGAAGCTGTAGCGAGAGCAAGCTCAGCATCGCCCAGAATATATGCCAGTTTAGATGTAAAAATATACATGAATTCAGCTTGTCAACCCAAGGCTTACATATGTCTTCCATTGAGATCCCTCCATTCAGGCGTTTCTTTCTTTCCCTCATCCGCCTGCTTTTTTCTCCACGCACGCTCCTGCACCTTCTTTTGTTCGTGCTTCGAACGCTCCCACACACGTACGAATGGCGCTGATGCGAGATGCTCTTTTTATTCCGCCCTTTACTGTCATTTCTCTTAAAAGACATGGGGCACAATGCCATTTAAAGACACGGGGAACAATGCGAAGAATGGATTTACAATTCGTACGCGTCATCTCTTCAGTTAATCGGAATTCTTAATTCCCTGTGGAAATTAGAAATGTGCCAAATATTCTACGTTCCATAATATGCGTAGGTTTTGTTTCGTTTATTTCTTCTATGAAATGCAATGGATAGAATGTTGGCATGACATGTACTTTTAACGAACAGTTACAAATACAAGATAAAAATTCATTTTAACCTTAGTTTCAGTAAATTTTAGGTCACTGCACGCATATCGATCATAAAAAATATCATACATGGCAAAAACTAGTTTGCTCTTGTTATCATATTTAATGGATAGAATATTTCCCAGTCATCTTTTACTATAGCTTAGATGGAAATGGATATTCCGTTTAATATCCCCAGTCTATTTTGAGGATGTGATATTACAATAGGTACTATGGAATCGGAAATTACATCCATACTGGTAAGAGAATTCAATTAAAATTTTTATGTATAGGGTCCCTATGCTGCTCTTTAGTAAACGTTTACAAGCTCAGAAATGTGTTCAGTGAGGGAAGGATATTCTACTTATCTTGCCCAGTCTCCTCATTCCCGCAAAGAAACTTTAGATGACTAATAGTAAAATTAAAAGTGGTAATTAAACTTTAGATGCCACTTATATTATTCATTCACATCGAGGAGATGCTTCTTTGCCGTGAGAAAATCAAACTGTTCACTTTTATGTGTACATATTCTTCTGCGTTGCAAATCTTCCGAGCATTCCGAAACGCCTCTTCTTGAAACCGCACGACTTCACAGAGAAAAATCAGAAGAGCAGAAAATCATGAATGACAAGAAAGAAGTTGACTTACAATAAAGAGTCAGGATAGAAGATGGGTGAAGGATGACTTGAGATGTAAAGGGTGCTTTAGAATACCTTTTCCGAGGAGAATGTTGTGTATGCAGCTAATGCAGTGTACTTCTTATGAAAAAGTTCCATCCCTTTAAAGAAAAGGAATATGAAGTATGATATTTTGACTTTTAATCGAGGAAAAGGGTATAGTTATGAGACTTTATCTTTAGTTGTATTTTAAACTTTATATATCTGTAATAATTTCGTGAGACTTTTACCACGTGGGTATTGGTAATGTTTTTCTGATGGAGATAGGAAGATAATTAATAACATAAAGTAAACTTGATGGAAGATGAAATTATGCTCTGTTATAAAAATGTCCAGTTAATTTAATTAGCTCAATAACATTTAAGAGGTAATACTGTAGATATTCTGAAAAATATAAAAGTAAATTTTCGATTTATCACATCAAAATTATCTAAATGATATATAGTTGTTAGTATATTAGTTTATTAAAAACTTTTTTATGGTAATTGGCGTAGGCGAATATAGTTGAAGCTGGTGGTTCGATATTTTTACATTACCGAGGTGTTTTAACCTTATACAAGGCAAGTTAAAGTAAACGAGTTAAAGTCAAAAGAAATAAAAATAAAAGCAGAATTAAAAATCGTATATATTAAAGAGAGAAAGAATTCGTAACATAAATGAAGTACTATTATATATGACATTAATTCTTGACGGCCCAACACAGCGTGTACACTTACTTTAGTTCTCTCCTGACGGCAGTGGTTTCACCCTCCAGAAAAAGAGAATAGGATAAGAAAGGAAAAAGAAGAGAAGAGGTGAGGGAAGAAAAAGAATTCGGTGAGTGGGAGGACAGAAACGTGGAAATTGAAATGGAGGAATCGGCCTTATCGAGGTTTACAGTTGACTGTGCTATAATGAGTTATGCATGCTATATGAAGCGGAAAAGAAATAACTCCCGAAAAGGGGAATTAAATTTAGAAAAAAGCGGCGGCGGAGTCTATGCGAGGTGGAGAGAGAGAGAGGGGGGCACTAAAAAATTTAACGTCGGGACACGGCGGACCCGGAAAAAAGCGCACGAGACGAATTTGAATCCAAAGGGGAGAAGAATGAAGCCCGTGAATTATGGAGGATGGACGCTTCGAATGGATGAAGATGGAAATAAAAGTGCGGGGGAGCAATACTCGAAACAAATTTTTTCAACTGTTTTTTCCAGCGGCACTTTCCCTTCGTTCCTCACGACTCTCCAGTTACGAGTGTGTATTGAGCGTGCTTCGGTCCGTTTTTTTCCCCCGACCGTTTGTTTATCCTCCGCTTTGATTGCACTTGCTCCAGTGGCCGCCATCGCCTTCGTTATGAATGGAGGTTTGGCAACGCTGCGAGCGGTGGAATGAGCGGGGAATTGAGTCTTATCGCGGATTTTTCGGTGTTTTGCGTTCTCCCATCGCCGTTCACCTTCGATGTGATACAGAGGGGTTCCTCTAAAGAAAAGCCAATGTAGATATTCAGGCTACAACAGACAGGTTTGTGAACAAACACAATGAGTTGCCGGTCATGATGACATCAGTAGCTACGTCTCGCAGTGCTCGTGATTTCAAACATTAAAATGTTCAAATCGAAAATATTAATCGATTTAAATTTACGGCCGTATATTGCCTTTAGATAAAGGAGATTCTTCGGTATTCCTTTTGTTCTGTAAGTGTGCTATGTGAAGTAATCAATCAAAACCTTTTACTCAAATATTGTTATTCATTATTATTATTATTTTTATATTTATTGATGGTAATGGGTATATCAGAGTTGGTTAACAGGTAATCGGCTCAATAGGACAATCGACTGCTTACTGGTAATTGATTCAACTGGTTATGGTTTCCCATGGACCTATTAAAAAAATTAAGATATGATTCGTAATGTTAGAGTTGAAAAGTTCTCGTATTTATGGTGGAGATGATTAAATAACTTCGTTGGTACAATACAATGCAGAACATAAACTTTAAGTCCGATTATACTCCATTCTCATTAAAAGATTTCTTTAATTTCAGCTGATTATAGTTCAATAATAATTGAAGCGGAGTATCTAGATTATTCTGATGTAAGTTAGAGCAATCATTTACTAAATGCCTACTTTAAATTAATTCCATATTTTGTTCGGAGAGAAATACTACTTTTTCTGTCATTTCTCCAAAAAAGGATACTTTAGTTTTTGTTTCGCAGTTCAGTTTCACATATCAAAAGATATTTGAAACTTATGCACAGCTATTGAGGAAAACCTGGAACACAAACATTGTCAAGTCATTTCACCAAGTCGCATTAACACATTGTTTCGTGTAATTAAGATTACAGAATTGTATAATGTTGCATTAATAAATACCGGCTTTTGTGAAAACGTTTTTAAATTACAGGAAAAGTTAATTTTTATTTACCATTTCCGAAAACGCTCTAGATATAGCATGGAAGAACCAACTAGAAATACGAATCGCATCACACTTAATTCGAATGAAAACTGATGCACGTGAAGTTCTTCTACGTACTGCAGTTAATTCTGTTAAAAGTTCCTTTCCGTAACTCTTTGCTGGTTCGCAATATCTTGAGATATCTCTCAAACAGTCACACATCCTATTTCGCAAAAAATAAAGACTGCTTTTCCGTCAGCAAGGCGTAAGTTGTTTGCTGGCTAAAGGAAGAAATCGCTCCGCCTCGGGGTGAAAATTCGATTCGTCTCGCAGTTCGCAAAAAAGTTCGCCAAGAAATCCCACTTCGTTCTCTTCCCCCGCATTCGATCCAATAACTCTAGGAACGAAAACGTACGATAAGCAGGTGGTACACGATATTCATTGGAAGAAGGTATTCGCATCATTTTTTCCGCGCATCGATTTTCAATATCAGATATCCTTTATCGAACGATATGAGCGAAAGGAAATTACATATTGGAAAAACGAGAAAAAATAGGAGGCGGATAATTCTTCGGCACTCATTTGCGTGGCAGCGAGCAGATGGTTCCGTTCCACTGCGATTGCGAAGAAAGATGAGAGACGTAGGTTCTGAGCTAGAAAATCAATGCGATTAATTTCTCTTATTTTTTCACGGATGCTCAGCGTTGCATAGAAGGGGAAAATTTTATAATTTTTCAAGCAATATCTCCAAGAAAGAATCTATGCATTCATTCTTGATTCTGCGTAATTAATACATATTGACGCTGTATACACATATCAACAAAAACTTTAGAAGCATTGAATCTTATAATAATAAATATTTAAACGCGACTATTGGTACTGAGTTCACATAGTGGTATTCATATTAAATCTTTAAGCGAAGTCGTTTGCATGTGACATATTATATTACTCCCCATCGATATTTCTCTGGGTCACATCTTCGTTTGGTATTGATTTGTGATTCTTCATTTTGATGCAATACAGTCATCGCATAATTTGGAACAATTCGTGGACAAATTGGCTGAATTAGAATTAATAAAACAAAACTCACCGTTTTTCAATAGATTTATTGGGGTGACCGATCTCTACATTCACTATCATCTTCAGTTAACCATACACGGAAATGAATCAACCTGCTGTAAATTATATTATCCACGAATAAAGTTATCTGAAGGCGATATAAATGCTGTTCCACAAACGTAGCCGAGAAAACTTTCAGTTTACATTGAATAAATGCAACTTATCAAACCACCTTTAATAAATAATTATTTTTCTTATCAACATTGTAATTCACTCTAACAGTCAACGAAGGTTGATAGGGAGTGAGGCAGATATAATTTAAATCAGGAAATATATTAAAACCTTTTAATTAGAAATATTGGCCTCAAGAAAGCCAAAATTTAATTCCAGATTTAAATTGAATTGCATTAAATCCAAATTTAAATAAAACTCATAGTACCAAGAAACAATCTGATGCTAAGGTACAGTTTGATTCACTTCTTCCTTGTGCGTTTATTACTGTTCCATTCTTTAAGAGATTAAACGGGGTAAAAATTAGAGGTCAAAACGAGAGCACCACACGATGTAATAAATTGAGCTCTAAAGCTAAGAACTCTCTATGTTGTCAGGATAATTAACTGGTTGCACTTTATCAACGCTACTGTTAGATAAATGCTTCCTTTATTCATAATACGGCCTCGAGTTGTATTTAAACGCATTCCTTTTTCTTGCTTGAAAAATTTCATTAGTAGGGAATTAACTTTAGTTGTCAGCACAAAATGAAAGATAAAATCAGATTTGGACTGTTTTCATTCGTCTGAAGGAAAAAATAAGTTCTCCGAAATAATATGTCACTAAAGGTCATTCGAAAAATTCATCAGACTTTGGTCTATGAGGTACTCTCTTAGAAGAAATAATTAGTCGAAATAGTTTAGAGTGTTTTCCACTTCATATCTCAGTATTTCCACGAATGTACAATAATTTGATTTTTAGAGTGGATTCGTGTATAGTTGATAAAATTGAAATCATTTAAAAATCCTTAAAACTTCATCAATCACACAAAGGTTCCTCTCCTTGGAATATCCTATGTATGACAAAGGCTAAGTTGCATAAAGGGAAACTAAAAAAGGATCCTTCCTGCTGAAATTCCTTTGAGGAAATGTTCTTGAAAATTTCGCAGTAAAATTTCGAGTAGATTTCATTAGCTGGAATTAACCCACAAGATGGTATCTGCAAAATACGCCCCAATATATTATATTCTTTCCTCACGAGTACCCCGAGCGATAAAGTTAGGAGTAGAGAGGTCTTTCCTAGTCATGGAACTGTATTAGTTCAGGTTAAGAGGCGTGACTTAGAACCATTTCTTTCCTTAATCTAATTCCCTGGGAGATATCTGATGGTCTAAAGGTACGGTTTCTCTTTATCTTTAACTGTTTCACATTGTATTTCTTCCTTTGTCTTGAAAAATGGTAAATTAAATTGGAGAAACTTAATCACATGCCCCACGAGATACCCAAAAGGAAAAAAGGTTTTTCTGTAGCTTCAGATCATCTCATAAATGCAATATTGACGGAACGATAAATAGTAACGATATTTTGAATACTCTTTTCTTTTTATGTAAGTACCCATTTAATTTTCCCCTGATTGTAAAAGCGGTATTGGTTGCCGTGAAAGGTTGCTTTGGTTTTCAATTAAGTTACTCACGGAAAACTTTTATGCGAGTCTTTCCTCGTGAAATTTGTATATAAACTCCTTCAATTTGTATAGCAAATCCATTTGTTTGGGAGGTTTTTGCGCTGGAATGAGAAATTAGTGGAATAGTTCTTTTTATTTCCCTATAGGGTTTCCATGGGAGGAAATTCAACCAAGTTTCTTGGGTTTTAATTATATTCTGATAAAACTGCTTTAAATTCTCTCCAAGAAAATGGGAGGTGTAGTAAAAAAAAAGAAATCTGATGAGGCTTAAATTTTTGGTATTCAACAATCATCTTTAAAATAACTTTGATCACGCCAAATTAAAACAAAGCCATTTTACAGAGGAACTAAGTCACCTATTGAATTCATCGCGGAATATTCACCCATTATGAATAGTTTTGGTCTAGTTGTGAAGAGGGATTTAGACACCCTACTGCATTTAAACTTGTATGTTATTGCAATGAAGCAAGGCTGGTTTTATAAGTGGAATCTATGACCTTGCCTATAATGAATTTCTAATTGATTTTTCTTTCATAGAATAATTGTATGATCATTATTTACTTGTGTTTTATAATACTTTCTTCGGAGATGCGTAGAGTAAGTTTTGTTTCCACCTTACCCGGAGAGGGTGGTCTCTTGAAAGGTGAAAGAGGATAATTATTTTTCAAATCGAATTTCTTTATAATTTTGCACAAAGCTTCATCAATCAATTTTTTTTAATTTTTAATTCACCAAATTAATCCGTCTTTATGCAAAAATCACCGTAACCTATGGATATTTATAATCACCAAAGAGCTGAGAATGAATATATACTTTTCCATTATTTAGAACTGTATCAAGGATGTATATAGTATTCCATCATACCAACACTTTTCTGTAGATTTCCACAGCATGTCGGTTATCTCTGTAGATCCCATAAAATTACTTAAATGAAAAATTACAGCAATTACCTTCAGTAGTAATAAGAAACTTTCAAATGCTTAAAATGGATGGTGAAAAGAAACAGAAGAGGTAGAGATTAAATCCTATTACGTCATAAGGATTAAATAGTAGACGATTCATACATTTATAGAAAGTTTGTGCAGATGATATTGCTAATCATATTCAGTTTTTAAATTCAAAAATTTATCTGGATCAAATGCTAGTTTTCCGATTATTTCTCCACTCTAATCCTTTAATAACCTCCTACCCCTAAACCCTCGAAAACTTCAACTCAATTTCTGCAGATTAGAAAAAGACGACAAAGTGTGATGGGATTCCCATAAAAGAAACTTTTTAACTGCACGACATCTTGCTCGCGGGGGCTTTAATCATCGTAAAAGTATCTTTGACCAATAATCTAATCAATACCATTAAACTTTTATAAGGGTTTCGCAAAGCTCCCTGAACGGTTATTCTTTTCGATCATAAACTTTTATTTTCAAAGGTTCCATATAGTTTTATCGAGTCGTAATCAACACAAATCTCCACCGCTATTGCATGTCGGCCGTTACGAACGAATCGGGTATTTTTTCCTCCATCCGCAAGGGTCTCTCCAAATTCCTCTTCAAGTTCACGCCTCCGACGTCAGATGTCGGTACGTGTTGGCGCTTCCCTTCGCACAACGCCTTCTCACGGTGTCTTCTTCCACTACTTATTTCGCCGTTGAATTTGGGCTCGCATCGATGTAGAGTCCATTTCCATCCAATCACGAAAATAGACGAGCGGTAAATTTGCAAACTTCTTAAGCTAACGGTGTTGTTGACATACTGGAGATTTGGCGAGCAGATCACGTATGGCTTGTGACGGATCGAGCACTCTTATTTTTTTATTCAAACTGTCACGTGGAATTGGATTGCGAAATGTATGAATCTGAATCGTACTCGCCACCTTTAGAAATACATATAGTCATCAAATTTATTAGAAAAGCTGCATTTAGGTTCCTCTTAGAAATTTTTAGTTCGACTGCATTCCCGAAGTTTCTCTTCCTTTTTAATCGTGCAGTAGAAATTGAAGTCTTTAATATAGACTACTTCAGCAAAATTATAAATTACAACCGTAGTATCATATACCATATACGGGCTGACATAATAGAATGCAGTTGCGCTATAAGAACATGTATAGTATAACTAATGATTTCCTGTCTAGCTAATTGAAATCGATCTTTTAAAAATTTTCGAATTCATTGTACTGGAGTCGTTAGTTATAGCATATATAGCTATACCAATAGCTAGATGAAGTGATTTATGTAATTCTATATAGTGAACTTTATGAAGTGATATATATGTACGACAAAATGAGGAAATAATAACGAGAACTATTAATTTTAATTCTCAGATGCTTTCCATACCTATAGGGTATTTACCTCAAAGCTATTAAAAATAAAAATAAAGTTAAACTACACGTTTCATTCTTCGGAGTTGACTTCCTTGATTTTTTGTTCATTTCAAAGTTCTCAATTGAGGGACGTAATATGCTCACGCTGAAATTTTGCATAACGTTATTTGATAAATATAGATAGATAGATAATCTTTATTCGGCGATGAACCTATACACATGCCTTGAGGAAATAGTCCTGGATTCAATAATATCATGGAATATCATTACTAATTCCTTAAAATTTCATCAGAATTCTCTTTTGATTTTTCTAGTCATGAAATGTAAAAAAAATACTAAACGACGTATTTGATTACATAATATTAAATTTCACATACAGAGAAATTCTTGGCTTACATTAATAATAGGGGCAAATAATAGAATCAGAACGACTTAAGAGGGCTGCAATAAACCAATCCTCAAATTGCTAACCTATGATGATAAAAATGATTGTATTGCAAGATCTCATATGAGATAATGGTACTGTAAAGCGCTCGAATGAAATTTCATCAAGGCTAAAATCAACATATAACTCTAATCATAATTGCGTGAACCCTTCATTTTCTAAGGCTAATATAATTAGCATAACGTATATTAATCAGTTCATATTAGTACCTTAGACAATGAGGATCACGGTGTCACTCCTTACGGCCTAACTAGGCTAAGGAAATTACTTAACATAAACTTGAGCCCCTGGCTATCCTCTAGGAGGCAGTAAAAATTTTCTCGTTTCCTCGCCCTTGATGGCAATCTAGGGAAAAACTTGGAAGTCTTTTTACTTTTATCATCTCCAGGGTATCGTTTACGGCGCCGTTCTGATGGGATTTCTACTCTCATTACTAAATCAATCCCGCGGTTAAGGCAGAGATGCGATATCTGGGAGATTGGGGTTAGGCCGCAGTTTGCGGTAATAGAGCTTTTTGTGCCTTTTTACTTTGTGCTAGTGGTGGAATGTGCCCTTTGTTTTATTGACTAATATCGCGAGGAAAACTGAAGTATTATACGCCATAGGAGGATGCTGTAAAACTGAAGAAACGCCTTAGTACCTCGCGGCATTAAATTTTCATTTTAAGATGACGTAAAATTTTCATGAGATGTATAAATTGTCTGGTCATAAAGCCAGCGATATTAAATGTACCAAATTCTGGTATCTTATCCGGATTAGCAATACTTTGAGATGTGCGAATGTTGTCGATGAATGAAGCGTTTATATGGATTAGAATATATTCCTTAGTCAATTTTTTCATTACTTATTTTATCATTTTCGTAGATAAATGACTTTAGTCATAACTCATTCAAATTCATCGCAGTTCATTTGCATACATACATAGGTACTTTGGCTCGGATTAATTTGACCCTTAAACAACCGAAGGCTTTCTTTATTTCTTACTTAAAAATGTCGGTGGTTAAAATTTTAGCCGCCTTCTTCTTCTAAAAATGTTCGTTTATATGACCTAAAGAAGAGCTTATTTAATTGGAGGAGAAAAAATTCCTCTCAAAAGTATGTGCAATCACAGAAAAATATTATTTATAAATTTTTAACCACAAACCATTTAAAGGTAAACTAAATATTTAATTTTTAAACTTTAGAATGACAAAAAATTCCAACTATGAAATGTATAAATCCAAGCATGACCGGATAAAATATTTGTATATACATTTTTCCGAAATAATTCGTAAATTTCTAATGCAATCGATAATTTTTGTCCATACTCCTTGAGACGATATATAAAATAAGCTAAAATAAAATATAGTAGCTTCCATATTGATGGACTGATTGATTAGGTTAAGACAGGATGAAACTACCAAGTGATACTTTCAATTCATCTAAGTGCATTCACGACTTTTGGAAAAAATCAATACCTCCCCTCTATTTTCCTTCTGGTCTATTCATGTCATGATTTTAAGTCATTTTTATTAGAGGTGAAGTGGTTGATTTGATTGCCATTTTCGTTATACTTTATATTACGTATGCTATACTGTAAATCAGATTTTTATTGTTCTTTCTCCATGCTGGACACATCGTAATGCATTAATGTTAAAAATAGATACGGATGAGATATGAGATATTTTTCTATGTATTTTAGCTGTAGTCAACTACCTGATTGATAGACAACAGACTTTTTTTGAATTAAGTACAGTAGTATAATACGAGCATAATCTATTTCAATACCATCCTTTTCTTTATTTCAAAATTCAGCTTTGCAAGGTTTCTCATTCAAACGTGGATACCCGTCGTAGCTTTGAAAGCGTTCAAAAACCGCCTCTATTAGAGTTAATTAGAGATCAAAGCGTACTGATGGATCGCAGCATTTTCCAAAACACACGCGTAATTTATCTCTCTATATTCGACTTTGACTGTACGACCCTTTAATTTCAAGCTCTCATTTTGAGTTCCAGGAAAAATTGCAAGAGTACTCCCCAAAAAGTTGGTCCGCAGTTCGATTTCAGTTTCTAACAAACTTTAAACGTGCAATTATCCATGATTTTTTGTTCAAATTTCGGTCGTCAGATTAATTCTCCAGTATTTCTACGGTGTTTCTGCTGCAATATCCTGATGAGAGGAATATTTCTCACGTGTCATTTGTTATAGGGAAGAGAAAAATGTATTTTTCTTTTACTTTTGTCACAGTCTTCTTCATGGTTATGATGACATGAAAGTTACTGGGGAATGGGTAATGGAATGCCAACTAAAGTTTCACTCATAGAGTCATTATGCTGCACTTATGTGGACATGTTTCACTCATAACATTATGGTTTGTTCTCAAGACAAACATCAAAATTCACTGTTGCGTAGAACAGAACTGTCGATTGGTACCCTTAACTCCTCTAACATTAACCACCAAGAGCTAGTAGGGAGGAATAAGGTTAATTATGCAAGATGAAGAATGAGGTAGTTAGCTCTCACTTTCCTCAGCATGCCAGAATGTTAAAAGTGGCACATATCCACGTAAGTGAAGCAAATTGACTAATGTTAGATACTGAAAGAATCCTTTGAATCTTCTCACTTACCCCTGATTTCTATTTTCCATCGGCTCTCTTTTATTCCATCTAAATCCTCTTCATCTGATATTTCTCCTTCACCCCTCTCTCGAATAAGGGAATGATAAGAAGGAGGCGAAATTTCCTCCGCCAATAAATCTCCCTTTACGACGCGAGACGCTGTAAAGAATCGCCGACTCACCCAACCCTTCAACTCGTCTCATTTTTTCACCCCCTCTTTCCTTAAAACCACCCTCTGGGCAACCGCTTTTTTACGGAAAGAATGATTTCCTTTTCCTTGCAGGGTTTTCTCGTCTTTCCTCTTATGGTTTTGATATCTGTCATCGGCCAAAGTCGTGACCGAATCTCTGGCGTTTTTTCCCTTTTCCTCTCACTGCTGAAGGATAGACAGTTTTGAGGGATAAAAGGGATCGTCTCTCCCTTTTTTGTTTTATGGAAAGAGCGAAGACGGCAGTAAAATAAAAGATTCGGTTTGCTTTTAAGCCCACCTCTCCGGATATGAGCCTGCAATCACTTTCCGACCCTGAACCGCTCGTTCTCCTATCCGAGAGTAGTCTTTCCACTATCTACCCTTTTGTACATTTAACTGTTAGCCTTACTATTTCCCTTATATTTATATTAAATCAAGTTGATGCGCCTTCGAGAAATGAGAATGAGTACTGTTTTTGGGAACTCCAGCTGTATTTTTTGTTGATCAGAGGAGCATCCAATTTCTTCCTGGTTGTATGATAGTGCCATGAAGAATTCGTTGAACATGGAATCTGAAAGAAGATGCAATATCTTTCGCCGTGAAGTTGTGGTAATGGATTGAAAAAAAGTTTCCATGATTTTATTCACAAAAGTTTCAAGAATCGTCTTCCAAACGGAATATTAGGGAATCTCAAGGGACGGCTGGAGTCCATCTGGACGCATGCCCGGTGCTAATTATGAAAATTGAGAATATATTTAGGTTATTTAAGTACGTTAAATTTTAATTTTTATGTTCCTCGTAGCTCAAGTGCATGTATCTTGAATATTGTTAGATATTTCCTGGAAGTCAGACAGTGCTACTGCTTGAATGTTGTTCATCCTCGGTCTACCACCTCTATATGGAGTTATTAGTGATGTAAATATGAGATATGTTGATGATCCTCATAATTATTTAAAGGTTTTTGTCCTTATAGTTTAGAAGAACACCATTGAATTATATCCCAGCAAACAACAGTTAGCGTTACTTTAACTCCATTACAAGATATTTCGACTTGCTTGAGTGATTGCTTAAAACAAACCTTAGTCGCTCCTATAGATGTTTTCAATGTTCGAGTACTTATAGAATTAACGTGAAGTGAGCAATAGTTTTAAATATAACCGAAAGTAGAAAATTCAATTTATATATCTTCACAGCTTATTTGATACATCGCAATAAATTTGTATTCGATAATTCTAATATAAAATTGGTATTATTTCATCGATGTAGGCAGATTCAAACGCAATAATGCATCTAGAATGTTAATGCTTGAAGAAAATATGAAACATATGATGTATGAAAGACAAAATCTAAAAAATTACAATGGTCAACCTGTTAACTCTATTCCATTAGGAAACCTCCACATTATTTCTCTAACAAGTACGGCTTACGTCCTTCCTTGTAAGAAAAGCCCTACCACACGAAAGTCATGCCTTTTTTAACTAATAAATACTCCAGAAGATTTTCCTCTCGTTTCACTATATTATCGCCATTCATTCCTTATGGAGAATGTTCGGCTCGAGGCAAAGGAAGCACAAAAGAGACCGGAATCGCCAGTCTTTTATTTTGGAGGAAAATGAGCGATAATAAAAGATCCCTTTCCCTCTCAGTCCCACATATTCGAGGCAAGGCTTCCAGATCCGGCCATAAAAATCATACGGTCCCCTAAAGTACTTTGGGAAAAATTTGATGAGGGAAAAGGGGAAGAGAAAATTTTCTCACGAATTCGATAGCCCTCTCCTTAGGAAAAAACACGCAAAGTCATCAAGGCTCTTAAATTCGAAACACGCAAGCACTCGCGACGTATTCGCTTTCCAGTACACGCTTTATTTTTCCATATTTCACATCCACACCTTTAGGGTAGAGAATAAATCGTTCAGAGTGTATTTCACAACGACACCGAAATGACGGGTTTATGACACTTCCTGTATCCCTCTATCACTTTGAAGTAGAATATATTTATCTTTAAAAGGAAAGCCAAAATAGGAATCCATTCAGTTAATCATTGAGAGAAAAATTGGGGAAACATAAGCTATCTTCCAAAATTCGTCGTCTCTGCAATTGACTTGCGTCAGTAACTGAACGAGAAAATAGATAGAGCAATGCATTTACTCACTTCATTAGTCATGGTATATTCATACACAACCGAATTTTCACTTATAGCATTTACTATATGTGTGAGATGGATCTAGGAATATAAATTACTGATAGAGACAAATATTTTCTTTGTCATCAATTTATCACAAAAAATCACTACATTCATAGCTTATGGTTCGTATTTTATGAACTAGATGTAAGGGCACTCACTTTTAGAACATAATAGTTGTTTATTAATTCGAATTAGTTCATTTATTAACCATACAATATTTCTAACATATTTCTGTTTTACAGAAATTTTAATAATCTCAGCGGGATGTTTTTTAATCGCATACTGAACAGAAAAAAACTTTTTCTTCTTAATTTTATAATATTATCATATTAATAAACCAAATAATGGCTTTCCACAAAGTAACGCAAGATCATCTAGATTTCATGAAGTTTTTAACATCACACAAACTTTCTACTCATCATTATGGGACTATATTACAAGACGTTTATAAATATAAAATCTACTTGTCACTGTTAACTATAAACAAGTTTTAAGAAGTGGCTTAACATTATCTTTCATTTTTTCCGAAGTGCATCTAAAAGAAAGACTGATTATTGTCTCTTTCCCTCCATACAGTCACTATTGCTCTTACTTACATATTTATTTCTTATTTTCAACAAACTAAACGCTCTTAAACTTTTCTACTGACTTAGAATCATGTGATATTATCATTCTCTTTTATTTAGACCAAAATAGGATTGAGTAACGAATACTTAACGGAAGAATAAATTGGATTTATTGAGACAGATCATTCCCGCTCCTTACGTTTATACCGCGATAGTTTCGTACCGAAGTGAAAATTTCCCAACAGCTTAAGTCAGGGGCGTAAAATAAGGGAAGAGGTTCGTTGGAGAGGATTGAGAAATTTCGTTGATCGTAACGTGATTCAAAGTATCGTAAACAAACTGAAAGTTAGAGATTGTCGCCTTTCAGAAAGCTATCAGAAGGGTGCTGATGGAGCGATGGCATTGCTGTGGAAACGATCTGCAACAAGAGTTAAACATTTATCTCGTTTATCGTGTTTAGATAATCGTAGCAGAAAGGGGCCATAAGGGGAATGTTTAGAGCTGTCGTGAAATACAAATAAAAATTTATGTACGGTAGTCTTTCTTAAGTTAGCACCAAGAGGATTATCGCCCAAAAAGAACTTCTTACTGAGTGCTGATAGAAAACGTGATTCTTCTTAGCGACTTATTTTCTATGCTGTCATGACAGCCATATTGTTCTATTATTACTTTCTCTCTATACGTAGTATAGAGAAAGTATTGTATTCGCAAAAAAATCGACCTCCAGATTTCGACGTAAATAGATGTTTTGGGGCCCATAGAGCACGTTTTCGGTATTTTTCCGAACATGTCTGGCTGTGTGTCTGTCTGTCTGTCTGTGGTTAAAAAGTTTGTGGGCGCTCTATCTTAAAAAGTAATTATCCGATCATTTTTAAATTCATATTTAGAATTTTCCTAACAATGCCAAAAGTTGATTAGTTTTTGGTGAATATCGCTTAACCGGAAATTGCGGTTTATCCGGAACAAAATTTTGTTTCTTAAATATCTCTGTAAAAATGCAATATAGTATACATTTACACACAAAAGTTGTAGATAATAAACTTTACTGCAACTTTTGTAAAAAACATTTTTTCGTAACACTGATTGTTTAGGAGTTATTCTTGAATAATGGTTAACCGGAAGTTGTTGTTTATCCAGAAATTGAAGTTATTCATACTTTTCTCTGTCAGAATGCAATGTAGGTATATACAATTATAAATAAAAGTTATAGATAATGTACTTTACTACAACTTTTGTATGAAACATTTTCCTGTAACAATCATTGTTTTGGAGTTATCTATGTATTACCGGCATAGGCTTCTGTTTTCAATAAATACGGAGAAAGTCATGTGTTGGCCACATCAGATTTTTTTTTTGATTTTATTTAACTCTATTTTATGAGCTTATTAATGCCTAAATGAGAAATGAAATTCGCAAAGACTACGAGCTTGATTTTAGAGGAAAAAAGGGAAGAGATAAACTGATTCAGCCAAGAATCGAACCCGGGTTTCTTCTGCTTATCGGCCGGTTGCTTTAATAAATTGTGCCTACATACCACTTTTGGTGACACCTGAGATATTATCATAGGATAGCCTAGGCGTTAGAGATAAAAGGAGAAATGAGTTTTCATCGTGGAAAAATGACAAGGCCAACGAAATGGGCTAATCGTAGATGAGACGTGATAAAATGTTGAAGAAAGTACGAGTAATGGGTGAAAAAAGTCATGGCGAATAGGTGTGGAACGATATCACTGGTAAAAGTTATTAATAAGTGAAGGAAGTAGATTTCCTTTTTCTATTAGAGAATTAGAAGTAAATGAACGTTCTGAGGAGTTGATGCGTTATCTATAAAATCCTACTTCCCCTATTCATCAACGGTTAACTGCGAAAGTATATCATTCAATCAGAAGGACTGTAAATGTTCCGTTTCACACGTTATTTGAAGAAATTAAGAATGGTAGACTCTTTATAAAAATATATTTAAACGTACTTGGCATCGAAAGAATATAAAATGCTAACAATGTTTGTATTCCATGACAAAAAACAGGTTTTCTGTACGGGTAAAACTTATGCCACAAAACAATTTTGAAGTTTTAACTATGATTAGAAACGACATTTACAGAAACCAATATAAATGCTTTGAGTTGACTCTAAACATTCGTATCACAGATATATGTATTTTTTTATTTTTCCATTCCATTCGCGCAAGTAAGAGCTTCGTAGGAGTGAAAACAGATCCTCGTTCACTCATTGCGAGTTGAGAGTCAATGGAGATCATGCGTGAATTGGATTTAAGGGAAACTTCCAAATAAACAGCGTCTTGCTCCGTTTGGAAGGACAGATTGGATCGGAAGGGAACTCGATGCGGAGAAAGGAGGAGTTTCTCGTGAGGAATTGAATATGAGGGAGAAGTGAGACACTCGGAAAGAGGAGACTTGAAAGGTTAAAAAAGGGATCTCCGTCAGTCGCTTTGGATGAAAAAGAAAGCGTTTTACGGAATAGTCTTCTTTCGTTGAGAAATCGGATAGTGTATATCTCATAGAACAACGTCTATCAAATAAAAAAGGATGGAAAATTTACTTATTGAAACCGTTTTGTTGTTAGCTATTACTATTACCAGTTGGATTTTAAGAATAGCGCTTTCGTATCCATTGATATTTTACTATGTTGGAATAGCCTTTCTGGTGCTCTTAATCAATAATCTTTTTGTATGGCATTGTTGATGCAGGCAATTTATCTTGGTATCTTTAATAGTTGGAATAGCCTTCTTATTATTTATCACGTGCATTGTTAGACGATTGTTTTCTTGTTGTAATTATAGATCGGCTGTATAATGTGTATTGTTGTAATAACCTTGTAAATTAAAGCCCATTAATCCAAGGGGATTTGGCCTAAGTAAGCTGTATCCACCGTGGGTGACGCGTGGTCAGTGCATCACCTCCCACACCGTCGTAATAGGCTCTTCGTAACCTGGACCTCTTAAATCAGGTAATCGGTTTCTATGCTGGGTAAACATCATCGCACCAACCGGGAATCGAACCCGGGACCGCTTCCGCTGAAAGCGAACAAGTTATGCACATGCCCACCAGCCTTGTAGTTACTATTTATCAGTTCTATTGTTTGAATTGCCTTGTCGTTTATATTGATTACATATATTTTTAACTTCGTTTTTAACATTGATCGCACACATTGCTAGTTTTTAATAAATATTGAATTGTTGCGGATTCAATAGTTAATTTAAATTCGATTGATGTTACCATAACTTTATGATTTTCGTAAAGATGGCGTAGAATCCATCATGATAATTTGAATGATAATTTAACATTGAACTGGCTTGAATATACCAAGATAAGAAAAATAAGCAAGGGTTAAATATGATAAATTCTATTTGTTGTTGATTATAAATAAGTGGAGCATCTTTTTTGTCGAAGTATATTTTAAAGTTATATTTTGAGCACAATCTTTTCATATTTACCACTTTACTTACTTTGAAGTATTTGAAAATATTGATATTCTAGTATAAAGAAGGACCTCACCAAAGCATCGGAACAATAGATAAACAGAGAGAGGAGGCTTTCTCAATGTTTCAAATAAACACTGCAGCCAAGAAACTTCAATGCTTTGACTCAATAGCCTCTCTAAGCTTCATAAACAGAATCCCCATACCATTAGGTTAGAGTATTTCAGGGATTTAAGCTCCATCTCACAGAGCAGCTTATGAACTCCATTACCTGATTCCGCAGCGGATGTTTCCTATGTTTAGAGCTCGCCATTAGATAAGTTTCCTGAACTACTTGTAATGAATACCTCCAA
Source organism: Sympetrum striolatum (assembly GCA_947579665.1). Lineage (NCBI taxonomy): Eukaryota > Metazoa > Arthropoda > Insecta > Odonata > Libellulidae > Sympetrum > Sympetrum striolatum. The sequence goes on from OX388350.1 coordinate 77,337,410, forward strand.
AAGTTGTTTATACCTGAAAATATGTTTTATCACTGCGATGCTCAGAACTATAACGGAATCTAAATCTCTAGCTACAAAATCGTAGCCGAAAACCGGGAAGATTTAAAAAGTGCAGCTTCAAATATTTTAAGTTTTTGTGGTCTACGATTTTGCCCACTTTAACTTACTAACTAACTGTACTAAAATTGCATTTAATATAAAAATGTATAAATGTTCAATTAAACTAGCAGGCTTTTACTAACAACGTAAAAATATCGGAATACTTAGCTCTTTAACAAAAAGTTCTCTTTTTAATCTCTTTTCTCCAGTGTCCATGTTCTATCTCTTCCACTCAATTAAATCAATAGATAATGAAACGTCTGGAAATTTTGTTGGCAGTTCCAAGGCCGAAAATGAATAACGGCACGATACTCATTAAGAGTCAGGAGGTGATCGGGAAATCAGTTCGATTGACTCAAGCAATCTCCCGCTAAGCACCAGCTTAATTGATTTATTTAGTTAAGTACGACAGTGGTAGATGAGTAAACAACACGTTGGTAACCAAATAGTAACACGTGGTAACACGAAGGTAACATTACTTGCGATTCGAAGAGGAAAGCGAATATTCTAAACGAATTTTACCAAAGCGTATTCACATCAGATTGTAACATAGAGATCCTCCCTAAGGTTAATATACTGGATTCCATGCCAAATATAACTTTTACGACAGACGGTATAGTTAAAATATTACGCAAAATTAAGCCAAATAAGTCGCCAGGGCCAGAAGGCATCCCAGCAAGAGTGCTTAAAGAACTGGCAGAAAGCGTCGCCCCTTATCTCAAAATTATATTTTGTAAATCGATAAATGAAGGTAGGGTCCCATCCGATTGGAAATTAGCTAATATTACTCCTGTTTACAAAAGCGGATTAAAGGAGGACCCAGGAAATTATAGACCTATATCATTAACTTCGCTGTCCGGAAAGGTAATGGAACATATCGTCGTAAGCTCACTCATGGGATTTTTAGATAGAAATGAATTCCTCGACGCAAACCAGCATGGTTTTCGTAAGTCCCGATCATGTGAAACCCAACTTGCTCTATTTGTACACGATATCTTAAAGTCCGCCGAAAGTAAAAAGCAAGTGGACGCTATTTTCCTAGATTTCAAAAAAGCATTCGATAGAGTCCCCCACTACAAACTAATTTACAAACTAAAACTAGCGGGCATTAACAAGGAAGTAGTCGACTGGGTTAAGGATTTTCTCTACGAGAGGGAACAACAAGTTGTACTGGATGGCGTTAGCTCAAATAGAGTCAAAGTTACCTCTGGCGTACCTCAAGGCAGTGTAATTGGACCTCTTCTTTTCCTTATTTATATCAATGACTTGAGTGACGAGATAGTTAGTAAAGTGAGGATATTTGCGGATGACTCGGTTATATATAGGGAAATAACAAACGAGGAAGACCGGACATCTCTCTCAAACGATTTAGTCCTCATCCAAAGGTGGTGCGAAAAATGGAAATTAGATATTAACGTAAGTAAATGCTCCGTAGTTAATTTCTTCGAAAAGAAAAAAATGCGTCCAAATCACCCATACAAAATTAATGGAATTAGTATCAAAGTAGTAGATTCAGTTAAATATCTCGGGATCAACATTACTAATAACTTAAATTGGAGCACGCATATTCGAAAAATCTGCGGCAAAGCAAGTAAAAGGCTTGGCTTTGTAAAGCGTATTGTCGGTAAATGCGACGAAAAGGTGAGAGAGCGATGTTATTTTACCTTGGTCAGACCCCTTCTGGAATATGCGGCAAGTATATGGGATCCGGCGGATGAAACGTGTACTCGCGAACTCGAGAAAGTGCAGCGTAAAGCGGTTCGTTTTGTTAAGAAATGCTACGATAAAAAAGCAAGCGTTACAAAAATGCTCTCAGACGTAGGTTGGGAATCCTTGAAAGAAAGGAGATTGGAAGCTAGGCTGCGATTGCTTAATAAATTCAGGGAAACTACATTTTCCAAAGATACAATCGGTATCATGCAACCCCCCTGCTACGTCGGTCGATCCGATAATGACCGTAAGTTAAGAGAAATAGATGCTAGGACGAATCGTTTCAGAGATTCATTCTTTCCGCGAACAATACGTGACAATAATCGAATAAGGAAGTAATTTAGATTCAACTGGTGTTTACACCCCCTGCCACACGCCGAAAGGCGGCTTGTAGGGTATTAATGTAGATGTAGATGTAGATGCAAATATTCAACAACAACAACTTAGGGCGAATGCTGATTGGAGTTGAGTAATGCTTATTCGACTTCAGACAAGTGGATTCTATACTATAGCAGTTGCTAGATAACTCAAACAAATTGTATTCATTGGTGAAAAGTAATGGTAATTGGTGTAAATATTATGTTGAGTGTGCTGGTTTCGGAAATTTAAGGATGTTTTTTTTACTAATATAGCGTTACCACTGGATAATTGTCCACTTATGACGGGATAATTGTACACTCCTGGCCAAAATTAACGCACCACCGGTCGTTAGAATCGCTAGGGAGGTGCTGCGTTAATTTTGGCCAGGACTGTACATACATATTAATAAAAACAATGAAAATGACAACAATGTTAACTAAATCGCCAATAATAATTAAACCAATGATGTAATCAACAATGAAAATAACAATTAGGTATTAACTCATAATTAAATCATTAATATCTTATATGAAATCAGTTACTGCCATCTACGAAACGGTTGCTAAGGGAATAATGTTATCCGGGAGGCTAAAACCCTAATAAAGACGTCTAACAATACATTAAAATTAGAAAGATCCGTAGAAATTACATCTATTTGGAGTGTAAATTATTGCGTGATCAATAATATAGTAAATCCTGAATTAATATTAATTTTAGACTTTTGAATTGCGCTACAAAAGCAGACTCCTTATACACATGTAGACGCCAAAATGTACGCTTACGTACATGTAGAATTTATGCCTACGCGATAATTTAGTGCCTTCCCTTCCCATGCATTGCATGGGCTAATCTAAAATGGATTCAGAAATGTAACCGCGGCCTTAACATGATTCGAATCTGCGTCACCAGAGGTCGTCCCGTGCATTAAAATTAACAAGTCGGAAAATGAACTGATGGGGTACCATTCGGTGTGGTTTCGCAAGTTAACTTTCTATTCGCTCATGAGGTAACTAGTGTGTGGTCGTTCTAGAGAGATAGTATGTTATAACCCGAATACTGAAAGTATAGGTTCAATTTACCTTAGGATTTTCTCCACTTAAATTACTATTTAAATGCTACGTTAGTAAACAAATAGTGTGCATATTAGTCACTGAACCACCGATTAGTACTATTTGTATATACTCCATTTGTATATACTCCATTTATCTCCACCTCTTATGGTCAATATGTACAATATTTGCATCAAATATGGTATTTTAGTCTACTCAGCAGATAAGTGTTAATGGTAACATTATAGAGAACTATCAATATACAAAGCAGTAAAATTCATAGTAACACATTTACTTCACCAAAGCAAAAGAATTGAAAGGATCAAATATGACACCTTTAATTTCTTTCTTAATATAACTCTGTAATGTCCAAGTCTCCTGGGAATACATATTTTTCTCACTGCATTCTTTGTAATGTTTAAATCTGTTACGTTTATTGATGGGGTAACTTTTTTCTTCCCAAGTCAAAAATTATAAACTTTACATGGATTTCTTCCCTTTAAATGAGGCTGGTAATAAACTATATACAATACATAATAATCTATGTTGATACAGCGTATTTTCTAACTATTTTGGGGTATTTTTCCATTAAGTTGGTTTTTATATACCTTAAGAAACATAACTTATGGGAATATAAACGAAATGTGAAGTTAGCAGGAAGAAAAAAATTCATGGTAACAACTTTTACTAGACACCTAATTCAATATCTGAAAAAACACGACCTAGGTTTCGTAGCGTCGCTACATCATCAGGTTTTTTCAGATATTAAATAAGTGGTCTAGTAAAAGTTGTTACCATGAATTTTTTTACAAATTAAGAAATACCACAATGCGAACCCTGAGATGGTTTCGTTTATTAGCAGGAAGAAATATATTTGGGACCAAATTTGACCTTACTCTGCTGTTTTTTTAACTATTTAAGCCTGACATTTAAAGATTAATTTTTGCGCGTATTCGATTCAATTGCGCTCTCAAGTTTACCTGAAATTATGACTCTTTCACTTTCACTAGTAGAAAAAATCACTATAATCGAATTTAATCAACCTTCAAAAGCCTTCGCAAATATAATCGCATTTTTCGTGTTATCTGAAATTAGTACTCTGTGGCCATTATTCAAGTGGAGAACGTATTACTTTAGTAGAATGAAATTTGGCCCTTGTATACGATCCGCGTAGTGCGGACACAGCTCACCCTTTTTTCAAAAAGTCTGGGTACTTGCGGCGGACAGAATGAGACGGTACATGGCGAACATCTTCAAGTCAACGCCACCAACTGTCTCTCGAGTCTTCTTTTTTCGGACGGCAGAATGGTGTCCCCAAAAAGGGAGCCATTGAAAGGGCTTGCGGCGAAGGGGTGCAGTGCGTGGGAGACGTCACAGGTGGCTGGGAAGATACGGTGTGGTGCCAGGTGCCGGACCCGTTGGTTTACCGCTGAGGCAGCAAGCGAGGCGAAAAGGCGAAGTGCGGAGGATGGCGTGGGAAACGAGGGAGAAAGAGAATGACAATGGACCGTGGAGTGACGTCCTTGGGGGGGGGCAAAAGCTGCCCTCCCCGTTAATTATCTCGTGTTTAAACATCCGAAACTAATGCGGCACACATTAAGAGGCCTACACAAGTGGGTGTTTAATTAGGATTCAAATAAAATAAAGAAACGAAACGTTTTAATTCGGCGACGTTGATGTATTCTTTTAATGTATTTAGCTAATTTGTAGTTTATCCGTTGAAGATTAGATCGATAGTTGCATGGAGCCATCGGTGTGTAAGGAAAGTAGAATACGATGAACTATAGCAGATAGGAATTTATTTATATATTAAGAAATGATTGGGTTAAATTATAGAAATTAAGTTGTTTTAATTTGGTGGTGATAATTTATTCAATTAACTTATTTAGCTTTTTCGTTATTTATTGGTTGAAGAAAAGATCGGTAGATTCATGGCGATAGCATTTGTATGTAAGGAAAGAATTGTAGCGCGTAAGGAAAGCAGTATAAACTGAAAAATGGAAAATTCTATTATTATTACTATGCATAAAGCTATACTCCGGACTCACTCATGCATACGAAATCCTGGGTATTTTTAATCGAGCTAGAAGGCTGAAATTTTCAAGGGAGGTTTATAATTCGTAGTCAAGTTGAGAAAATATCTAAAATCAATTTGCACTAGTTTTGATCCCAAAGAGGTTTATATTATTTATCAGTGGGATTGATGGAAAAAATGGCCATGTAGAACAAATTTCTATCGTTCATTAAAATATGAAAATGTACGCGTACAGCAGTGGGACTTCGGCTATATGTTACGTAAAAGATCAAAGTTTTCTTTTATTGCGACGGATTTTAACATTCCCGCACGAAGTTAGTTAGTTTTAAGGCCAATTTATTTCGTTTTTTCCTCCTTTCGAAGATCAAATGTATAGCAACGGCCATTTATTTTCGTCGAATACAAATTTGTTCACAATCCTAATTCATAGTGTGCAAAAATTTACTATAAATTCAATTTCTATACACTTTTTTTAGAAAAACGATCCTTTAACACTCGAAAATTCTTAACGTATAAGAATAGGTACTTAGAAAATCTGTGACAGAAAAATTGAATTTCTCTCATATTTATTCCCTAAAATTTTGGCCGTATTTACTGTTCATATATCTAAATATAATTGGCTTTATTAACAAAAGTTAGATGTGCAATAGTAAGCCTAGGAAGAGATGGGAGCTCAGCCTCTTCATGTGAAACTGAGAATGTGTAGATTGATTTTTAAGGAAAAGGAGCGCATATACCCTGTTTTTACTTGAGTTTTAGCTTCCTTCGGTGCCTTGGTATCCCGAGAATAGGTGCCTTGGACTTATTCATGAAACGAAGTTACTCTGAAAGGTTGAATAAAAGTGCCGCATCACGTGTGAGGTGGAAGTAGGACGAAAATCAAAAATACCAGCTTTCCTTTGCAGCCACGCCAATTCCATTAAAGTCTACTTCGGAAGTTAGACTGCACCATCTTATCACTGGCGTTTCTTTTGCAATTTTCCTTCTTTCGTAAGTACAGTTATCCCAGAAAAGTATCTTTTATTCACATCCAATATATCAATGTCTTTTCATGAGTTGGAATGTGAGTTGAATTTATGCGATAGCATTTGAGCATTTTTGAGGGCTGTTAGTTGTTTTAAAGCTTCTGTTTTTCGAAATTCGGTCAAGAAATAAATCTCTTGATTTTGTATTCGATTCTATTCCAACTACGAAGTACCTCATATCTGTTGATCCAAATAACAAACATACGACAAAATCCAGAGCAGTCAATTAAGTTTTCGAATAACAAAAAAATCTTTTTAAAAGGTCTTATTCGTTTTCAATAGATTAATCTATGTGATATGAGAGGTAATATTTCAGATTTGCATACTTATACTATAAGCACATACATCTGATTTCAATTTTTTTTGTTTTAGGTGAAGTTACATTGGAAAATGAAAAGTTATTTTAGTCAGCTGGGTGTGATTATATTTACAAGTTATGACTTTTAGCTGTATAACTTAGGAAACCGGGAATTTCCCAAGGTGATTTTTTCCAAAATTAAAAAAATACAACCTGGTTGATTTCTTAAAAATAAGTTGCTTTTACAGGAGAAATCATGATCTCTTCCTAAATTCTGCTGCCACCAGAGGCATATCTTTTATTAGAATAACGTTAGAATTCTATTTGCTGATGTGTTATTCAAGTATTGTATCATTTCAGTATGCTTTACTCAGTTTTGTATCCATTACTATCGATATTTGATAGATAAACATGTCTGACTACCCAAAATATACTGTAAATATAATCAAAATAGATATCATGATAAATATCATTTTATAAATCCTACAATTATTGATGATTTTTAACTCTTTTCAGGAAAATACAAATTGACGCAATTCCGTAATGAGTGCTTTACTTAAATAAAGCCGGTTCGTCATCACCCTTTAGTAGTTGGGCAAAGTCATCATCATGGAGTTTAAAATCTCTCATTGCCAATAAATTACCCTGAACTCATTGGTAGTGAAAAATATGCTTCTCCATCACCATCTCATTGTCAGATGAAACTAGGTCAATTTATTATATTATACGTACATATATACAAAGGACTTTATTAGGCGAAATTGGGACTTTTTAGTCCCATCTTCCATTTAACCATAAACATTTACAATGAATATGACATGGTATAATAAAAAAAATTCAAATCATACAGCAAAATAAAATAAGAGTCTATAAAGATATTTAAAAAATACAACACAAAAATGTTATGCCCATTCTCTTATATGCATATTAGATCCAATTGTTATCCCAATATGAGGACTTTAAATGTGGAGAAATGTAGTGCCAACGAGAGAGAGGAAGTGGGCGTAGACAATGTTTCATAGCTACGCAGTATTTCACTCTCCCTCCTGCAGGTGTCTCTTCCTTCAGTATTCACCTAAGGAGCCTACTCAGAGATTATCCATTTCATAATGAAATGCGATCTCTTTCCTCGCGAAACTATTCCAGAGGAAGAATCCCACGGAAGTTCTCCGATTTGCAATTCTAGGATAGAATAGGAAAGGTGGGTTGGAATAGCCTCGCCTTTAAAGATTAGGTTGCATATTTGCATATTAGAGATCTTTGTGAAAGAAAAATTCAGTCTGTTTCCAAAATTGTAGTTTGTGCAAGCGTAAGTAATTCAGTAAATTTCACAATGGAAGTATCATATCACAGTAAAGATAACCGATTATTATAATCACAGCGATTTAAATATTTATGCATCCGTTGCCAGAAATTTCCGTATAATATGCAGGTGAAGTTTATTTTTGGTTTCACTGTAGACCTTTCCTTTCTTGTGAAATGCTTGTGTTAGGAAATAAATGAGATGGATATTTTCGTCCGCATCCACGTATGTTCTTAATCACATAGCCTTGAAATTTGCAAGATAGAAAATGTTGGTAAATCCAAAAATTAATAAATAATTTTTTTAAGTAACATTTCAGAGAACTTCTACCAGATACACGTTTACACACAACAGATTTTAATGCGGAATGCGGATATATTGCCTTAATTTTTGACGATAAAATTATATTTTTTCATACATGATATATATGTAGATACTACATTAATCACAGGAAATAAGTTAGAAAGTAAGATTTTTGGAAACCTTTTTGCTTGGGAAGGATCATAGAAGAAAGCTCGGTGCATAAGGACTTCCTACACTGTACCCTACCAAAAATAGAGAACATGCAATTTTTGTAACGGTTGTGTATTTTTGGGTATAACAAAATACTTTTACTGTGATATAGAAATTGTATTTAATATATTATGATACCTTAGTTTTCATAATGTTTTAAATTCCGTAGCTTTCAGAAAATATCTGGTTTTGGGTTTTTTACACATTTTTCGGATCTTGAAAATCTCTTCAAAAAGTATTTCGAAATAGAAATCCGAATTTACACAAAGGAGAAAGATATTACTATAATGATTATTCATTATTGTAAAATTTCGGCTTCATTTTATTTTCTGATTCATGACAAACATGGTAAATCGTATAACTTACAATTACGGTTATTGGTATGTCAGCCATAATCACAGTTCTGAATTCTACTAGATATATCATTGTCGTAGCTTGTGCTATTTTAAGGAACATACAGTGAGAATAGACCGTAAGGTTTACTCAGAAAGGTTATGAAAATTGGAGATCCCAAATCCAAAGGAATTTCTTTTTTCCAGCCATTCCCGTCCCATCGAAGATACCTTCCGACGCGGAAAATAAAATCGGGCGTAGAATTAAGGAAAATCTTCGCCTAATACAATCAAAGCCCGTTCTAACGGTTAAAAGAAATCTTCGGAACCGTAGAGGCGAAGCGGAAACTTTTCGACGTCTTTCAGTTTCCGTTCTCGCACAGTTCACCTTTTCGGTAATCTCCCGTAAGAAAAGGGAATGCAGCCCCTCCTTTCTTTCCTTATTCCATCTGAAGGGCTTTCAATGAAAAAATCGAATTCATCTGGGGGTAGTGTCTCAAAGAGGAGGGTATCATTTCCACCTCGATAGAATCCAGAAAGACTTCATAATCCAATTTCTCCCTCGCTTTTTCCCATTCGCTTCTTTGCCCTTTGACCCCTTTAAACGCCTCTTTCCGAAAATCCGTGGGAGAGGAAAATTTGTCACGCTCGGAAATGCGTTCCCCCGAGTTGACGTTTCGTTGTAAAATCACGTGTCGTCCCCGTGAACGTGAGAATTTCCCTTTCAGAGCAGAGGACGGCGCTACAAGTCTCACTTTTTATCCAAGATTTTAACGCGAGCACTTTCACTATTCTGAGGGGCTAGAGAAATATTCTTTATGCCAATATCTAGCTAGGGTTATTTATCATGTTTCTTGATGGGAGTTTTTTACTCTCACGTGGTTCTGCTGCTGGCAGTTTTTGGCAAAAATACAAAATCAACATTTTTTAAGCAAGGTTCAACAATGTTCGCTGATAATTCTTGCTTTAAAAGTTACTAGATTGTTATTGTTGTTATTTGATAGTAGTTGTTGGATTTAGAGGATTTTTTTAACAAAGCACATCAGGAATCCGAAATTCTAAACTCAACTTCAAACAATACCAAATATCGGTATCGATCTGTCAGAAAACTATTTCCAGCCAAAAATATAATTTCATAAAATTTTTTTGTAATGCTTAACTGTCCATTTTCGGCGTTTGCAGAGTTTAAAGGAGAATTCCAATTTTACTCTGTGCGAGTAATTCATATTCCTCCCTTAACTTGAGCAGAAACAATTCCAGTTTCTTCCATTCAGTTTACATTTTCAAAACATTCAAAGCATTACTCTTATGTCAATTTTATATAAGCTCTTATACATATGCATCCTTATTTAAGCGTTATCGTTTATCATCCATAGTAATAGGTATTACATGAAAATATATTCTTGGAGCGGAAATTTTGAATTATACATTCTGGCTAACGACCAAATCAATACTGCTAGTTGAGACGTATCGGTGAATATATCTAATTTTAAAATTGAGTTTATCTTAATATTTTTCATATTTTTTTATGACTATATATTCATGATGGCGCCGTTTTTGTGGCAGATATAATTTTTCAAGAGTCTAAACTTATATCAGGTGCGCACAGATGAGTTAATGTTTTCAATCATTTCCCATTAAACGATTCTATTGATAAAACTCTCAAAAGATAAATAATTTATCCCACATATAATCCCACCTCGCCTTGACATAAATTCTACTGCTATTGTTTATATTTAATTATTACTAATTTCTTCACCCATAATATATTTGGAAGATATTACATACCTATAACTAAAGTTCGTTAAGGTTACTTCATAGAGAATACAGAAGAAAACTTTCATAATGCCTGAAGCTAAGGAAACTGCTTTCATGATTTATTCAGCTAGCAAACACAGAGAACTTCTCTAGAACAATACCTTTAATATTTATAACATATTTCGCTGGGTCTTGGAAACTTAATTTCAAACTGCGATGGGCAATTTTGGTATCACGAGCGAGACGATAAAATCTAAGGGATCCTTTACGGTCGAGAAAAGTGAATTGAAAGATGATTCAAGTTTGGGCTTTGTATGGTTTTACTTTGAACCATGAACTAATTGATGAAAATGGTCGTTGCAGAAGTTATCTGAGGTAAATTGAGCACAGCAAGTGCTCGAACGGATCGAAAGTTTAACTGTTGCGGCAGTGAGGGAAACACGATTCATACATAAATTTACGGTTAGACAACATCAATGCTTTTCGTATCTTGATACCATGCAAGTACCAATAAAGGGATCGGTCATGAAGAACCTTACTTGATTTGTGTGTATCCGTAACGAGCTAGGAATTACAAGCAAAGTTAATACGTATTTTAAAGGTAAACCATTTTAATAATGAACTATTTAAATTCTCAGATAAGCAGACTTTCTCTTTCAGAGAACCTGCCTGCACTTTATTCTGAATAGTGTTGGAAACCAGTATTCAATACTCAATTAGCAATTATTTCATATCTTATACTATTTAAAAATAAAATGATCGTCCTGGAATCGTAGGACGACTATAAGCCCATTCTTTCAAACATTTTTTATATCTGTTTTTCGTTATAATTGTCAATTATGCTTATTGCTTTGTTATCCACCGATTATCGCGTTTTGCGTTCAGTTTCTTTGGTGTTATCAGTATACAGTTCTGCAATAATTAACGATTAACAGAATGAGAAAATTTAATGAAAAACATTCCGTTAGTGATAAAACTGAAATGAAATTATCTATCACTTTATTTCCTCTCTAGTAAAGATTATAGCGTGAATTGTTTTAGTTCCATTTACAATTAATACCATTATTCCTCTAATTTATATTTCTTAGTTCAACTAAAGGGGGTAGACATCTGTAAATGTAATTTTTAAATCTCAACATCACCCCTTAAACCTAAAGAATGATATTCAAGGAGGAACTTTTGACAACACATAATTCTAATTTAGTTTTTAACACCATAAACCATATCAATGGCGCGTTATCATTTCAGTATGACTAGAGCAAATTTGAAATTGGAGTCCCACGTAAAATCCGAGTAGTTTTCTTTTAAAGAATGGGGATTCCTGGAAAATGCCTATTTTGCACAGTCGATAATAACGCCTCACTGTAACTGACATGCAAACAGCAGACAGAGTGGTTAAAACATTATATGATCCACAAAAGCACGCTAATAACGTTGGTTAACGCTTTAACCCATCCCAAATCACTTAATCGAAGATGGCTTCAGTTTCAGGCACAAGTTTTCCGAAAAAGCAAAGCGTGATTTTATTCAGATCGAAAATACTCTCGCCTATCAGCCACCTTAATTTCCGCCTCGAGCTTCACATCTCCGATGCATCCTGCATACAAAATGCATTGCCTCCTCTCTCCACCGCTCACTCCCCTAGCTCCTTTCGCCCCAGACAGCCTCTTTTCCCCGGAAAACTCATCCCAGCGACCGTATCCTTCCTCACGGTTTTCACTCAAATATGAATGCCCATCTGCTTCAACTCATCGCTGCCTTGAATCTGCAGCCTCCCGCACTCCTTGAATCTTTGATGACGGCGTCTAGATGTAGAGAAGGAGGGCAATGGGGAATCCGATGGAAGTGTCGTTTCCTGTCGAGAGCCAATGGAAAGAAGGGCTTCCGCCGACGTAGATGCGCCGATCAGAAATAATTGATTGATGCTTAATGTATGAGCCTTGCGGAATTTGGCTTTAATGATCTAATTTAGCCTCTTTAAAACCCATTAAAAATGAAACATGCATAAGTAATGCATAAGAAAGCAGGACAAATGTTTGCGTATGGAAAAATTGTTACTGGAATTTTAAAAATGCATGCTGACAAAACAACTAGTAACATGAATTATTGAAAAGTAGACTGATAAGGAATTCGTAGTTTCCACAAAATATATTTCCTAGACCCAATATCGTCAATAAACACGTTTTTATTGTCTTGTATATTTCCTTTTATGGATGCAGAGGAAAGTTATAGTTCCGATTTTATTGCCGCACAATCACCTTTCCTTGAATATGACGAGCTCTAGCTGTAAACTAAATAAATCTTTTCTACAATAACTTTACATTCGTTGAATTCTGTATGAGGAGATGATATTTTTGACAGTTGGTTAAGGAAAATAAGGTTGTTTTTACTTTAAGATTAGAATAGATGGATGTTGTTCCTTTGGCTTTCATCCATGTCGGAAATACGCCCCTTTTTTTTGATCGAGTATAAGTGAAAGTATTAACAGTTATTTTGTGCTACCTATTCCTGAATTACAGCTTTATATTCAATTCATGTTGGTGGATGTATTTCCATGAAAATATAGTATATTTTATATGATTTCTCAACTAAGTGTATCTGACATAAAAAAATCTTGAAATGTTAACCTCATCGATATATCATTTTAATTTACTCCGACAAAGACTTAAAAGTCAAAGTTGGCGATGCGTATCAAGTATTTGAAGCGCGCATAGAATTTCAGAAAATATATAGAAGTATCTGAGACGGTTATAATATTTTCCATGTTGTCTCATGGTCAGTATGATATAATTTTTCCTTAATAACAAGTATTATTTACTCCCTGGACGCAAGTTTTCCAAATTGAGTTCATCGTTGTTTTTCATCTTCTTGGAGCTTATATCGTTACACAATAACATTTTGATGGACCACCTGATAGAAATTTTAGTTTCTAAGTGACTTTAAGGAAACGAGCTAAGTATATTCACAATCTGTGAACATGAATTATTCTGGTTTGGGATATGATTGTAAGCTAAAATATATTCTGGCATTACTATCCAATTAATTATAGAATATTTTTCTGAAAAAATAATAATAATAGAGGCACTTCGTGGGACTGATTATTTATTGATGAATACGTCCTTTAATGCCCAAATTGTGACAGAAATTAATGAAAACCGAAATTCACAGCTCATTTACTAATTATCAATAGCAAGATCGAAAGCCATTAATGAAGTTGAGGAAGTGAAGGGCCAATTCTGAGTATTAAAATTAATACCAATCTATGGAAAACATCTAATCTAGTTTGGTGCCGACAATTTGAATTTATTATGCAAAAGGACTCAAAAGGATTACATGGATATTTGAGAGAAATCAGCAATTTTGCTAATTATTTTTAAGGAAACTGCGTGTAAAGACTATATTGATTTTTTTATGCGTTCGTACAAAATAATAATTTTTTTCCATGGCCATAAACCTAGAGACCGCAAGATTCTTATAAAGCTTAATAAATATGTTTAAATGGAATAGATACTGTTATTTTGTTGGAAATTATTCATTAAAACACTTCTGTTTTTTAATAAAATATATTCCCTAAACTACGTCATCAAGGCTGAATCTGTTGAAAATATGTTTTCTTCTATTAGCAAAACATTTATTCGGTGATACTGAAATTCAATCGAATTTAGATTCTATTCAGCTGGAAGTAAATTAATTCAATGAATAGAAATCGGCTTCGATGCAATTTGTTTTATATATTGTTTACATGCTATATCTATGAGTTATGTAACGTACTATGTACAGTTGTACTTTTTGGAATACTCAGCATCTCAATGGATATAATAGGTAAATTTAATTTGAATCTATCTCTGAAAAATGATATTCAGGTTTATAGTCAACAGATTTCAGATAGTTCATAATAATAAGAATATATTCTTGTCTAACAAAGTTTACAGAAAAGTACGATACATCTTTTAGAATTTAGTACATAGTGCATATGCATTCTGCAATCTATATATCATTCATAGTCGACTGATTTCTAAATGTAGCATTGAGTCACAGAAACATTAGGGAAGCAACGATCACTGTTTGATAACACTCTTAACATAAATCCACGTATATCTTTTGCCACCTTTTATCTCCGAGCTTCGAGTCAATAAATCAACATCAAGTCACACGTAAATGGGTATTCCTCGCCCGATCGTCATTTCCCTTCTGAAATCACCATTCTTGGATGAGATGCTATATGCAGGAGAGGGGAAAATGAGGAAGGTAGCAAAAGCTCATTCCAGAAGGCAAAGATGGGTATGTAAGCTAGGAAGAGGAGATGTATGAGTTTCTGTAATGATGCTATAGCTTGGGCATTGTGTCGTTCATTTCTCGTGTTGAGTTCTGCTCGCGCGTTCCGACGAAAGGATGGGTATTCGTATCTATTCGGTGCATCTTGTTGGAGGGAAATGGATGAGAGAAAATAGAACACATCTCCACGAAAATGTGGGTGGCTGGCAGGAAGTTGATGAGAATTTTTCTTGATGATAGATCCACTATATACAATTATGTAGTTTCAACGCTAAATGATGAGTCATGATTTCCCATTAAGAACCAACTGAAATGTGTCCTATGAATTTAAAAAATTCTGGTTAGTTTATCTTTCGTCATATACTAATGAAAGGGTGCCCACTGGGACATATTTGTTCCAATTTAATATATTAGATATTGAATATTTTAATATATTTAATTAGGTTATTTTGATTAGAACTAAGTTGGTATCATAATTTGACCCAAATAACAGAATTTAGAAGGAAAAATCGAATTTTAATTGTATTTCTCTTGTGGTCCTAAAAAGGTTATAGAATAATATTAAATCATGATATACTAAAACTTCAGAAGAGCTAAGGAGTATTCAAGTTTTAATTTTCATTTCGTTGTAATTAGCGAAAATTTCAAGGCGGAATAATGAGCCATTATTAGATCTGTTTCATTCTATATGGAATAATTTTTAATTCTGACCTACTAAAGTTAGTGATATATTTCTCAAGAATAAGGGTATAAACAAGTTAAAAATGTTATTTTGGTTGTTATTAGCGAATGCTCTGGATGAAATCTAAGGGGAAAATTGTCCATTGGGCACAATACATATTCAGCGTGCGAAATTTTGAACAGAGTATTAAAAGGTAATGTATTAATCTCCCTATTAATATAAATCTTGAAAACCGAGCTTCAGTTAAAATTGAGAAATTATCCCTGTTAATATACACTGAAATTGGCCTTAACGTGAATATCAAACGATAAAGACCAATATTAATGCATTACCTGCCAGCGCCTCAAAATTTAATGGTGCAGTAAAAACCCACATGTCTCCATGTTTCATTAGTTGATCGAAATATAGGGGATATAATAGAAATGTAGTACCTCAGAGAAACACTAAAAGCGTTGCTAATATTGTTACAAGGCGATAATATTCTCTTATTACGATATTGGTAATGGTACACGTCATTTAAATTCATGAAATAAAGCTAGTTTCGTTTTTAAGAACAAATTTAAATACCTTCAAAGCCGTTTTAATTTAATTATAATAAGAAAAGTTAGGTGTTAATGTCATTCGTAACCAATAGCGCAATTCCCCTTAGTATGGATGAGGCAAACTTCTACCGATGAATTTTTGGATATATTATTTAGAAGTGCTATTAAAAATTTTTATCGTAATAATAGATAATTAAATAATATGCACCTCTTACACATCTCTAAACTAAGTGGCGTTCTGTTAAAGCTTTTGATAAATATAACTATTATTTACATTTGCATTAGCAACTCTGATATTTCTTCCTCAATCAGAGATTGGTGAGTTATAAATCATACTTCGATATCATAGAAAGAGTTAGTGCAAAACCCATATTTATCTCCAACTCTGATGAATAATCGGAGTTTAATGCTTTGTCCTCTCCTTGGGAATAAAAGCTATTGAAATTACCCCAATGATGTAGAGAAAGAAATATTAGAACACGGCTGTTAATGAATTTGAGGTTTAAAATCTCCGTGTTTGTGTTTGTCGGGGTTCCTCCTCATACTTCCCGGTAGTCGGAGAAAACAATACAAGTGCGTCATTCCTTTTTTGCTTTCTCCAACTACCGGGAATTAAGAGGAAGAATGCCTACAAAGACAGCTTTTAGAGATTTTAAACCTCAAACTAATACTTCAATAATGTTTCTTGCTCATAGAGTAGCTACCGTGAGGTTTCATGCTCAAAATTACGTAATTCTTAGAAGGGATAAGAATATTTGGTATTTTTCAGGAGTTCAATGTTCTTCAATTGGCACTGCTACTTTTTATGTTCTTATTATTTTACCGTCTCTCTAAAATTAAATATCTTGAAGCTAAGTTGCTGACGTTTTTTATTTGCAGTGGATTTTTATTAACGGATCATGTTTCACGAGTTTGATTTTAAGTGCAATAAACTGGCAGGGAAGCAGGATATGCGAGAAACACATTTTTTAAGGAACGATGCATATGGTTTGAAACCAACTGTTACTTCCTAGATGGTTAATCAAACAATATGGATGGAATGCAAAGTATTTATGCATATAAGATTACTTTTACGTATGCATCAGGTTAGTATCAATAATATCAATTCAGTATTATACGAATGACATCATTGATCCTGTGTAATGAATTAGAAAAATTAAATGTATTAATCTGAATCTATCTGCTTGGCAGTTAAATTCAGCGTACTTTAATCACGAAAATATATGCATTGTTGATTACCTGTTCTTCAAAGTTACAGTAACCACTGAGGTATTAGACGCCATAAGATGTGCGCATTAATTCACCAACGAGTTGTTAATCTGCATAAAAAGGTCGTAACATTCTTCAGAGTGCCGAATACAATGAGCCATAATCCCGAGCGAATTTTCACGGAGAGAAATACCTTTGTTTTTGCTTCTGCGAAGAGAACTCCGCCGTTAATAGCGTATAGCATATTCTCTGAAGATACTAACGGCAGATAATGGGGGAAAGGGCCCAGGGGCGTAATTAACACGCTCTATACGTCTTTCTATTGTATTCCCTTCTGGAACTATAACGTGCACCGTTTTTGCATGGGATTTTTTTTCGAATGAGTAATGGATGGTGAAATTTACATTTGTTAAAGTAAGAAATATAATCGTTATAAGCAAAGATAGAATTAGAGGTTGAAACCTGAAGCAGAACAGAAGAAAAACGTCGTATAAAACTTATAAATTTAAATTGATATTTTATGCACCCGACGTTATTTGCACGGAAACTCCCACCACGTGTCGAGCCGGGTACCGCTTTTACCAAGGGCGTATCTCACTTGGCTATCTGGGGGACTTACTTGTGATTTACTATAAATGAGAAGATTTAAGTGAAGCGTTACAATATATCTTTCCTCGTAAAGGATCAGGAATTTAATTTATTTCGTTTTATATTTGATACTGCGCTGTAATTTTGATGCTTCTTTCTGTGTTGTTGATTTCGTGGATTTTTAGTTTTGTTGCAAAGCAAGTGTGCTTATGAGAGACTTAAATTATCATGAATGCTTATAAGCAGAATTATTATACTTCTATGATCAACCAGAATGATTGTACTATAATATAAGCAGAATGATTATACTTCGTATTTTTCCACAATATATTTATATTTGAGAGACTTAAATTATCATGAATGCTTATAAGAAGAATTATTATACTTCTATGATCACCAGAATGATTATACTATAATATAAGCAGAATGATTATACTTCGTATTTTTCTGCAATATATTTTAATAGGCGACCGGGTTCATAAGCGAACTTACATATTCAGGCCGAAAATACGAAGTATTTTCATTCTGCTTCTAATGGCTTTCCTCGAAGCCACGCCTTCCAATATCGATTATATTATTAATGCTTATGTTTACTATTAGTATCTTTCGAGGACTGTAAATTGTTTGCCTGTAATTGTAGCAACTCTTCTTACTTTTAAATTAAATTAAATTAAATGAAAATATCCTCAAAGAAATATTAAGATTTCGCTCGATAGCCGGGATAGAAAAAACCGTTGATGAAAGGGATTTATCGAAAACTAAAGGCTATACCTCTAAATTTGAAAACAATTATTCTCTATTTACCCCAAGAGGAAGAGTTTCGATGAAAAAATTCCTCTATTATGAAAGTATTTATCTACTGTATCCATCGAATTTACCTCATATCATTTAGATATAACGCATAACATTTGTAGGCAAAAACTTTCATTGTCCCGAGTGGAATGAACTCAGTGGAACAAGTAACGATCGATCCGTAGCAATCCATCTGAACCATTCCTCTCTCAGCCTTTAGACCATCATTCATCCTCTCAAGGACCATCTCCGATCCCACCTCTCAGACTTCCCTTCCGGGACTCCGATTGATTGGGCGTTTTAGTCGTCATCTGGTGACACGGCGCAAAGTCGAGAGTGCACTGGAAACAGCGTCGCTTAAAAGGGTTGTCCGAAAGGGGAACACTCCGACAACCCATTGGATATCCTCTATTCTCCCGTTTCCGGCTCTCTTTATACGTCTCCCTCGGAATGTCGCGCCTCTTGATTGTGTCCTCGGGGTATGCAGCGCACATTTTTTTAAGTTGACACGTTAGGAGATTTGTGGAAAGGGCATTATCGCCTAGTCCGACAAGGCTCTCCAAATTGGCTGTTTGGAATTTTTTGGGGGATTTCGCCGGGGTGAACGGGACTTCCTCCTTCTCCTCCCAAAGGAGATGTTCTTTCTGATTTTTTTGTTTCGAGGGAAAAGTTGTTACACGTGATGGGAAGAGGAGGGAATTATATCCGTTTTTCCCTTAAATGTTGCTAGAAATAATCCGCGCGGGGAGATTCATTATGCGTCGCGGATCGCGTTGATGTAACTTTCTCCGAGATTAAATGCTTACGGTGTGGTTTTTTGTCATGCTTTTTCCGACTTTCACAGATTCTCCGTCAGCGGCCATTTTATCCGAAATAATGGTTTCTGTGTTGTGATTTCTATGGCTGAATACTAGTTTTGAAATTCTCTCGTAATTGGTTCGAGGAAAGAGCTCCCTGAAAGTTTAATAACGTATTTAATGTTTGCATGGAATAATTTTCTTTTAATTAATTTTAAGTATTCTCTAAGGATTCTTTTGTGTGGTTTAAATTTGGTATACAACGTATAAGTGGGGATTTAATTTACATGTTTTGTTTTTTAACTATTGTTAACTATACTGTTTGTAACCCTTATTTGCTGTTCGAGGTAAATATTAGTTTTAACATGGATTTCACGTGTCAAGATATACTTTATCTCAAGGGACGCAAATTAGGGTCATATGAAGGGAGTACAAATAATCCCAAAGCACCGTACAAAATACAATAGGCTCTTCGTCTTTTTTTATCAAGGATTTTAGTTATCATTCATTATTTTGAGATAAGAATTCATTGAATTCTAACAAAAAATGTTATTTTTCATATTCTTAATAATAGTCCCGCGGTACAGATAAGCTCAGTACTCCCAGATATATCTATTCATATTTCGTTAGAGTGAGCATAACTTTATTTAAGAATAATTCAGAAGCAATGAACGTAAAAATCAGTAATTTGGGAGCACTTAAAATCATTCGAGGAAACGTTTTACTTGGAGAAAATGCACTAATAACTTATATCAATCTACCCGGGTGCACCATATATAGTTTTCTTCACCAATGCTTTGGTTCTCAAATCCACAAATCGAGTTCTTTTATTCAGCATTAATTTATGTTAGTTTTACAATGATTTACTACCAAGATCTTATTAAAATTGTGATGAATTAAATGGATAAGGAGATTTTATTGTCAATTTTTCCCGAAATGAAAGCTTTATTTATGTTTGTATATTATTATTATTTATTTGTATTTAAAAAGCACAATTTCATTTAATTTTACTAGTATTCCATAGTCAATGCCCTTAAATGGTTTTATAAAATAATACTGAAATATTTAATTTAACATTTAAGTCAGATAATAGGATTTAATATTTAATGTTTGTTTAATTTAATCCACTAACTGCCACATTTATTTATCATCGCGGTCTTAAAAAATAACCCGAAAAAACAGATGGCCAACCCCACCGTATTGTTGGATTATCAGGAGAAATGATATCCAACTTGGGAAACCATTGTGCGCCGTGTGTCGTCAGCTGGTTCACTAAACCATTTCGCGGCTTTCTGGAATGGCCTTCATCCATCCTTTATTCCCGCAACGCGAATTTTATATCCCGTATCTTTTCGCGGGGATGAAGATAACGTCATCATTACGGCGCGTTTATAGTTTCCAAGAGGATCTGCAGATTTGAGCTTTATCACGCACGCAAACGGGAGAGAGCGTGGAAAAAGCGTAAAATGGAGAGGCTTGCACATTTTTCCGTCGCTCCCGGATCATTTTCGAGATTTTTGTCACCAAGCTTTATGGTCACGCGCGGCTGAGCTCCGGCGATGAAAGGCACATAACAAACTGCCGTTGTCGGCGTTATTTTCCGCATCGCAGATCCATGACCGGATGAGACCCCTCACACAAACGCGGATGCACACAGAGAACCCTCTCTCCTCGACATTTTTTCCCCTTCGAAGCGATGGGAGAGAATCGAGTGTGAATGTAAGGGTTTATGGGTAGAATGTTTTAAATCCCACCTAATTGCCGTAACTTATGGAGATAATAATTGGGTTAGTGGTGTTTTGAGTGCTACAAACATAGGCATTTCTACCAGTCGCTCTAATTTTAATTTATTTTAGATTCACGCTTGATGGAATGAGTCCAACTATCCGGACAACAGTCCACGAATAACTTGTCAAATAATTTTCCGTACTTTAATTGTAACCGTATTTACCTAAGGTCAGAAAATAAGGCCATGCATTTCTTCAAATGCATGTTTTCAAAACGGCAAAGAGAGACGAAATAGGAAAATAACTATCCGTGGAGGGACTATGAAAAATTATTTTTTGGGGGGTGAAAATCATTTTTTCATATGGTTAGTTTATTTGATAGAAGGACAGTAGAATTTTCCAACCCATCACCATTAAATAGCAATAGTTTTGGAGATGTAGCAAGAAGAGAGGGTTTACATATGTTTCTTTCAATGAGCCATTACTGTTGTCAACATAGAATAAGAAAACTGGGCCTCCAAAATAAAATTTCCATAGAATTAAGGGGCAAACAAAATCAATACCAATTCTGCTCTATTTAAATACTGAAAATTAGTATCGCCCATAAATTAGTAGATGTCAAGTGGATAAAACAGTACATGAAATTAACGAATTTAATTTAACGAATAAATTTCTCAGCATTCAATACGTGAAGATAAATGAACCATTTTCTTTGAACAATTCGCTGAAAACAATTAAAATACATATTATTTTTCTCGCTCTTTGAATCCAGCTTATGTGGACATTCGAAGGGAATCTGAGACTTTCTATTAGGTACAGTCCTGGCCAAAATTAACGCAGCACCGGCCGTAAGGATCGCTAGGGAGGTGCTGCGTTAATTTTGGCCAGGAGTGTACATTGAATGTGCATAAAATAAAAAGGGAAGACAGGAAATGTTAACAGGTTATTTCTTTAAAAATTATTCGATCGATCAAGGGAAGACCTGGATTTAACTCGAGATTATATCCACTAATCTCTACTTTGAGTCCTTTTTTATTTTTCAGTAAAAATATCTTTGTAATTTGTTAATTTCTTAAATAATATATAATTGGCCGTCTAAAAAAACTCAATCAGGATATCAGTGAAATAAAAAATTCAATTTCTACTCCTATTTGTAAAATGTATCTCTTTAATTATAAAATTGAGATAATCTGTACGTTGAAATTGCCAATCATCCAATGCCTCGAAGCTAAAAAAATTGTTTTTCCAATCCTCTTATGCTGCTCTAATTAATTTCGCATCTACTACAATCATTTTCAATTAAAGGTGTTGCAAAAACAAACTTGTACTATACATTTCATTAACTATGTTAATTGCTAACAAATTACACAGAATTCTAAAAAAAGAGAAGTTTAACTACTCAAAGAAACAAATCTATATAAACAGTTACTTACTAGTTTGGACTACTTAACTTTGGACTTACTTGGATAACTATTTGCAAACTGCTTGGAATCCATTGCGAAAACCATATCTCCGAATGAAAATGTGCAAAAATTTTTCGGCAAAATAAATAATCGCATAACATATCTCGCGCAAACATAACACCTTTATCCACAGATATCATATTTTCCGAAGCATTTACATGCCTTACGTGGATTCCAGATCCACGGATAACTCCCGACATTACCATAAAGCATGATGCATAAAGCCTGCCATTTCTCAGAGTGCGGCATTTTTATTCGCCTTTTTGATTTGCGAACGGCAATGAAAAGCGTCCATTTGCGATAAACCATCGAAAGGAAAAGAAAGGAGGGAAAGAGAAACGGTCACTTCGTTTCGTGCATACACGACGGGCACGCATCGGGGAAGCGGAAATATCGCCGTAACGAAGGAAAAAATTCCGCGGGATCGACGCGAGGGAAACCCGGCAAAAATAACGAAGAGGTGCGGACATTTTTATCGGCCAACTTTCCGCTCCCCGACCGTCCCATTCATTTTCCGGTCGCAACACGGGAGTGAGTGAGTAAAGCGAGTTGAATTTCGTTCGGAGAAACGCCTCGTGGGGGGGGGGGGGAATCTCTCCCCTGCATTTCCGTTACATCGCCTGCACCGTCCGGGAACCTATGGCTTTCGCCGTCCCTATCTCGTTTCACTTTTGTGCGCAATTTCGATTTCCTTTCTTTTTTTCGTTTTCGCAATTTTTCGCGCGGCGTTTTTTCGGAACCTCCTCCGATGACACCACAGAGGTTCCGATTTTCAATTTTTTTTATCTCCCACGTGTCCTCTCGCTGAGTTTTGAATTTTTTCTCCCGTTATGATACGCTCTCGTTCATAACTCCATTTTTATTTCGGGATAGAAGAGTCGAAAAGCGTCGGACAGGATGTGCGGTTTGAGCCTTGCCTATGCCACGCACGGTTTTTCTTGTCCATTTGTTTGTATAACGTTCCCCCACTCGGATGACGAACAACTGGGTGCATGCGGGATATCTTTGTCTCTTTGTCGGGTTTACTCTCGCGATGGAACGATGGGACCAATGGCGATGCGATGTTATCGAGAGATTTCGCATTTTTTTCCAGTTCTATCAGAGTAGGAACGTGTTTACGTTCATACATTGCCAAATAAAAATAACCCTTAAGTTTGGAGGTGTTGAAATTGAATTTATCATCGTAAAGTCATATTTCAGACCGCGAGATCGCGAAAAGAGGTTTTTGATCAGCGTCGACAACACATTTTTGCCATCGGAGGAAATCAGGTTACATAATTCTCTGGTCAACCCAAAAGCGTGATGTGATTTATAATTTTACGTAATAAAATACTTCATGAATGTTTCCCAAATCATCCTGCATTACAGAAATTCAATTATATTACAGAAGCGTAAAAATTTTATACCCATAGCAGTTCCGAGAAGTTTATTTTTTTTAGTTTTTATTATATGTATATATATTGAATATGTATATTATTGTATTTACAATTTTACCAATATACCCAACATGAGTTTAAAGCCAATATTATTTTTTATTAGACGAGTCCCGGAAAGTAATCACATAAATTCACCGTGTAAAATTTAAAATTACAGTTCATAATTAGTGTTTGCGCTTGAAAGTGATATAATTCATCACAATTACAGTATTATTATATTTATTTCTTAAACATTACACCAATAATTTTATCACTCTGTCTATAATTTAAGTAACTCGGCACGGCTATTTGTCAATAGTTGCAGCTGGTATTTATATAGGTTTAAACATGTTGCATAGGGAATAAAGGTCTACAAGTGTAATTTCCTAATTCAATCAACTAATTGAATGATTCACAAATCATATTTTATGACTTAGAGCTGTCTATGTCTCACATAACATATCATACCATATAAGTTTCAAGAGTTGTT
Organism: Sympetrum striolatum; assembly: GCA_947579665.1. NCBI lineage: Eukaryota > Metazoa > Arthropoda > Insecta > Odonata > Libellulidae > Sympetrum > Sympetrum striolatum. Next base: position 77,361,872 of record OX388350.1, read on the forward strand.
GTATTGTTTCATTCCCTATAATTTTGTGTTCAGTCATTTTTTCAGTTGCCTACGTATATACATCTTTGTTACTTCATTTCTGTAGTCACATTCCAATTTAATTTCATAATTATTTGTGCCATTTCACTTCATACTACATTTTCCTTTCTCACTGAATATATCTATTGGTTTACTTGTTGAAATCCCAATTATATGTCCCCCTTCATCAGATTTTCTTGGCTTTCCTTTCTCTTTCTTCACAATAAATACATATTTTTCATTCGAATTGCTATTTTCTATTGCTGTTGCTTGATTATCATAGGAATTCGTGATAGAAAGAAGCAGTAAATGTAGGTTGAAGACACTAGTAATTATTAGAATGATGCTTAATGCATTACCTTAAAGAAAAAATCAATTTTGGTCGTGAAACATCAAAATTAATTAAAGAAGTCATAATATTTATTCTGCGCTATAGAAATACCTGAAAACTAGCTTAATGAATCATCACAAGTATTTTGCCTGTGAGCAGGTACTGTTGATTAATATTTTTTTAAACGTTTTTAGAGTAATATTTACGCTGTTTACCTTCGAACATTAATTTCATCAATATACAAAAACATTCTCCTTGAGTACAGAGAGAAAATATGGGAGAAACTCTCCTCAGTTCGGGCCTCTTCTCAGTGAGATGTTCCAGCTAGGAAAATACTGAGAACAAACTTAATTAACCCGCGAGGACGTTCTTAAGCGTCTCAGTTTCCTAAGCTGTTCGTCTTCCAGTCTGTGCCGCTGTATCCACCTGCCGTCCCAGTTTCAAGGGAAGAAGACTTTGCCAAAAGCACTTAGGAATTGAAAGAGCATGCGCTCGCAACGTGTCGCATGGGAAGGAAAACTTGAGAGAAAATTGGCTTGTTGGAAATGGGAAAATAGACAAATAGGCAATAGATAGGAGAGGCGATTTTGCCAACTTGCGGAGTCCCATTGAACGCTTTAATCTCAGCGGGCCTCAGGTATCGGATTTTCTATCTCCTTCTTAAGCCTTGAGTTTACCTGTAAATCCAGCTAGATGGCCGAATACATGGGTTTCTTTTGATGCCTTGGGGAATTTTCATTTATTTTACTGGAAAACGCAACGTTTCGTAAATGTAGTCGTATTTCACTTTGATGCAAAGGATCAACGGAGGATATAGAAATCCCAGAATCATTAATTTTTCCTGGGGCGGAAAGTAATGGAATGAAATTACATACAGCGAGACGTTTTAGAGAGTACATATGGTATATACATAAATTCCAAGAGAAAACTAATAGTCTACACTGTCTCACTTTAGCATAGAATATAAAACATCGCCACGAAAGGAACAATAAAATGTGCATATTATTTCCCGGTGAAGAAAATTCTATGGCAAAATTTTGCGTATCACGAAATCATCGTTTGTGTTTCAAACAAGCGCATTGTATCAGAAGGATTCTCATGCATGGCACAAGAACCCTAAAAATATTCATTCATGAATTACAAATTGCATCTTATTTGGTAGACTGAAATATCTGAATAGTTTTTGGTATTCATAGTAGCATACAATCCATTGCAAGTATTCTTACGCTCTTTCTTAAAATAACATCGTCTGTATAATGTAGTGGCATAAAAGCAAAGAAAAATCCTAGACAATATTTGGGCTTAGTTTCATAGACATTACCATGGAGTAGATTAATGTAGCTAACCGGATTATATGGGAGATTAAGTTGTGAAGCGCTGAAGTAAATTCAAAATTAATAATAGATGTTTCTAAGAGGATACACAAATAGAAGGTTAGGAAAAACCTAAAAATGAATATTATCAAGCCGAAATATTATCCCAAGTCCGTTCAAGTAACGGTTTCCTTTGTGTAAATGTTAAAAAAATTGAATTATAATTAACGTAAAAGTATTTATTGACAAAGTTTGCATTTACGATTAATTAATCAGCTTCCATTTTATTTCCTTGGTATATCTTCGTTACGTAAACACAACTTCTAAAATGAAGTTGCGTTACCTACGATAGCCTTGAAATCACTGCATCATAAGATCCTCATTTAAAGATTCCCAATTTTTCACGATACAATTTTAATTTGCGGGCTTAGAGCCATGAAGTAGCGACTGAAAATGAGGAATAACCAATCCAACCAGGCGAAAGAAATGTTCACTGTTCATTGTCCTTTGCTAGAAGTGTTGCATTGAAACTTTCCTCAGTAACAATTCATCCAATTGTATTTACCTCCTGTTGGCACTAATTCAAGTACCCATCTTCTTCTATTTCTAAAGATCAGCAAGTTAACGGTTAACTACAGTTAATTGGAGGTAGGGCATAGCATATGATTGGAGAGTAAAATAATTGCTATGGCTACTACTATGTGTCGCAAATGACTCATCATCTGCTTGAGAACAACCACGACTCCTTCAACATGGACTACCTGCATTTCGCGGAGAAAGGCATCACCTTAAACTCCTGGGAACAATTAAAAATCCTGAGAAACGTGGCAGACCCAAATGTCAAAGTTATAAACGAATATTTGTCTCCTTTTCCCTCACCAATCCTTTCCACCGTTATCAACACCCTTCACCATTTCCCCTCATAACCCACCACTCCCCCTCCCATTCCCTACTTATATATATGCTGGATTGTTTTGTATTTAGTTACCTGAGGATGACTCCATGAGTCGAAACCATGGTCGTTTCATAATAAAATATTCTGTGGTATAGTAAAAGTTATTTTCACTTTCGTTCCTGATGGATCCATACCACCAAGTCACGGCCCAAGCAGTTGATTCTATCAGAAGAGTGTTAATTATGCCTATTATGCTTAGCTAAGGTACGCCTACATTCCCATTACCTAAGTAATCTCTACTCTTGCCTTTCCGAGAAATACTCCAAATTTCCAAAGACTATTCTCATTCATGCATACTAACTATTATGATCCAATATCCATTAAAATTTTCAGCCCATTAGTTATCAAGGACGGAAAGTGCAGCTATAAAACTTTAGATTTAGATTGGAAATGAACAACGGGATTGGAATAATTTTACTAGATAAAGCGATACAAATTTATTATCGAGTAACCGATTAACAATTACTGGATTGAAAATAGATCCTTTCAATTTTATCTTTGAAAATATAAATTGAATACTCCTACTCATTAGAATCACTTCTTCCAAAAGAAGATAATTTTTCATCCTTAGTTTGAAATCAAAGATAGCCATCAGGTTGCATCTCATGGCAGACATTTCGTCCGACTCAGAGTTCAACAGAAGTAGTAAAACAGAACAGAGTAGAATTGTCTACTTATTATTTTTCTTGGCATTTACTGTCGATAGGCTATCAAAAACTAAAAGTATAAGGCCATATTGCACATTCTTCATCTTTTAATTTTAAAGATTATCATGCTCTATGAATGTAATCTACATCTCATTACATTTTAAAGCAAAATACACTATGAAAAATTATCCTTTTCAGAGATTAGATTGCTCAAATAATGACCTTTAGGCAGAATAAACATACGTATCATTCTATTCTAAGGTTTATTTATCAACTAAACATAATTTGTTAGGTCTTAATTTTAAAAGATAATGCTAATAAAAATACAGCGTATTGTGCAAATTATAATTTGGAAAAAGTAATTGCTTCTTACCTGCGGGCATTGCCTCAAAACATCAGGCGGAGGAGGTTGTTGAAAGATGATGGAGCAATGCAACTTTTGGTATTCCTTGATGCTAATCAACATTTTTAATTTACAAACCTATAGAAAAATGAAAATATATAATTATAAGAAATATTTCGTGCAACAAATTGATTGATCGTGTTACGCTTACGTATTCATTATTTATTTTTCATCAAGTTATATTGAAAATGTTGCGTAAGTTAGTTTTAAAAATAGCAAAAATTGTTTTTGGCCACAATTTTATTCGAAATAAACTTACCTCTTTTTATCTTCATTGTAAATTCAAATTCCGTACTCCAACTTCCATTTCATAATCTTGTCCACGTATCACCTTCCACAAGAACGATGACAAATTTTGTTGAACACTGATCGTTATGAAAATTCCACTCCACTAAGGGTGTGTTGATGAAGTATTACACTGTAACTGATTTTCACTTCCTCTTTCTTTTACACCTTTATTAAACACTTTTGCTTCGAACTTACCAGGTAATAATCATACATCACTATATAATACAGAATGCTCACTATCCACAGGATTCCGCACTTTAAGGCACACAAACAGCTCTAAAATCAAAACAAGCACATTAAGAGTACTTTTCCTTTAGACTATCAAGACACGTATGCCTACGTTGAGCGGAAATGGTTTTATATCTTTTGATTTCTGAGGACTACCGAAGCGCGAACTGCTGCGCAATAAGAATTAAAAAGGAAACCGGATTCCCTTTTTAAGGAGTGAGTTATTAAAATAACGTCATGCTACGAACTCGATTTCTCCGATGACCTTGCATAACCGGTTGTTTACCTCTACGAGAGAACAGTCTCGAAGCAAGAATAACGAGTGCGAAAAGAAGTTAACTAGGAATAGAAATTATTAAATTTACTTCGAATCACCTCTGCCTTTCATTCGTGAAGGACGAATGCCTCATCAATTACTTCGATCGCTTTATTCCTCCAAGATCGAACGTAATATCCCGTGAATTCCTTTACATTTTCTTGTCCTGCTTTGAAAAAGTAAGGAAAACTCAATAAAAAATTTGGTTATTTTCCAGAAAATGGAATCGATTCAATGCTACTAGAATTTTATCATGGATACACATAATGCCTAGAGTATTCTTTATGCAAAAGCAATTAAAACCAACTGTAATTCAGAGATAATTCTATTTCCCCAACGTTATTTTGATATTGATGCGATAAAATTAATTTTACAAAAAGAATAAATCGTTAATCATGGAACATCATTAATTGTCTTTTCAGTTCAAATTATGATTTACACCTCATGACACGAATCATTTCCATCTTAATTGAAAATTTCTCCAAGGTAATATCAATTAAGTTGGTTAAAAATTAATATTAGAATAAATTGTTTAGTAAATTAAAAAGAGTAATAAATATCAACGCATAGAAACGTAAACCGTCAATTTAACCCTTTAATATAAGGTAAGTGAGGATATTTATAGGCCAATCTGACTTGTTGGCTGACATAGATATATAAGTGAGTTATATGTACTACTGTCAGAGTTATGTTAGCTAGTGTTAAAATTTTCACTAAAAAGGTAGTTTATCTATGAAAAGTATAGTAAATCTTCACAGGAAATATTCTCCTTGACTATAGGTACGACCTGTGTAAATCCAAACATATAGTTTGATCTATTGCAATTTTATGAAAGAGTTTTCGATGAAGAAATAAATATTCACTTCAGAATTGAAGGTGTGATATGTATGGTACATTGTTAAAGTTTAGTTGATGAAAATGGGTAAAAATTATTTCTAAAACATGAAAGCTTGTGGAAAGGTGGGCAGTTACAGAATTTTGTTGCAAAAAGAGATCAAGATTTTTGTAAATGCACAAATTCCGCTGTAAGGTTATAATCAGGAACACATTCCAGCTCTATAATTTAGTAGGTAAACTTTAATCTATAATTCGATTGACTCGACAGATTTTTGCTATTTTTTTTGCTTCCTGAGTGAATTACATTCTTTTGCAGAAGTGTTGTAGTCTGTTATCAGGTATTCTCTATTTGCAAATCACGTTATTTCAGTGAATGGATTCTCATTCCAATTATGTAATAGGTCAGAAAAACCTTCCTTGACATTCGACAAAATTTCAATTTGGATGTTTATTTTAGCTCATTGCTGCTGACCAATTCTCGCTGAGTTCAGGAATTTTCCCTTGACACGGCAAAAACTCAGAAACTCGATCCAAATGGATTAAATGGATAAAGAAGTTCTGACTATATTATTGCATTCGTTGATCAGAAAGATTATTCGCCGAATTTAGGTGGAGACTAAGGATGTACTTCCACTTCTCTAAGAAATTCGACTGAATTTCAGCCATAGATCTGTAATAATTTCATGAGCTTTTCGTTGACATTTTCTTACAATATTAGTAAGATGATGGTTGAAGACCTTTTTAATATTTGATCACTATTCCGAACATGAATATATAACTGAATGTAATACTCTTTCGAAACTTACGATGCGTGAAATACCAAATTATCAGAATTTTACGTAGTTAGATATGCTCTAATGGAACAAGTTTTTGAGAATTTCAATACTTCCTGTTCGACCTTTTGTTATTTTGGAAAGCGACTTCATAAAAATCTTCCGGGATAACGATGTTTTATTATAAAATATAATCACTAAAGACTTTTAGGTGGATATAAAATCGGATTATGGGAGCAAAAGCGTTCCATTGTGAATTTAAAAGAAGACTTTTAAAACAATTAATTAATTTCATTATAAAGGTCCATTCTAAGCTTAGTTTGTTTTTTGAAATGAATCTCGCCAAGAGAATGTTAATTAAAGGCATACTTTTCAGTTTCTTTTCAAGTTGTGCATAAATACATAACTAACTCTACGAAGTTAGGATACAGAAATGAGATACTCGCAAACATTAACTTCGGATTTATTTGCGATTTAGATTTCCAGAATCTTTTTCAGTACGGGTATGTATGAATATGTGGATATGCATTCAATATCCGAAGATATTTTAAGGAAATAAGTACTCGAAAGTATTCTTCCACATTTATGGGCCATTTAAATTCCTTCAAATTTAACTTCACGCGAGACCGAAGTTACTCTTTTCTTCTTACAGTCTCTTCCATGTGAATTAATGTCAGTTGATTTACATCACAACTCTTAATTTCTCCATCACTCAGTGATGCATTTATGGATGTTTTCCCTCTTCCATAGGAAGGAAGAAAGCCTGCAGATTTAACGTGTAGGTGTGGATGAATCGAAGAAGCTTACGACCAAAGTTTTCTACCCCAAGCGTTAATTAATCACATCACGACACGATAACATCGGATTCTTTCTGTAACATCATATTCATATCGCACTTAAATGCATTGACCACTCTTTCTCAAGCTTTGACGTTCAACTTTGTTGTAACGGGTGCGTCTAAAGACCAAAAATCATCGAACGACGTCGACAGATGCCTCATGACTCCAGTACGACCTCGTTAGCAAAAGATAGTAGTGCCCTTTGGACGAAGTACGCGACCTGTCCTACTTCTGCCCATTTCAATCCAAGCGTAGCCAGTCAGAAGGATCCATGCTCCTTTTTTTTGCTCTACACCGAATTCCACCGCTGCCGATCGATGCCCGTCGAACCGTTGGTAAATTATTCACGAATTAATCTAACAAGGACCGAGAAAGTGGAACCGTACCGAAATATGTCGCCGGTGAATTAAATTCGGCTCCGATGAGATAAAAATTGTATACCTTCCTCTTGCATATGTGCTTCGCTCTTTCTAATTTTCTTTGTTCTACTCTTTCGATACAATCGAAGTTTAAAGAAATTTGGTTCTTCTGGATGTAAAAATTCTTTTAATATTAAGCTTGTTTACAATTATTTTTTATTATTTATTTTTAAATAGTTTATTATTGTTATACCGTAGGCCTTATGCCCAGATTTAATTTTAGCAGTGTCCCGTCAGAAATTTCGATTTCGATATAATTTCAATTTGCGAAAAGATATTTTATATTTGGCGTGAGTATTGAAACTTTAAATTACGATATAAATATTTTTGCGCAATTAGTATTGTTCTACTTTGTAATTAAGCTGAGAGTGTTATTTCTCACTCATATGATTTCTCACGAAATTTCTCCTTAATATATTCCCATTATCAAATCTGGTACAAGGCAAGGTGTTGTATTGAAAACTATTGATATATATTAGAAAATATTTAATATTTTTTTTTCTATCGTTAGAGTGTATTGGAGGAGTTAAATTCATCTTGTTATAACTGGTCTAGTATTATCTGTATTCCTTTGAAAGTTAATTAATTCAATATTTTACATAAATGTAATTCTTCCATTTTAAAACATAAACCATCTTTAGATATATATTATCTGTGATTAAAATTCTCCATAAATGTGTAACCAAAACACTAAATTATGCAGAAATTACGTTATAATTATTATTCCGACGAGAATATTGCTGATAATGTTGTTGAAAAAAACCGTATTTATAGTATTGTAAGTTTGCATTAAGATAAATTCTATAATAATACTCTGAACATGAAATCAGATTTCTAATAATTTGTTTCTCTCTTCTTTGCAGGTGAGTGCAATTTTGACATTGAGATTTTTAGTCTAAGAAACTCTTCCCCCTGTTGGTGGTAAGTAAGTACTTGCATTGACAATTATGATTAAGTACTCGCCAATTTTTCATTTGTAGACGATGTTTAACAACTAGGGATAGAAAAAAAGAATTGCGTCTGTTTGAATAATATCCAAACAGAAATCTGTCATCCAAATACATACAAAATTATAGCTTATGGAATTACCATTTTATAGAAGTAATGTGTCTATTTTATATTCTTCAACCATCGTTTTTCCAATATGAAAAAATATGCGTCAACAAATAAACAACTGTACATTGGGTATCTCAAAAAAACCGACTGATTAAATCTATAATGAAGGAAACAAGATGGTACTATCTCCATAGTATTTTTAATGTGCTACCTGTTTCAATGGAGAATCGTCTCCTTCGGGCGATTTTCTCCGAAGATGACCATTCTCCGTTGAAACCGGTAGCATATTAAAAATACTGTGGAAAGAGTACCATCTTGTTTCCTTCATTTTAAATGATGAATTTTCACCACATCTCGCCTGATTCTGTGAATTTCAGACTGAATAATTTTATTAAATTTTGCATAGATATTACATATTTCTTTTAACGCTTCTCAGCACTTGCCAATAGATTTTTCGGTTATGCTTTCTCAGCGATTTTTACCAAACACACCGCTTTTCCACAAACCTATTCCAGTTAAAGAATGCTAAGCTTTTCCGCTGAATCCCGTTTACTAAAATCTTACATCTGAGAGTTAGATAGTAATATCCGGCTGGCGTGAAATTCATCTCGTTTTTACAATACGATTTTTAAGCGAGCACTTCTTTGTCATACTACTGTCCAGAATTTTCAGTGGGTACGTTTCCCGTATTGCTGAACTCGCTCCTATCCTTATAACATTGTGCACTACCTTTAGCCATCGGCGTGGCTCATAACAGCCCAGACGTTTCCCATCAACGCGCGCAGTACCGTCTCCCGCGAGACACCCTTTAGATTAACCAAGGCCCCCGCTCGCCCTTCCCCGGATACGTTACCCCAAATCCTCTCATTCTTGAATATCGCTAACCCACACGCCTCCGTCTAATCCCAGACCAAACGTTGCGAAGATCAGATTCCCGAGCCCTCGTTGGTGTGAGGCGACTCCAGAGCCTCCGACCCCTTATCAGTTCACTCCCTCATCCTCCTGTAACAGTAGTTTAATGGGATTGCGTCAGAGACAATGTTTTCGACAGAAACTGTCTCGTTTTTCATTAGCCTACTTTTGCGAAAGAAATATGAGGCCGTGGTTTCGCAGTTCTCCGAGTCCTCCCTCTCTGGGCCATCATTCAATTCCTCCGACGGTTATTTCGTTCCCATTCAGCCCATGCATAATTTATTTCGTACGTCATTTTAATAGTGTACGCTTGCCATGTTCCATTATCGTTGATGGAGCTCTTCGCAGCGTTTTCTATTTTACTTTTTGTTCTCGCCTCATGCCATTCGACCATTAGGGAATACACGTTCCTTTATCTGAATTCTATATGTTTTATACACAATATGACGGATATGTATTTTGCACGCCCATTTTCATGTGCATTGTCTCATTTTTTTATGTGTACCATCGTCTGTCTACGTGTGGTCATGCATTACATTGACTGGTTGTTTTATTTTCAAATACTTTCATCCTTATTTATTCATATTCAACCTGTAATTTAATGAATTTCTAAATGTGAAGATCCGGGAGTAATATTGGAAGACATTTATAATAAAACAAGAATGTGATGCTTCGGAATATGGAATGCGATAATTGGATTTAGGACATGGAATTTCATTACCCTAAAAGTTTCATGTAAAACTAGAATAACCTCTCGCTAATTCTCAACAGGGAAATCAGAAGTTAGGAGTAATATAGTAGATCAGGTAATATGAAAGATATTCTTCAAATTCTCATATTAGCATTATTTTAAGAGACATCTTCCCGTTTCATGATGCAACGAATAAAGTTGTTTTATTGAGCTATTAATGAATATGAAAACCGTATCTTTCTTTTCAGTGGCTCTTTTCTAAGAGGTATATTTCTATATTTAAAATTCTTAGAAAATGTTAGCATCGTAATTTGGAATAAAGAAGATGAACCTAAATTTATTGAATATTAAGCGAAACATTTCGTAGTGAAGCATATTATTTTCACATAAAATATTAACTGATTGCCTTTCACCTTTTCTGCTCCTATTAACAATGGAGTTATTAAAATCGAGATACATTTTAAATATCTAAACTATTTTCCTTTTATTAACTATGGGTCCGTTTCCCTCATGTATTATTCTAAGACGAGATCTCAAAAATTAATTTGTTCGTCAAGGTTAATCTTAAGTTAACCAAATATAATCATTAAAAAGTTTAATATGTTATCAAAATTGCTATTTAGAGGAAATAAGTATTTCATAATAAGTATACATATATAATTGAGTTTGCTTTCGCATGATACTTATCAAGATATTGCATAGCGATTTTTTCAAACTATTTTAGAAAAAAAGCAAAATATGGGAATAATAATAATAAACTTCAGTATCACTTTGACTTACCTGATGTATCAAAATTCTTAGCTATTTTGACTCAAAGATAGTTGATTCTAAAAAGAAAGAACCAAATAACTTAAATAGCCTTCTGTTCCTAGCGTATCAATTTTGAAACAGGACTGACGTTTCATTCTGTAGAAGAATAATTAACATTTTGTCATTTTTAGAATGATAATTAACAATTTTAGTCCCGCTTTCCCTTATAAAAAATAAGAAAATGCTGGAGTATGAAGTTGGAAAGACTGATTAATGAATTTTCAAGACGTTTTTCTTAGAAAAGATGTCGGAGGAATAAGGAAATGACTACTTTTAATTCTATATGTTATGTATGTTCAATGAAAAAGTAAATGAGTAGAAAGATAGTAACAGTTGTAAAATAATTCTTTATCATTACCTGTACGCTAAAGCATCCGGAAGGAACAATCAGCCGTCATCTCTAATTTCAAAGTGAAGCATAAAATTTATTTTTATAGAATATTTTCATTTTGTAAGGGGTTTATCAAACGATCTCTTTTGGGTAAATGAAAAAAATCAAATATATACTAATCCAGCGGAAATCCTTCTTTAATCGTTGTCTGTTATATTATAATCAACTTAATGAAAATCAATTATCAGCGTTCAGCTCAATCATTTTTGTTTTTAAATACAAGCTAGCAATAATTAATTCGGATAAATTTTTATGTAGTAATATTACTGCTAGCAAAAAGCAGATTGGATATACAACTCGACTTTGCTTTTCAACATTGTTTCTTGATATACAGTCAGCTGTATTTCATTCGTTAACTATTTTTAGATTTCAAAATATATAAATTGATCAAGTAACCTTAATATTGTCCTTAAAGGCAACCTCGTGGAAGAGTGATCATTCATACACTAGTGATACATGAAATATATACCAATTCGCGCTTTTGCAGAAAATGTTAATTAACTTCCATGAACTTTGTTACTGAATAAAAAGGATTACATGGCTGTTTTATTGAATATAGGCAGAAAACATCTACGCTGTCACACCTAAAACGATTAACCAAAGCATTTACTTTGAGTATGTGAGTATACCTTGAAAAAAATATCGTATTATTATATCAGTAGAAGAAAATTAATACCTTCTTTTTTTAAATGTCACTTTAGAAAGCCCTCGTTCATTTTTTCATTATTATTTCAAAACATAAGTAAATCTGGTAGACATTTTCTTGCAACCGTTTAATAGATAAAAAGATATTGCCGACTTAACTGCACCCAGTTGCCCCTTAACTGTCTTAACTGTTTCTCCAACAAGCGTCAACTCAAGAAACAAGTCAACAAACAAGCAAGCATATATTCGAAATGATTTTAATTATCCCTGAAGTCTTTGTCAGCCAACGGTGAAAAAATAAAATATCTCCTTTCACGAAGACAGATTCCTTCGCCGAAATATAAAAGCAAAATTGGAAAGGAAAATCAGGGGAACACGCTGACATAATCAGCGGCTTATTATAAAAAAGCGAGCGGAAGAAACGGAGATTTTCCCTCATTTGCGGTGATTATAAGGATAAAAAGTGCATCTAAAGCGTCCTTGGTGGCGTCGAAAAAACGCCGAAGCGCCGTCTTTTGTTTTTCTATTTCCAAGTCCTCGTTCTCAGGGTAATTTGTCTCCCTTCTAATCGCACAGATGACAACGGACCAGGCCATGATCTGAGCAACAAAGAACGTTATTACGGCACCCGAAAAGAATCCTCCTATCTCGACATTCCTCGTTAAAGGCTAAAAAACCCGTAATCTCCTCATCCCCTCTCCGTCCTCGTTACGTCGAAATATTCATTAATTTCACGAGGACGCGTATATTTTCGCGTAGAGGATGACGTTTTTTTTTCGTCGACATCCCGCGTACGTAATGACCTCATTTTCATTCAAATGTGCCCTCTACGGATTCACCCTAATTTACGCGCATTCCATGCTTTGTTGTCAGAGAGCGTATTAGGAATGAGTGTGTGCGCCCTTCGGCAGACGTTATGGCTTCTCTATTCACTCTCTAAAACTCTTGACAATGAGGGAAGAGTTAGGTTGAGTACCGAAATGAAGCTTTCGTTTCATGTATATTCCCGGCGCGTTAGGAAAATCCGCAGCTGGAGATGAGCGAGTGCTGTAAGAGCCGAATATGCGGGCTCATTGACCGAAGAAGTGTCTCATAACGAAGGGGAATTCGGTCTTACGATCGAGATAGTTTCGCTCGAAAGCGATTCTCCAGGTGATACAAGTGAAGCCTTTTCCATGAGCTGAGTGACTTCAGCGTGTTGTTTCCAGAAATTTAATATTTACTATTCTTCTGTTTCACCCCATAGAATGAAATATTGCCCTCAACAGACTTCAATATATTATGACCATCTATTTATTTGGCTCACAGACATTTATTTTACTAATGGCTTTTTACATTAGTGTGCTCAATGTTTATTTAGAAAACAACAAGTCTATTTGCAACATTTTGGTTAATTAAAAAAATCTTTATAGAACCTATCAAATGTATTTTTATGAAATACCTGCATGTATTTGTAATTGAATTCTGAATTTAGCAACAGGATAGTGATTAGCGTAGATTTATAGATAAATAGCAGGAAGTTGAAGTTGAAGCTTACCTTAATTGCGGCAATTGTCATCCTGAGTGGTCCTGTGAAAAAAGCATAGCCCCGTGAATGCATGTTACAAGTGGTACAGATAAGTACCACTGGCTGCATACGATTCAGACGCTCCGTTAACCATGCGTTCTCCAAACGAAAGAGATACATAGATGGATAGTCATAAAAATAATGTTGTAATGTTTAGTAATAAAAATAACAATATATTTACCATGTTAATTAAGTTTTCCTTGCTCCATGCATTTTAATTAAAATATGCTTGCCGATTAGCTACAGGCAGATCACCTTTCCAATTCCTTGGCGTGATACAAAATTTTCTTGTACATTTTAGCACCCATCTTTTCTTACCATCTTTATTTATGTTAACTTTTTTTTAAGTCATTGATCCTTCTACCTCCTAGTTTATACTAACCATATTTCATCATATTTTTCTATTATAATTGTTAGTAATAAAATACCATCGACTCATTAGCTGGAAAAAAATGTTAATGAACGCTGTGGTAATAACGACATGAAAGGATTTCGTTAGGCTATCATTATATCCCTGTCTGAAAGCTGATTTAATCACCTACCTTTTTTCCAACTTGTTTACTTGCGGTAGAGAATGGAGCATCCCTATGATTTGACATCACCATCAATCTCCTTTTTAAATAAGATTAATTTGATTTTCTTATCCTTTGATATCCCTTTTAGTCTTCGGAGAAAAATTAGACCCAATACTAGCTTTTCATTTGAAAAATAAGCGGAAATCTTTGCAAATGATATTTCTTTCGTCGCAAACCAATTCATCATCTCTTTGAGAAGGAGGGTATTGTTAGTTTTTTTTAGCTTTTGAAACGATTTCTAAATTAATTACTCTATCAAATAAGAATTTTTAGCAATCAGTAATACTGACAGTAGCTTATGTTAGGAGGACTCAGCCTATAGATTAAAAGATAACATGTTATTGGAATACAATAAACAGTTCTTAGCTAAGTCCATTTTGATTGCATGTAACACAGAAACAAAGAGATATATGCCCAAAATATTCCCTTCATACTTTGACATATATAATCCAAGATAGTATTTTTTTAAAAAAAGAAGACAGATAAACTTCGCATGTGATGGAATGTTTGTAGAATAAGTTAAATATGAATCGGAAGCTATTATGAAAGTTTTCTCTGGAAGCTTAAGTATTAAGACTTGAATACAACTTACCACAAAAGATATCCATTCCTTGTATTTTAAGAATGCTTAATTTTTATATATGTGATATTAAATTGATAATTAAAATCGTAAGTTGCATGATAAATTTTGATTAAATAGTATTGCTTTTATAGCTTTCCATTTAGTTAAGATCTACATCAAAGTTACATTAGACTATATACCCTTACCTTACCTCATTCAACCCTATCCCTCGGCAACTCTTTCCCTGCCGCACTCCAACTGATTGTTGGCAGTGTATGATATTAACGGTAGATCATTTTAAATGTATATGTATATCATTCTATAGGTATATTCATATTTTATTTAATACAATTGAATTTTAAAATTTATATTTCATTACATTGTCTTCAATTTATTATATGATCGGAACAGCACTTAAGGTTCTCGGCATTGATCTTGAAAATTAAAAATCTTAAGATAAAAGGAAATGTTTACAGATCACCAAAAAAATGGAACTGAAGGAGACCCTTACTTAAGCAATTCGCAAGAGAAAACACCATTTAATAGGAGCCGTATTCCCTGTGATATCGGTTGATCCCCGGTACGTTGTACCGCTCATTACACTATACAGCTATTGAATCTATTCTCGCCAGATTGGTACCATCTGACCTCCTTCCAATAACATTCATTGCCTCCTCAATTCCGAATCCTTCCCATCTGCGCCCGGTCAGTTAATACTGGTATCACGGAGGTATTCAACTTCACAATTTCCCTCATGATTGTTCCTATTCCTGTTGTGGCGGGTCGCCTCAATTTTCCCCCGCAAATGGAGCCTCTCTTCCCCAATTCTCTTTCCTTCCATTTCCCCTTCCTCAGGGGCTCAACCGTTTCAATCCTTCCCCGTGTTTCCCACCGCTTTTGGGCCGCGCAATATTCCCATTTTTCCATACTCAGTCCCCTCCGGGCCCATTCCGTCCGCAGCCGCTGTTGCTGCTCCCGAAAACGGCCTTTTACAGCATCCTCCCTGGAACCCCATCTCTCACGCACCTCTCTGCCCTCTGCTGCCCGCTTAAGAGCCCCTTTTAACCTCTCTGTGGAAAGGGGTTTCTTTTTATCAGCGGCTGTCTCGTCAAGCGTAACGTTTCCATTCGCCTCTCTTCGAAATTCAAAGGCTTCCCTTTTTACGTGTGCCTTGGGTAGGGAAGATGTAATCGGAGATGTGTCTTCTTATACGTGACTGGTCTTGCTATCCAAATTGAGGAAATACGAATCCTCCTGCGCATTAGATCGGGTTAAATATTCCCGGATATTCATCTACGGAGTTTATGTTAGAAGTACAGAAAAATATATTTCAGAAAAAAAGTATGATTGATTTATTTTCTTGAAATTTTAGTAATCAAGACTCTATTTTTGTGACTCCTCAGCAGTTATAACTTGTCCTCACTGAAGGTATATTGAGGCTAATGAATTTTTTCAACCCTAATGTACCCACATATGTACTTATTGTTGTGTGTTTATATATGTTGTCATGTTTCTTCCCGTCTTAATCTACTACTATCGACAGGTTCGCGTAGATTTTACAAATTCCCTTCCTCGTTGGTTTTTATCTGCAATAGATATAATTTTCCTAAGAACTACTTAGATTATTATATCCTCAATTTTTTCTTAATTTCTTCATGCTATCACTCTTAATTTATTGTTCTTTAGTTTATGACGATGAATTGGATGGGAGAGGAAACTTTTTGTCTCATTCCCGCCCCAATAAAAACGTATTATTATCCTTTCATTAACTGTAGCAATTACACATAGGCATAATGACTGTATTTCTGGTATCTTTGTATTTATTTTGTAAAACCAAGCTTAATAAGCTTCTTTGACTATTTATAAAGGTTAATTGTGAAGATATCTACTGGTTAAACGTCCAAACATTTATTTTTATTTGAATGTAAAATCATGCATTCATGAAACTCATCTAATTAATGTGCCTTAGGCAAACTAATCACAGCTTCTGAATGGAATTTGCGTCACATTTAATTGTTGTTTGCATATTCATCCTCATTTCCCGGCGTCATTTCTATCTAGACTATCAAAAAACAACAGGAATAGCTTTTTAACACTTTCAAGTCCTCCTTCGATAGGAACATCTAAATCGGTTGAAAAATCTCGAAAGTGCTGTGTTAAAGTTCTCTTATAATTGAGATTTTAATACAACCATAGGAATACACGAAACAGTTTTCAAAACACTTAGATTATCAATAACTTATTAAAGGTATAAATACATGATACCTTACTCCACTATAATTTTAATTTATCACAATAATTATAATACTTTATTTAGAGTGATATTAAGACTATAAAGAAACTTCATGCTTCCAACCCTTCGTCTTATATTTGTAAAAAAAAGATGGCTTGAAAAAAAATACTAAGAAATTTACTCTGTGGTTTTCAAAAACCTAAGCTAAGAGCTAAGGAAAAACTTTCCTCTGCTGGAAAACACCCTCAATAATTGAGGTTTGAGAAACCTATGAAACCTACCGATAAGAAAACCATATTAAGTGATGAAGTGAGATTAAATGAAATTTAAAAGACAAGAAGAGATATCAATAGTATCCTACATGAACAAAGAGTTACACATTTACATCTATTATATATAGATGCTTCTCCGGATTCATTCATATATATACCTATATAGATAGATAGGATACAAATTCACAGCCTAAACTACAAGCGTCATTGATCTGAAATTTTTATGACATATTGGCCATAACGTGAAACCCCCAGGAAAAAAGAGACTTTGATCCTCAGTGTCATAGGTTCGATTCCAGAGGGCCCCAAAGTCCCGATTTTTCCCGTTTGAATGCATTGCCGTGATTTTCGGGAATTAAAAAAAAAATACTTTCCGGATAGGTAGAGAAGTAAAACTCAAGGTGCCTATATTTATGGTCTTGGACTTTCGAAAACATCAATGACTTTTACAAAAGTTATCCTGGGTTCGATGCTAGGACGATGCAAAGATCTGCCCTTTAAAATACATGGGAGCCGTTTTTCATTATTTTTTTAGATGCACTTATCGAAATGATAGGATGTTCGTGCTTGGCTGGAAGATGTATGGTACGAATAAGTTTTAGAAAAAAATTTTCATAAGACCGTACTGTTCCTGGGTTCGAAGCCAGAGCACAATAACGTTTCTCTCATAAGGAATATAAAGGAAAAGTAGGACGTCATTTGAGGCAGTTGTAACCAATATTTCTGCTTGAATTTGCATACGCGGTTAGAGATGGTGTTTTTCTTTTGTGATGCATAGAAAGTATTGCCTGAAAGACCCGGGTTCGATGCCGGGCGGTAAAAATATCACCCATATATAATACTATGGGGTATCTTTTCATAATTTTTTTATGCATTTATCGATATGTAAGGGAGCTCTTGCTTAGATGGAAGATGTATATTAACACTTTGTTTAAGAAAAAAAATAGATAAGACCATGCTGTTCCTGGGTTCGATGCCAGAGCACATTATAATTTCTCAAATAAGGAGTGTATGTGAATAGTAGGACGTCGTTTGAGGTAGTTGCACCTAATAGTTTTGCTTGAATTTTCACACATAGTTTGATATGGTAATTTTCTATTTTGCTGCATAGTAAGTACACCAGGAAGACCGGGGTTCGCTGCCAGGTGATTAAATTGCAGCGAATTCTACGAATATTTTGAATTTTTTTTTCTTTTGATGTCCGTCCCGATATGATGCCGAAATGAAATTAGTGTTGTCGATCTGCTTGCAGTATGCAAGCTACATTTTACTCGTATAATTTATGAGTGAATATATTTTATGATTGATTTTTTTTAGATGATCATGAATTTCAATCATGTGATTATTGAATTGATTCGTTTATTCATTCAACAAATAAGCGGATCTGATAAATTAAACAAAAATTTACATCAAAAATATAAGTATATCTGGAAATTTTTTATTTAATGATAGGAATCCGGTTTTCTATCAAATATGTAGTATAAACCTTATTGGCAGAACTTTTGATATTTCAGGATTTTCAGAGTGCTTCTAAATTTTTGATTACTGTTTATATTGAAGTGACAACAACACACCACCAACATAATTCAAATATTTAGAAGTCACTTCTTTTTATCTTTTGATTTTTATCGATCAGTGTGTATTTTATCTCTCCAGAAGGAAGAAAATAGATAAAGGGTTTTTCAGTCCATGAAAAGTAAAGGAAGAAAAAAGGCTTTCTCCTTTTCATTATCATCATAAACAGATTTTCCCCTCCAAGAATCTCGAAAATTAAGGAATCTTTTAGCTCTAATTCTTTCTTCTTTCCATCTTAACCACACAAAGTTAAAAAGAATCTTGGGTGGGAGGAATTTTTGTATTTATACCTGACGAAAATAGCAACTCACCCAAATCTCTATTGCAATTCCTACACATTACTCTTAGAAGAAAATTAGATTTGGCCTCTCAACAACTTGATATTTCAGCATAAAATAGGGAAATACCGGTTCATTAATTTTAGCTTTGAATAATGCTTTATTTCATAAATTAGTCCTGTCTACTCCTTCCACATCATCCTCAACAAGATTAAAATCTTTTAACTGAGCCGGAAAAACGATATGCTTCAAAATCGTCATACAGCTTTACTATCGATTTCCAAGATTTCCAGGCAAGGCTGTAGCCAAATTATCAAGAGAATTCATTAAGACTTTAATCTATATTCATTTAACTTTGTTCATATGTTGTTGAAAAGATTTGAAAAGGTGATTCCACAACGTAAATGAGTGAATTTACTTTCATTCACTCAGGTAATCATCAATACTAAGTTTCAGATACTGGAGAATCTATAAGCATAGCCATAACTAAAACCTCTTATTACTGCCGTGAAGAATACCTAATTTAACTCGTTATAACTGCTTATTATGAAATTTCCTTTCCATAAGAATTATATGACGAATTTTAAAAGGATCTCATATTAATTAGATTCCAGAAAAGTAATTCTCAAAACTCCATATTTAGCTTCTCCCATTTTATAAGTAAAACCTTTTAAAATGATTGAAGAGAAGGCATGGGATTTTAATTAACTTATATATTAAACTAAATCAAACCAAACGAGTTATTAATTTTACTAATTTCTTATTATCTTATAGGTAGAAACTTTTAAATGATGAAGGTATATTTTTCATGAGTAATGTTGAAAATTGTAAAATAAAATCTCTCTCTTAAACTTATATAAATTATGGACTCTGATTAAAGAGTGGATTTTCGATAATTAAAAGCTTAAAATCAATAAATGACGCAAATTTTGAAATTTAGTTCCTTTACAGTAAATAATATATTAAAAGCCTCTTTTCCATATCCCTAGATCAACTACTTAATGATAAAACAATTTTACACAAGGAAGATAGTTATCCCTTAGATCAGTGGTTACCAACTTTTTTCAGCTGGCGAGACCCACCTTATCTTATCGAAATACCTCCACGGTCCATCGGTCCATGGTGTAGTAAAAGACCTTTTTTGTTTCGCATCTGTTGTCAGCCCCAGATGCCAAAAATCAAGAACCATGAAATCAATCAAAACACAATTCGATTTGTTTCGATCTTTTATCTTTTTCTGATGGTTTATTTGATGGTCTCTGATAGTTTTAGGATCGACTCGCGACCCACCTGTAACCCTTCCGCGACCCATTCTTGGGTCGCGACTCACCGGTTGGGAACCGCTGCCTTAGAGGATTATTCACTTGATGGGGGGTACGTCTATAATAATTTAGGAAATTTTTTAATCAGTAAAATAGCTTATACAATACAATAAATATCATAATTACAATATAAAATATAGAGAATAATATCCATATACTCCCAAAACATTGCACAGCTTTCAAACTACCTTTTTTAACCAAAAACCTAACAATTTTGGATTTCATAAGAAATTCTGTAACTAATTAAACAAATTTCACATATCTAATGGCAGTAGTTATGTATTTTGGTAAATATAGGAAATATTTGGGTCTTAAATATATTGATTGGAGTATTTCTGCATTAGATATCTCAAATGTATTTCAACTGTTTCTTCACGAGTTTATATGTAGATGTCCTAGGGAAGATTGATACAGGAAAATAAATCGATTAAACGCCCCTCCCACCTCATATCTTACTGTACTCTAATTTCTCGGTTCATTTTACAATGTGTGCAATAAAAAGGTAAAGAAATAGGATATTTGTCTCCAAAGGAGCACATAGGAAGCTTATCACACTTGTTCGAGTAATCCTGCTGAGGATAAATTCTAAAAAGGGCAACCTATCTGGGAAATTCGGAAGCTCTTGGAAGGCAGCCTATCGCCATAGAAACACATTTTTGTTTTTCTCCTTTCGAGTTTTACACACCCAACGATCTCGAGTCTCAAAGATGCTTCTTTTTCGTTTTGCACGAAGACCGCATGTGGCGCCAGATACGTCGATGGCGGGCCTTCTGGAGACTATCATTTGTGGTGTAATTCCCACCACCATCCCCTCCTCTTACTCTTCTCGAATCCGCCAAAGTTCTCCTCTTTGCTTTCACTCCAAAGTAAGAGGGCGGTTATAAAGTTCTTGAAATTTTCCTTGGTCTTCCAAAAGAGGATCCAAAGATTTTTTGGTACTCTTTCCTTGGGGTCGTAAATCGTTTTTTGCCCTTCTTTCGCTCCTCCTCCGATACCGTTTTTGTTCTTACGATTTTAATATTGTATTTCATCCCTTTCTTTTTAAGTTTGCTGATTGATCTTTGAATATTTCGGCCGAAACTTGGAGAGAGCTCAAGTCCATTCTTTTATTCTTTTATCGAACGTCTCGCATCAAGTCAACTCGAAGTTTAGAATATCGTTTTTTATGCGTACAAAAGATGCTCGAGATTTTATGTATGCATAAGCTGTTACATAGTAAAATATAATGAGTATATAATTTAGCAAGCTTTAGAATTATCCAAACAAGAACACTATGCATAAATGGGGAACACATCACGAAATGTTTCAGTTTTCGTTCGCATTTATAGAGTATACAGACATTATTTCAGTATTCTGAATCCTTTACTATGTATTATTATATCCAAAATGTTAGGATATGCATTCTCAGTATGATTACCGTGGTAAGACTACATAAAATTGCCAGCCGCCTACAATCGAATGCATAGTTGACATATGATAATTTTGAATCAAAAATTTGTTGCAGGAATATTTTGGTAGGTTATGGATATGAAATAAGAAATGTGTTGCCTGTTTATTTTGATAGGATTATTATGAGTAAAATTCTTGTTTAAAGAATGCTCAAATATCATCAAATACGGGAACAAGTTTATGCTAATATATTCCTATTGTTACCCAATTTTACATATAAGAGTTTTGACGTGAATTAATTAATGATAGGAGGTAAAGTAGTTATACTATTCACATTTCGTCATATTGAACGTTGTATTAAACTTTTTTCATAACTAATTCTTGAGCAATTATAATTATTATGGATAGCGGCAAAATTCCGGCCTTGGTGGTCTAGTGGTTATCCTGCTAAGTGCTGATGCTCCAACCCCAAGGCCCCGGATTTGAATCCTGGCTGAATCGGGATATTTCTGATCAGGGAATGGTTGTGTGTGGTTGTCCGACTTTCCCGTTCAGGCTTGGTGGCAGGGAGGGCATTCGTGAAAGGAATATCATCATCAAAGCCAATCTCATCATCATCATCACCTAAGAGCAATCAGTCATAAGCCTACCCCATCAGAATGTGAAAATAAGGCTCTGGTAAAAAAAAGCAGCAAATTCTTCTTTAAATATCCTTTTTTACTTCCTCATAAGACCTCTTTAGGACATTTTGTCTTCGGCTCTTCAACCTACCTAAAATATCACTCCGTAATCTTTTATTCTAATCTTGCGAAAAATTCTTGTCTAGCTCTCGACTCACGCCAGAATTTCCGAGGTCTCCCAGAGGATTAAATTCCTCCGCACCACGCCAACAGCAGACACGTTTCGCCAGCCACATTTATCTCCAACGCCAAATTTTCCTCCCGAGATATCGTCTGTTAAATGACCGTCAAATCTCCTGCAGATGCACGGGACCAATTACCCGAATCAGTGCCGTGTGATCGGAAAACGATTCTTCCGCCTTAAACGCAAATAGCGTCCGCGACGACGAAAAAGCGGAGGAATTTCGGTTATCTTTTCCTGATGAGCGTACTCTGATTGCTTTCCGATGGCTATCTCTTCGATTTTTAACGGCATTCCGAGCGAACCAATTTTGAGGAGCGTCCTTGCGCATCCTCTTTGCATTCAGAATATCAGAGCCCTTTGTTTACGTTTTGATACCCTTATATTGGCGGGGATCTCTCGAAATGTATTTATGCAAAGAAAACTGCTTAAGCTTTGAATGGGAGTGCTGCGGAAAAATGCTTTTCTGATATGGCTCTCTCCTTTGATTTTAATTACTCTCCTGCGTGGTGCGTAACGATTTTTTTTAAATTTCAAATTCTTATTTTTAACAGCGTATTTCTAACATACATTTTCTCTCAATTTTGTATGGTAGCAGGATTGCAATTTAGTTCCTGCAATGACTCTATAGTCTTTGCTCTATAAATGTATACAGTGCACGTAATAAGTACGTATTTTCATGAAAAATGCACATTTGTGTAATTGGAACTTGACGGAGATGTGGAAAGTCAACTTTTCTGATTGGCATTTAGAATTAGGCGATATTACAACTGTATTTTATCAAACTAAAAGAAGGATTTTATGAATTCTAAACCACATTTATGAGAGGATTAAAATTTGTTTTTAAATGTGAATTAATATTTTCTCACACAATGGACACTGCGAATATTAAGATTTAGAATTTTATTATCTAAAAAAGTAAAATGATTCATTGAGTGATTCTTAAAATTTATAAATATATTAAATAAAAATAGATTGATTCAGCAAAAATCGACACGTTATATCAATATGCAAGGCTGGTAACTTTAGTAAGGACGTGTAAAGATGTTTCTCGCTCTCTTTTTCTCTCTAAATGTTAATAGATTAATACTATTCTAAGACATCGCTATTGATTTTTAAACCCAGCGTTCCTCTACACTAAATAAATATATTTGTTATTTTATCAATACTAATTATGATATTCGAACTATTATTTAATAGGTTTAACCACGAGCACAGTTTATATGAATATGCAACATTTGTTGCCTCACTAAAGACGTGTAAATATATTTTCCTCACTTTCTTTCTTAATCCACCGTTACTATAGATTGATTAAATAACGTAGTTATTTTTCCTAGTACTAATTATTATATTATAATCACTATTTGTGTGTCTGAATTGGCTTAACCACGGAGATCGCAGTTTTTGTTATGTAATTAAGTAAAGTGCCTCCTTATTGTCACAGATTCCAGAATAGCATTTGCTTTTTACGTCCTCCTAATTAAATCCTCTCCGCCCACGTGTCCATCCCATGCATACGTACGTTGGTCATTTCCCCAAACGAGTGGAGATAGGGAAGCGAGAGGATTTGCCCAGTAGAAGGAGATAGGAGGCTGATTTGGTAACAGTGACGACCAATAGTAAACGATCCGCCTTTGGGTCCCCAACAATACTTTGCCCTCTCCGTGCCACGGAGTAATTAGGAGCCGTCGGGAGACAGATAACGGTGGCTGCGCAAGCAGAGATTGTCCCAATGCGAAGGATCGCCTCATACGTCACGCGTCGTAATGGCACTCCTGAAACGAAACGGTCCAATCACGTTAACGGATTGCGAAACAAAAATGGGAATTCAGTGCGGAAGATGTGTGGGAATGGAGAAGGACTCAGGCGTTTTGTGGAAACTGGCGATGAGAGATTTATCAATGGGTATAGAAATGGATAGATTTTAGGTTGAAGGTATTGATGGGCCATAAGAATTGGTATATATTTATTTATGGGTATATTTTACCTAAAGGAAGGTTGTACTTTTGATTGGAGACACCTTTACAATTTTTGTGAAACGAAGTCACGCTTGTATCATGGGCACGCTATTATATGTTCCGAGATGGTGTGGATTTTTAAGTTTTTCTTGAAAACGTAATTGATGTGTTCCTGGCAAAGGGCCATTTCCAAACACCCATACAGTGATTTTTTATTGAGATAACAATAGCCAAATTAAAAATGTATTTCACCCTGAATTGAAGTATTTCAGAATTAAGTAAGCATAACGCCATTTTAAGATCGAAGATATAAAGAACATATATTTCATCACTGTAGTTTTTAGAGAATATTAATAAGGTATTCTGGACGATTTGGTATAAAAAAGATTTTTATCTCTTTTAATTTTCGAAAATTATGAAAATCTCCTAGAATATCAATGTCCAATTCGAATTATAACCAATATATTATATTTTCCTACTACTCTTCCTAACTTTCTTTCTCTCAATACCCTTGAAAATTCTTGCAAGAAACTTCTTTTATAATCTGCTCCGAATAACTTAGCTAAGTTCTTTCTTAGTTCTTTCAGTCCTCTATAAATCTGATGATTTGTTTTCCATCTTGAATAAATTATTATGAATTATTTTCCAACTCAGTATCAAATTCATTCTTTCATGTCAAGTAACTTTTTTGTCTTGTTTGTTTTCTTTTTTAAGGTTAAATTTTGAACTAGCCTTATAAATGATTAAATTTTCCAAGTTATTGTCTTAAGTGATAAATTATATAATTCCAAAACGATTAATTAATAGGACTCCTTTTAATTGAAAGGATGAATCCTAATTTTCTCTTTAGTGGAACATTGTGAAACTGATTGTGAAGCGCCAACTCATCCAAGCTTATTTCAAGTCCAGCAAATTTGGGCGGTAAAATTCATCCTGATTTCCATGAGAAAGGCCTCATACGGCTACTTTGTATTCATAAACAATATTCAAATGATGATAGTATGTGAAAGGATTTCCCGAATCCTAGGGAAATTTAAAGGGCACTGACTCAGCATTTTGCATTAATCTCAAAAGGGAAATGAATCAAATGCTATACATGTCTCTGACCAAAAGACTTGGCTCCAAAGAATGAAAGGCCAGAGACCAGTGCTTCTCTTTATCATTTATTCTCTGGGATATTATTCATTCAAAGTCCCTTCCCTTTTCTGTTTCTTTGTATTCTTATCAGCAAAGCTCCTCCGGCAAAAAATAAATTCACAAAATAGGTTCCTCTATTGTGTAACTACAATCACTCATACTTTTGCTTTTTAATTGAAATGCGTATGCTCTTGGGTCATGTTTTGTACTTTATTGCGAAAAAATGATTATAAGTTTCCATTCTATTCATTATGCTAATCATTTACTTTTCATTTACAATAGTTTATGTTCACAGAAGGAATATCTGGATAGTTGTAAAAAAACGTGATGATGATAATGCAATTAGGTATATCTCATTAACACATTATAGACGGTAATTTACCATAAAATATGTAATGATGGAGAATAAGAAGCAAGTTCTCCGTAAACATCGCATATTCGAGTCCTTCATAGCAATTCTAACAAAAGGTTATGGATTTACATCCAAATTCATTCACAAATACACGCTTAACATAACCGATAAAACTATTAATTTAAATTTAGCATGTGCAGTAATAAAGTGCAATATATCTTCTAATGTAGAGAGAACTCTGTAGCATTTGATTTCTTTTAATGATTACGATTTCCCTGTGTAACTGATCTCTTTTAAATTCGTTATATCTTAGTATTATAAATAAATCAAAATAAATTATATTTTTCTAGTAGGTATAGTGATATTTCACGATAAAAATCATCATCAAATATCTTATGGATTATTAGCTAATTATTTATTCATTCATACTTGATTTTCTTGTTATTTCGTATTATTTAAATTTCATTATCTATATTGGAATCCTTACGAAGACTTCTTCCACAACCATATTTCCATCAAACTAAGTGCTGGACAGTTTATCAGTTGATTTCTAGTATATCTGTGATGAGTTGATCATATTCTCATAAAATGCGCTGTTTAAAAAAATGCGGAATCTATTTTTTTCCAGTTTAAAACATTTTAATTGCTTCAATTTTTTTAGAAATCGATATCGTAATAGCCGCATTCGTATGTAACACCACTCTCCACTTTAAAAACTTTCCAACTCCTTTCCCCCTTGGTCTTCAAAGAGTCCCCAAAGTGGAAGATTTATGAAGTCTTAGCTTTGCGTTAAAACCCTCTAAAACCCCCAAAACTTAAAACCCCGAGTACAAAATTATAAATCCTCGAGAGAGAAACCCATCCCAAGTTCCCGCAGCCGGCGGCGAAACCGTACGGCGAATGCATCAATTCATTTCCGAAAGCCCTGCGGAGTAAAAACGCGTCTTCGGAGCGTAAATCTCGCCCCGCAGAAGAAAACAGTACTTTACCGATTTCCTCCCGATACCGCAGAACCCCTTTCCCTCGCGTGTGTTCTTCCCCTTTCGGATCCAAGTCACGTCTGGGGTCTCTCGGGGGAGATGGGGCGCAGAATGGGTGGAATTTGTGGGAGGGGGCCTTCCTCTTGGTCAGCTACGCTTGCCTATTGCTCACCCCGCTAATGGCCGACGCCCTCCGCAACCTCGGCTTAGATCCCCCTTCCAAACGCCCGATGAGAGATTCCTCCGTGGTCGACGAAAAAGAACGTCTTGAGGGAAACGGGAAGCTATTGTTTCCGCTCAGAATCACGGCTGCGATGAAAGGCGTAAGAAATGGTCGAACATACAACGGTTTTTTTATTTAAGGACGTGAGATATGAGGTTGTGGAAGTCTCAAAGAGGTGTTCTTTTTTGTGATGACTAGCCAAACGACGCTTTTTTCCTCGTATCGCTATAGTCTTTCAAAGACACCGTATTACAGCAACAGGGCATTTTTTAATCGGTAACTCTGAGCAATTGGTGTTAATTTTAACTGGTTGCAAGTGGACTAATAAGTTATAGATTTTTTTATAGTTTGATAACCTTTAATTGTGAATTAACGACACTGATCCTTGACCGGTTTCAATGCAGCCTTAGCATAGATATTTTGTAAAATATATCTGTTCTAGAGTAAATAAATTATTTTATTACTTTTTTGTACTCTGAAAGATTACATTATTGCATGATTTCAATTTCGGTGAGCAGTTGATTTTTTTTCAATTTAGCTTCGGCTAAATTATTGGATTATTTCAATTTAGAATTATAATTGTTATGGAATTACTTCAATTTAGCCGAAATTAAATTTAAGTGATTCCATAACAATTCTAACCATACATACTAATTCATTCAGTGCCATCAAATTTAAAAAATACGATATTACTAATAAGCCTAAGCATTTAATTTACGATACTTAAGGGACAGACGTACAAAACAGGGCTTTCCCGTAGAAGATACATCCAGTTAGAAAACCGATCCATATACCGTAGTAATCATAAAGTTAATTGGGATGCAAAATGGAAAAATAAAAAAATCTGATGTAGGAAAAAGTATTTATTTACGAAAACATCAAATTGTTATTTATATTTCTAAAAATAGGGAAACCTGTGGGTATTTAAACCCTTTACATGCCTGATAGCAAATATTTTAACCCAGTCTAAACGAAAATTTTCCAGAAGGCTTCATCACCAAGAATTGAAATGCGAGAATATTTATTTTACCCCTCAATTTTCTCCAGTGACTTTCGTAAACAGAAGTGAGTAATATACAAGGGTTATATACTCATTAAGCGCAATTAAATTAGTTGAACAGTGATTGCTTAATATAATGCAAGCGTCGTGATCAATTAAATGATTTAATTACGAAATCATTTTATCTCATTCTACAAAATTAATTGGATTCACTTTGATGAAATGCAATGAATTTCATTAAAGAAATCGAGTACCTAATGTAATGAATAAATACGTGACTTTATTCGTTTTTGTTTTTTATTGAATGTTTAATTTTCAATCGGAGCTTATTTACATATACATATTTTAAACAAGATTCTTTTTGACTAAAAAGTCATATTTACCTCATAGCTAATATAGTTTTATGTGCAGTAGATATCGCGTTCTTTTTGTATAAAACTCATAGTAGCTTGGCATTGATCTGGTTTCAGTGAGCGGCATAATCAAAAAATCTTCGCGCGTTGTTTCACCTCACTTTCTGTGCTTCCCAAATGAAATACACGCTATAATGCGGCTCTTAGGAGTCGAGCGGTCGAAGGCAAGTAGCACATCCCGATTCCGTCCACGGCTCTCGCATCCGCCCACTTCACACCTTAGTTAACCGTGGACGCGATTACGAGGGGAGAAAAAAGCAGAAAACAACTCTCGGGAATGGGATAGCCATTGGAGAAATAAAAGATCTTTTTAAAAGGCTTCTCGAGTCGCCGTAATTACTCCTATTCGACACGGGAAGATTTTCGGCTGAGGTCGGAGCAACTGCGTGACCTCAGGATACTCAGTAACAAGTGCCAAAGGAGGGAGAGGAATTAGGCGGTTGATGCTAAGGACTATATTGAATTAACGAGAAGGCTAATTGTAGGCTGAGATCGTTTCCATGTGCAGAATCCTCGCTACGTTCTGCAAATGCTTTTACACACCCTTTGTGATCAATAAATCACCAAGTTGTGAGATCTTTTTATTCCAATTGTAGTCATGTGAATAAAATAGACATAACCGGTGTTTTCGTCGTACATTAAAAATTATTAAATCATTAAAAATACGATAAATGCGGTAACAAAATCACAGAAATTTCTTTATGGATGTATATTTTAGTCATGCAATTAATGCATAATACGTAGTAAATTTCCTAAATACCATATGTTTCTGCATATAAAACGACCTTGAGATAAGTAGTGGCATTAGTTTTCGTCAAATTTTACTCGTTTTAGCATATATCTGTCCTGTGGGAAGAATCTCATAATATCAACCGCCTATGAATGTAGTTTCCATCAGCGATCATCATCTGGATAGTAACACTGCAGTGTATGTGGAATTATGTCCTATTTGTAATGTTTCAAATGACCAAACTTTATTTTCTTGCATCTGGCACCACTTCCGCGCGAATTGCTGCAAAAATTTGAACTAATTATTTTTGTATCTGTCCTATAAGACGACACTGGATTTTGGGGACTGTTTTTATGATTCGAGTATCTTCTTATTCATAAAAACATAGGTGAGGGTATATAAATTCAAATGGTACCAAATTAGCTGAGAATTATTGAATAGATAACATTCTACTAAAAACTTGTAGAATACTATAAACATTTGGTGTATAAAACTCTTTGCATCGTGAAATGAATCATTTCTTTAATAAAACTACTAGTTACTTTCTCCATATACGAAGTATAGAGAAAGTATTGTTTTCATGAAAAAATTCGACTTCGAGATTTCAACGGAAATACATGTTTTGGGGTCCCTAGAACACGTTTTGACCGTTTTCGGAATGATGTCTGTGTGTATGTGTGTGTGAGTGTGTGTGTGCGTGTGTGTGTGTGTGTGTGTGTGTGTATGTGTGTGTGTGATAGTGGGCGCTCTAACGTGAAAACTATTAGTCGTATCAATACCAAACTTCATATATAGTACTGTGGTGTGTGCTGTCAGAGTTGATTAGTTTTTGGAGTACATCGGTCAACCGAAAGTCGAGCTTTATTCATTGAAGCTCATTTCCGGTTTTCAAAATATCTCCATAAATATGATATATACGTATATTGTATTACTTATAAAAGTTTTAGATAGTGTAATTTACTATAACTTTTGTATTTAACATATTTTTGTATCACCGTTCGATTAGGAGTTATTCTTGAAATACTGATAAACCGGAAGAAGATGATTATGTACTTTGTGGGCGCTCTAACATAAAAACTATTTGTTGGATCAACACCAAATTTCATATATAGTACTTTTATTATAGTTGTTAGAGTTGATTAGTTTTTGGAGTAAATCCGGCGACCGGAAGTTGAGCTTCATTCTTCAAAGCTCATTTCCGGTTTTCAAAATATCTCCATAAATATGATATTTAGGTTTATACTATTATTTACAAATGTTTTAGAAAATGTAATTTACTATAACTTTTGTGTGAAACATATTTTTGTATCACTGATTGTTTAGGAGTTATTCATAAAATACTGATAAACCGGAAGTTGCTGATTATGTACTTTGTGGGCGCTCTGGGCTCTATGAGCGAAAGGCCAATTTCATCTTTTTTCATCGATCATGTCCCGAAAAACATTATTTATAATGTTTGAGACGTAAAAGATAATAATATATAAATTAATCACCCATCTTCCAAGTTTAGATGGAATATAGAGTTCGAAATTACTGCCGTAGATAAATATTTACATTTTATATGTATGGAGAAAGCCATGTGCTGGCCACATCAGATTTTTTCCTTAATTAACAGCATAAATTACAGTTGGACCAATTACTTCTGGCACTTATTGCGGACGACGTGAGAGGTAACCCATTTATTCAGGTCTTATAATTACGTTCTCTTTTCACACTTAATATCTTTGCTGAAAGATTCCTGCAACAATCGATGTGTACCCATTGCTACAACATTATGTTTGTACTTTAAGTATATTTTGATGTTGAGAATATTCCAGTTGGCTTTTATTTTATAAAATGGCTTCCCATTGACTTCGAAACATTCACAACCTTGTGCATATAAGAATTCCACCAGCTTACTCAAGCATAGGTTTAGTTTTTACAGTGTTGTTGCTTTTTCGATCCTGCTGAGTTTTGTAATTTGACCTCAAACCTATCTAGACTCAATTAATTTTATTCTGAACGCTCTCCTCCCATTTTCATTAATCTTACTCTTTCTTGCAACAAAATCTTTCAACCTCTGCTTTAAAAAAAATATTCCCTTTGATATTTTATTCAGGAAAATTTTAGTCTCTTATGACAACGAACAGTATACAACTATTTTCCCATCCCAACCCGCTACACCAAGGTTCTTTACGCAATTTATTCGATGTTCTCATTATTTTCTGATATTAAATTCCTTCCTTACATTGGAAATGAAGGTAAAATTGCTTTCCCCGGAAAATTTTAATATTGCTCATAATAAAATATTCCGTAATTTAATGTAGGAGTTTCCGAATTTTCTCATATCGTTAATTTTGATAAACATATCACATTCATTAATAACGCTTCTTTCGAAAATTAAATTAGATCATATGAATTTCATTCGATACGTAAATACGAGAGCAAATAATAAACTTCTCGTTTTCATTACCGATCTCCAAGTGAGTAATTAAATTCCATTTCAGTGATTTCCATTCCTCTCTCTAGTAACTCGTTGAGAATTCTTGGCGTAGCTCGATTCACTTTAACCTTAACAGTAAATGAAAGTATTAAAACTTGCATCATTACATTATTAACACTAAAATTCTAATTTGAAAGAGAAAATACCAAAATACGAAAGTATAAATTTTGTAAGTCTTATGGAATCATTTCTTATTAATACAATGTATATATAGATTATATTGGATCTATGGTAGCTATCTCGAACTCTTTTTTGTACCACATACATTGA
The DNA here is from genome assembly GCA_947579665.1 of Sympetrum striolatum. Lineage (NCBI taxonomy): Eukaryota > Metazoa > Arthropoda > Insecta > Odonata > Libellulidae > Sympetrum > Sympetrum striolatum. Next base: position 77,393,923 of record OX388350.1, read on the forward strand.
GCAAAATAGGATGTTAGCAGCCTGCTCCACTTGCTGCATGGAAAGTTTTGCAAGTTATATCACATTGCTAAAGAAAGAGAGGCTTTGCGAATAAATTTACCTAATCATTAATAAAATATAGATATTGCTTCAATGAGTTTTTTCTGTTCAATAAATTATTAATTGTTGAAAATGTCATTTGTTACCCTTTCACTTTTGAATTATGGATTCTTCTCACTGATTTTATCTCTTTGAATATTGTACACAGGAAACATTATATTAATTGCTCTTTAAGTGGGTACAGGTTTAGGATCACTTAATGAACTTTTTATACGAAACCATTCCTTTACTATTTTTATCCTTAGAGAATCTGGGCTTTATTATTTGAGAAAATCTCAACATAATTAGGGATATTTCGAAGAACTAACTCTCAGGGCCAATAATAAGGGTTTTATAGTGTCTATAGATTTTATTATCTTTTCTCTTTGGCTGGATTGATCGAGAATTTTTAAATTCCATCTTCAAAAATGTTTCTTCGTTATATGTTTATGCCCACCATCTTCCCTTTTACTCCTTTAGATATGCTAAAGGTATTACTGAATCCTTCGTGAATAATTCATTCTATTCCCCCAGAAGTCCCTAACTTATCCAATCATTGTTTAGATCTCCGGTCAGAAGACCGCATAGATTTTAGTTAATTCACCATTAATTTAAATGATTCCAACCTTCTCCAGTTGCATGTTCTTATCCATTTTCTTACATTTTTTTCTATGTCAGATCTCATTTTGTCCCATAATCTCTATACTGATTTCCAATGGAACTTTTATCCATAAATATTCCCTCCGCTCTTTCCTTACATTCCTCTTCGTTTATTGCCGTGTTTGTTTCCTTAACGAGCGATGGGAAAGAGGAGGAAAGAATGGCGACATGCAGCTCAGAGGTCTGTATTCCAACTACAGGAGGGAACGACAAGGGGAACTTTCGACATCTCACATTAGACGAACACGATGCGCACCAGACGACAAGACGAATCCTCCTCACCCCATTCCATCGCCCTTCGCGAGGATGGATTAATTTTCCAAGGAGGCCAATGCAAAACGCGAACTTGTTGAAATAGCAAGCATAGGTCGGGTTACCGAGGACTTTGCTTATTCAGCTTCAGGTCGCGAAGCTTATTCTTCTCAAGAAAGTATCGTGGAAACTAAATTGAAATTTTTGTTTTAAATAATCCGACGTAAAATGAGTATTTTTATTGTTTCTATGCATTTAAATTAGTAAGAAGTTTGTTGTTATGGTCTGATTAATGAAAATTGTATATCCATGTTCTTACATATGCATGATTTATTTTTTAGAACAAAGGCATTCAATCCTAAGAATAGATTTCAAAAAAATACTAATAATAATTAATAATAAGGGTAACAGCAGCTAGGTATGAAGAAAATAATAATAATAATAACGACTACATTGGGCGTAATTGGGACTAAGCAGTCCCATCTTCCTTCTAACCCTTAATTAATGAGAACTAATTTTAAGGCTGAATATCATTATTCCAAAAGTGTTAGATTTTTTTTTATTTTTCAGTTGTAATATTATTATTATTTATGACTGTTTATTATTTATTTTTAACTAGTATTCGTCTGTAATCCTTGAAATATGAATTCATACTAAGTAAAATGTCACAAGAATCTCACTAGCAATTCACGGAATAAATTTTTCGATATCCTCCAGCACTTCATGATAATAATACGTTTTATATGTACTCATAAAACATAATCAAATTATCATAAGTTGACGTAATCTAAGTAAATGGCATTTCACAAGCTTAAATTGTACAACCTAATATTTGAACCAATTAATTAACATTTGAATTTCAAAATAGTTTAGCATGCATACGAGACATGTGGCATAAGGCTAATTTCGTCGAGACTGGCGACCGAACAGATGAATGAGAATTAGAAAACAACGAGACAGTTTAATGAGGCTGAATTTTGAGCTTTGAGTAACGTTTCTGTTATAAATTTTGACTTTGAGAGCATTTGTCTTCGTTGCATACATCAATTATTATATTTCCCGTTGTGATTCAGGAAACGATACCTGGAATCACGGGTAATAATCAATTTAGAGTTAGGATGTTTGCTAATGATATCATCACCATCCTATGTTAATAAAACAGTTATTGAATTGATACTTACAGATTTGAGACTTAGGGTTTGAGGTGAATGACTCCGTCGCTAATTTGAGTGATCCTTAATGCAGCCAACTGGAAAGCAATCTTTGGCTACGTCCTAGGAACTAATAAGACGGATCATGAAGGCAAGACATGAATACTTATGAGGTTCGTGGGAATTCCTCTAATTCAGGGATTCGGATCGGATCATCAGCTTTGTTTCCCCATCACAATCCATTCGTCGCTTCTAATTTCCTTATGGAAATAGCATTCGACATATTTGGGTACGCCACGAGAATGAATTAAATCAGCGAAGCATTTTTAATATCAATCTGATTACTTCAATGCGCTTGATTGCGATTTTAATGACAGTTGCGATGAAGTCATCTTTTCGGATGAAATTTCGAAAGCTTACTAAGTAATTTACGAGAGTGAAAGGAGAGAGAAGCTAATTGGAAATCAAGTGATAATTAATTTAATTCGGGAAAATTAAGTTATTAGGTATTTATATAAATAAAATTCGCCTTTAGCCGTATATGTTTGTTTTGTTCGGGTGATATTAAAAATTCTTCGATATTCTTTAAATTCCAAAATGAAGCCTCATTTTCCTCTAATTAACTGTAATGTTTACAACACCAATTTATGTGCTCTTATATAATATATTAAGTTTTAGTTTTATTTATAAGTATGTACTAATAACAGGATCTGAAACACATATTGAGTGATACTTGGCAAAGAAAACCTATTTAAAGTGTAAATGCTACTCGAATAACGGAAAAATATAAATCTGAGAATCCAGCAGAAAAGCTATAATAATTTAAAACATTTTTTCAGAGAATTATATCTATAGGTAGAGATTTTATTGTTGACGTGCGATTCCAAATAAACAGTATACTGAGTAAGATTCATCATCTGAATGGAAATATGACATACCTTCATCCTCACTGTAAAGATAATGAGACTATACATTTTCTTTCTCCACTATTACAACGGGGAAGATACAGATAACCATTCTCTTTAATTGCTGTGTTTTCAGAGTAACATAAAGTAGCAATTTATTATGTTTATATTAAACTAGAGACAGTGCTCTTTATCAATTCTATCTGTAAGATAAAAGTATCAAAAATGTTTAGATAACATCATCGAAGTGACCAAAGCAAGTGTAGTTCATTTTTTATTCCTAAGGTCGACCTATACTTGAGTATATGTTTTGCTACATCCTCGGAGTAACCATTCGACCCATTTATCAACGTGTGAGAGGTATATAAATATGCTTAACCTGAAGGAAACCTGAAATAAGATAAGCAGAAGAACCGCTCAGATAACGGGGGCATCAAGATACTCGCCGAGAAAAATTCCATTCACTTTCACACCTGACGTACGACCACGGGGAGCCCGTATTTCACAAATTATGACCCCCATAATTCACGTGCGAAAAACCCAGAAACACGGGAAAACAAAAAAAAACAAAAGTAACACTTCCCAACATCATCTGCAGCATGTAACCAACACTCACAGAGGAGAATAGAGATAAGGAAAATCGTAGATGGATCCTTACAGGGTGGAGAAAATCACGGATGGAAAAACAGAGAGAAGAGATTGGCTCGTTCCCACTCTCTTTGGGAGGAGGGCCACGTATCAACCTCCGCGACAATTTCCGGTCGTTATCTCCGAAAAAAAAGACGATCTGATTTCGAGGAAAACGTGCCGTGGGGTCTAATCCCCACCTGCCAGCACCAGGAAACAGGAAGGAAAGCGGTGGAGATATATTTACGGGGAATAAACGAGGAGAGAGGGGCGTTGGCTGGAGACGCGGATTTTGGCACGTTCGAGCGCCGAATTCGCCGCAGCAGACTGGAAAAGATTGGCGGGGAAAGAGAGGATGCGGTCCGCGGAGAAAGGTAAGAAGAGTATCGGAGAAGAAAGGAATTTCCATTCTTTGAGGAGACGCGTCCTGAATGTCGATGGCCCACGGGGTTTGCGTTCGGAAAATAAAGAATATATTCCCGCAAAGAAGAAGTGCCTCAACCCCTCAACGCCCTTAGACGCAAAATTATATTCGGCATTATCCTTCACTTCTTCGTCATTTACAAGCGTTGTTTTCGTTTTATTTTTCACATAACATACATAAATTCCTATAACTGAATACTTACTCTTTGTTTACATGCATGTTTTGTATTTTTACAGTGGGTGCGTATTTTTTTACGTTGTATCAACGTAAAGGCTAAGAACATTTATGTTGAATTTTTCATCCGTGATCATTTTTAAAACTGCTACTACTCTCAAACAATCCAATATGAAAGTCCGCTTTTTTCCCTCAGCTGTTATTTATATCATTGGCACGAATACCAACCACATGCTTTTTAGTTTAAATAGTCCAAAACTTAGCAAAAACATTGTTAAACGGAGCTTGACCTCGGAGAAATTTGTTCGCGCAGCGCAATTCAAGTGTTGCCTGAAACGTTTTCCACACGCGTAAACGAACTCGTCGCAAATGAAACTGAGATTATTGATGCAATTTCTTATTTTTAGTTGGTTTTGTCTAATATCTTGCGTAGAACTTAATCGCGTGTTTATTTATTATTTACGTATTTGTAGCTTGGAACTTTAGTTAATGCTTTTTATCTTTTTATATTCGTGAGCGGAATGCGTGGTTACGAAACGGCGGCTGCAAATAAGCGTCATCGCGGCTTGAGGGTTTGCAATGGATGAGGTATATTAAGGGGAGGGTAAGCTGTAAGGATAGAATGGTGCCTTATATTTTCCACCGGTGGTTTTCACTTTTTTTCTTCAGTGTGTGTATGAGATAGGTACTCTTCGGCGGGAGTTGTGACGGGATCGGTTTCTTTGTGGAAGGGATCCTTATGCTGGTGACGGAAGCGTAAGGCAATGGCGCCATAAAGGATACGTGATCGGAGTTTGTATTGAATCATAACGGTAACTTTTCTCATCCGCCCAGTCTAGTTTGTGTTTCGAATGTGCATGGAAGTTAGAGGGGGAAATGGGTTCTAAGTCGGGAAAAGATGCGGTTCCCTGAGATTTCTTAAAAAGCATAAGATACAGGATGGAAATCATAGATTCTCCCATTGTTTTCAATTTCTATATTTTTAATAATTAAAATCGTATTGATAAAGACGATTATTGTTTCGAAGAATTTTTCTATCATGAAATGATAAATTTCGATTTTAATTCCAATTCCTGGCTAACTGTGTATTTTCGTATATTTTTAAATTCATATGTGGGTTGATCCCTCCAGTTTAACTTCAAGCATATGATACTATAAATAGATATATTATTTTTCACAACTTTTATTCGTACGCCATTTGTTATGCCATAAGTAATAACTTAAATAAAGATTTAAATTTTTTAAGTATATTATGTATTTCTTTTGATACTTTTGAATTTTCCTAACTTAATTGTTTATAAGAGATTCCAGTCAGGTGAATAATAATCTCTGTATTAGAGATAACATGGCTAAATTAATTAAACTCAAATTTATCTCTCGAGTATCAGTCAATTTAACATTGTTTTTAATCGGAAATTTGTAAATATGGTTTACTAATTGACAAGATTTTACAAAGGATATCATGGGAAGAAAATTATTGCATTTTTCCTAGATAGAAATAAATATAACGATATTTACATTGAAGGAAGGTTTATATAATTATTCTTTATAAAATTATTTTAAGAGATTTCATAAGGAATAAATTCTTTATTTTTACCCTATAATTAGGATAGTTCCTTCAAGACATCGGCTAGATGAATTTAAATCTTCAATTAGCAAGTAATTATAACCGAAAGATTGCATCTTAATCATCAGTCAGAAGCAATAAATTAATTTAGAGAACGTATGGACTCATATACATTAACTTAAATTTATGGCTGAATATTTAGTAAAGGATAAAATATCTTACCAATATTTTCAATTTCACAAGACTACAGTACAGGGATGCACGATGAAATTAGTGTATGAGATGCACACATTTCCCATTATGTTTCAGCATACACACCAAATCTGTTATTGAAAATCGACAAACTAAAAGTTTGGTTTTACGTTAAAATACCTTGTTATAATGTCACCTTGTAAGGTAAATTCAATCTCTTAATAGATAAACCTAGCTTTAATATTCGATGCTTGATTTTACTCCGTTATAGCTATATTCCGTATCACTGTGATTATATTGTATATTTATACACACATATTGTTCTGGTCGTAAAAATGGTTTCAGTCAATGATTGTGCACTCAAATAATCCACATCGTTTTTTTATTTAGTAAATTGTCTCTTCTCGCAATTTAATTGCGTTCCCATTTTTGCGGGCCACTCGATTTTCTTTCCCATGAAATAAATTGAATGGCACTCACAAAAATTAAAACTCATTCGATGGGAGCAGAAAGATAAAATTAAACTACTTAAATAACTTATCCGCCAAAACTTTATCAGTTAAATAAATGTATTATGCAGATAAACCCTTCTCGTGTGATAAAGCTGAATTATAGGCAGTGATTTTGGAAGCGGAAATATAAACTCTTTTTCACAAGAGTCATTTTACGCAGTTGCAAATATTTAGCTCCAGTTTTATCAATAATTGATGATACAGGCTTTTGATTAAAAATAAATGAAGTAATTTTTGATATCTCTAGTCAAATAATATACTTCATAAACGAAATTGCTCTCATTTGCTAACACATTCGAAAGGAATATTTTTATGGAATTAATAATCATCGTAATTTCTCTGTCCATAGATAAGTATTTTTACTTAATGATTAATTGATTCAACTTAAGTAATACGTAATTTCTTTTTTAATAACCTTGATGCAACTCTTGCACCACCAGATAAACAATCTAAATCAATGATTCCAAACCACACTGGTCTTTTCATAGGTTCCATTGGATATTCTATACGTTCTACTTTCCTTGTTTCAAAACTACTTATTTTCACCAAGTTGTAGAGATTTTTCTAGCTAATTAATGTAATCTACCATTTTCCGAATAATTAGTTTGTTGATGAACGGCAGTTTAACTAATGATAGAGGTATTTGCAATGAAGAAACATTTAAAGCGAAACGAGTCGAATATTATCACTATATTCCCCTCAAGTACCTATATACAGGTTCGCTTGTCTCACCGATTAAAAAACAAGGTGAAGTTGGCTTGGAAACCTTTTCTCGTTAGAGGACCGCAAATTAAATCGGGCTACGTAAAATATCATTAAGCAACAAATAGAAACAGCAGGCTAATCTTGGTGTTGTATCGCATTAATTATAGTTGTTCAACATGGAATATTGTACTTTTAAATTGAATTAACAGATAATTATAATAATGTATTATTATAATTATTAATCTTAGTATTACCGGCCTTGGCGCCTAGTGGATAGCATGCCATCCAGGCTATCGCTCCAACCCCAAGGTCTCGGGTTCGAATCCCAACTGATTAGTTTTTCCGATTCAGGGAATGTTCGTGTGTGTTCGTTGTTACTGTTGCCTCGTTGAATCATCTCCTGATAAGCTCATCGGAGCTTAGGAGGACTTCACCGGTGAAGGCCAACAGTAGCTAGGCAATTAAAAAAATATATTTCATCTATTGCGTTGATATATGTTACTATAAAATCCACGAAGGAAGGCGTAGTTTTGTGGAAATCCATCACAATAAAATAACAGAAGTTAGTACTTTTTCCACAGTTTATTTGAAACGACCGGTTTCAACGAAACATCGTCATCATCAGGTAATATAACCTGATGATGACGATGTTTTGTTGAAACCGGTCGTTTCAAATAAACTGTGGAAAAAGTACTAACTTCTGTTATTTTATTGATATATGTTACTTTTACTTGCCTGATACAGAACACAGGGAAGAAAACTTATTTAATTACGCTCGTTAGAATGAGGAAGTGATGAAAAAGCTGTTTGTCGTCTCCAGGTCTCAGAATCCTCATCTTTGATCTAAAGCATAAAATGGAAGACACCAACTTAGCAAATATTCATCTCATACATTCATATCACTCGTCTTAAAGTCATCCGCCAACACCATGGGAATCGTCTCATCTTCCGTGATAAGTAAAGCGGAATCTTCCGCATACGAGCAACTCCTGACACAATCGAGGACGAGGATGTTGGCCAAAAAAAGGAACAGAGGTAATCCCATCCTTTGGAGTACGTTTGATTGATCCAATATCACAAAAGTCCATTAAAGTTAGACCTCCGGAAGGAGAAGACCGTCAACAGAACCAGCAAACCGAAAAAAGGAACAAGAAGCGGCTCCTTTTTACGCTCAGACCCCATCTCACGTCCACAAAGAGGGGAAGAATATTGGAGAAGAGACCGGGAGAGGAAAAAACGACATTACGGACTTGCGGTATTATTCCATCAGCGGAACTTTCCTCCTCCCCCTGCCAGTCACGTATCAAATTGGTTGTCACGCCCAACGCCGCTGCATTCAAGAAGTGCACGGGGCCCCATATAGAGAGAGATGCGATATGGATCCCCATCTACGCCGTGAATGGAATCTCCCGGCCGTATTCATGGCCCATGGGCAGTCACCCCGCATCCTGCCAGACGCATATCCTGTTTCCACGGGAACGAGTCCTCGTCTCCTCTCAGGATCAGACCGACTATGATCGATGAATTCATAAATACGTGGGAACTTAGAAGGTGGCGCATCGGCGTCGTGTTTATTTTTCTCCGCGAGAACCCGCATTACTACTGCAGGACCGGCGAAGATATATGTCGGTCTCGGTGCGGGGAGAAGTTGTAGGATTAGTTTCGCAAGGCGAATAATTTAATAGGGATCCGGAGTTTCTTTCGCGGAAGTTCGGAAAGCCATTCCGCGATGATATATATATTTCGGGGGTTTATGCCGTAAGTTTGGGTATCATCGGCTCCGAGAGGACATCCATAGAGCGCTGTCGTGTTTCGGAGGGGTTCTTGACCCAAGGGGGGACCCACACGAGAGTTATTTAGCGCGCGCTTACTCGATGGAAAAAATTACGGCACGAACGCTTTATAAACGTCCGGCGATGAAAATTGTTTCCGTGGAGTTTTTGAAGCGAGACGATGCCGTCGTACCTATTTGATAAAGGGAAAAAAAATTCTTTAAATAAATACTCATATTTCTGACGATTGTTCATTTTAATTCAACTCACTCTAGATTTTAAAAATGAATATGTCTCTATCGCTTCAGTAAAGGGTATTAGAAGAGATTATAGTTTTTTTCACTCAGTTAGTTTTGTTTTAAATAAAAATTTCGAGCAATATTGTCTCGAAGCAATTAAAAACGTTTTGCATCTTTAAACTAACGACGACCTTCTTTATAATGCATCTATTTACTTAAGGTTTTCTTTAAAATGTCAAGAATTTTCCTAGTGATTGTAATAAATACTTAATTCCATCTATATGTGAAAATATGAATTTAAATACAACCTATATCAATTGAGATTCCCTCTCTAGAACATTGTTTCTACATTAGTATATTTCGAATTGAAATAAATATCACAATCTAAATTATATCTATTTTTTATGGATATCAAATTTATAATTTTCTTGCTTAATATATCTGTGCCTTATCTAGTTTGGAAGTATTTGTATTGCAGCGAAGAAATTCAATTAACATGAAATCACGCTAGTTTTCTTTGAATAGTTAAAAATCTTTCAAAATTCACTGTTGATTTCTCTAATTTATTGACTGCAGTAAGAATATATTTTTGCGTAAATGGAACGTGTCGAGTAAAAAAAATGATTTAACTCAATAGGGAGGTAAGTTCGGAGAAACAATGGTTCCTAATATTATGCAGGGTATTCATGTAAATGTAATAGATTCGCAAATTAGAGTATCCGAAGAATCATCCTGTAATAGATAACCAGTGCAAACACTTTTTATCAATATGTACTTAATGCTAATACTTTTATATGCTTAGTGCTCTTTCCATAAATAGGTTCTACGGAGACCACTAGGATCTAATCATCTTCCACGCTCATCTATAAATTAATATACGATATTACAACTTCGATACAATATTGTAATTTTAATTTAGGTCGCCATTTGTTTGAATGTAAATTTTATCTGCTATGTAGGCCCGATGTATTTCAAAAAGGTTGATTTATAAAAGTCAGGCCTTATTAATTGATACATAGCTATTAAATTTAACGAGTTTTCGGAAAAATTTAGATATTTTGCCTTCAAAATTATGAGCTTAAATTCGAGTGACTCCCAATGGGTATTTCCCTGTAACTATAAAATTTGCAAGTCATTTTTTGGAAAGGTTCCCTGCAAACGCCTCTCCATATTACATCGGCTTTAATGCGCTCAGAATGATCAATATTAATGTGAAACATGAGAAAAAGAGTCATTTTACAGACACTAATAGCTTGCACGACCCAACGATTTGTTGGTGGCAATATATATTTCATGAGAATTGAGAAAATGGAAATTTATGGCGAGGAGAAAGGAAGTTAAACAGAAATATCCAAAGTCGAGGAATTTTAGCTCAGAATATTTTTCTCTGTAATAATTTCCACGTTTTTCAACGGGTTAATTTTCATATTAAGCTTTTTATCGCACTTTATACTGCGAGTATTCTTGCATAAATATAGCTATTCTTCCTATTACTTTAGGAGTGAATTTAATTGCCCTTTCATGGTAATGCAATCTATTTATAAATGCTTATCATTATTTAATTAAATTTCACTGAGTTCATCTAAAATTTCTGTCCGCTTAATGAAAATCGTATCCACTAATGTTTTAAAAAATTAATTCATTTGATTTTAAAATTCTCTTTTTATAACTGTACAGCGCCGTGGGTGGCCACGACTAACCATCAAAATTTTAATGAGTTATAACAATTTTATCATCAAAGAAAATGTGATTTAATCTTCGAATTTTTAACAGTCATAAATAGGAGTAAGATACATTTATGCAATTGGATGACATCTCTCCTGCCACTTAAGTCTGAAGAAACATTTCTATCGCTATAAAACATAGGAACGCCAATTTTTCGCTAAATAAAGGGTATTTTAGTGGAATTTTACCACAAGTATCAGTTACAGAAAACAGGCTATTCCATATCACAATAACATCATGGAATGTTTATTTGAAAAGGGCATTACTCAAATATTTCCTCAATCCATTGAAGTACATTTAATCTTCAATTTAAATCAAAGCGACATGAAAGAAATTCATTAGATGTCCACTTTGTAACAACATCATTTTATGGAATTAAATAATTTATAAAATTATGTCCGATGATAAATAATTACGTAGTTGTCTAAATGCTACCATAATAGCATCACTGATATTCTTCGTCCGAATCCTACTTTGGCTAATATATAATAAAAAACGCCCGCAATTAACGTTGTGTTTTCTCCCTTACTTTATTTGTCCGATTAAGTGGTGTTTGTTGGAAAATTCGAATAAATAATTCAAAGATTTTTCATTTATCTTTGGAGATGCCAATCACCTAATTCTGTTATTTAAAATTCTGTTTACGCGTGAGAAAGACCAGTTTTCGCCAGTATATCTCGTTCATCCGAACGCCAACCATGAGTCTTAATTTTTTTCCTTAGATGGAGGTACGAGGCCACATTGCCTTTCACTTTGGGCCTTCGCGGTGAAGACTTGAAACCGAAGAGGCGAAGTGAAAACGCCGCAGCGAAGAAAGAAAAATCAACATCTGAAATGTTTTAATGCGTTTTCCATAAATTTGTCCCTTTAGTTTAAAACTGTACAACGTATCTTCTGAGACGAATTTTAATAGTTGATTTTTTAATTTTGAATCGCGTATTTTCGTCAGATAGTTGGCAGATTGTCGTAAAAAAATAATTAATTTAAGATGCATAAAAACAAGTTATTGTATTCGTGAATACACCAAACCGGATACCGATGATTCGATAAATAATTAGGTTTTATTCCAATGGCCTTCATACTACATGTATAAAACACGCTCTAAACATAATTTCAGATTATTACCAGAAGGATCAGAAACTAGGTGGTGCTATAAGGAAGCATGGAAAACGGATTAGAATGTTACAAAAGAGGAAAGCTAATTAAAAACATCATCATCTGAAAATGAAATACCTACATGATTATAGAAGCGATTGAAATGGAGATGAATAGTGCTTCGAAATGAAAGGTCTTAGAAAGAATCGAGAAAGATGCATAAATGACAAGAGAGTAACTAAGGAACATTGAAAGCTCGATGAATCCCATTATCATAAACACAACTCACAGGAAAAATAACTCCGAGTATAATAGCTGTAACGAAATAGATTATAAAATATGTGAATATGTGATTGATTCCAAGAAGTAGCATTAATTTTGAAATTTACTTTTAATTTTCCCAAAGTAAAGGAGCATTTTTACACCTCGTCCAACATCGTAAGCCTTATTCCCTTAACAGGTCTCTTTGCACAAATCGGAGAAGTGTTCGAGGGACTAAAAATATTGGCAAAAGGGCGATTCAGAAAACCCATTATCCAAAGATTATCCAAAGGTCATCCAAAGGTTGAGAAGCTAATATTTGAAATAAATAATGGAAAATATAGTTGAAGTTTACATTGATTTCCCATCCTATTGTAAGCGTTGCTCTCCCTGTGTCAAAATGACCAATGTATGTAAGGAATAGATACTGAGATAGCAAAGAATTCGATGGAAGTTCCATTGGCCTAGAATCTCTATTGGACTGATGTGAATACAGCGTGAGACGATACCAAATATGTACTGTGCAGTCTTAAATATTAAATCCCAATGAGGTCTACCTTCTCCATATTTATCCTCCATGAGATTCGATATTTATCATCCCCCTCAAACAGTGAATCATTACCTAGCGAATACCTTCCGTGCACACACGACCCTCACCTGTATCTGCACTCTGTGACGTCAATATTTCTCACCAAAGCCCTCATGTTTACTATAGTCACAGCCGCTGTGCGCAAACATCCCGCATAAGGCGTATCCTCCAATGATCTTCGGTTTGCGTATTATGACTATTTGATCCCCTCCCAAATCTTTTTCCCCGTGCAATGATCAAATAATCCTCTCCTAATTGGGCCAGCCCTTGAACAGCGGCCCTCGACAAGGTGCGGGCCTGCCCCTTGTTTTGTTTCTCATCGAACATGTGTAAAATTCCAGGGCATTCCGAAGGGCTCGGATTAAAATGCTATGGGCAGGCGAAGTTGATTTAGGCACCGTGATTCGATTTGCCGCCGCCGCGAGCGCTGGCGTAGCTCGGGAAGAGAAATGCTCCCGCCACCAATTTTTAATGGGAAACGTAAAATAAGGAAAGATGGATGGGTTGTAATATTTAAAGCGGCCCATAACTCCCCACCCCGCTTTAAAACGTGCGAACTGACGAGATATTTTATACATCGTCCCCGCAATATTAAATTTACGAGGCCGTATCTTCCATCGCGAGTTACGGTTTAGTCTGGATGGCCGATCATCGTTCCGGAAGACAAATATTTATTTAACTATCGCGATACGGCTGCATTAAATAGCTTAATGCTGCTCATAAACAGGACTCCGCATGTATATATTGGGTTGCGCTGTAAACGCATCTATCACGTCCGCAAATAAAACCGTTCGTATACTTAGGATGTGTGAATTACTATCGTCCAATTGCTCGCTTTCAATTGTACTGATATAATGCATTAGTTCAGACAACACAAATAGAATCCCTCCGAGACAATGTGACACATCAGTAGTGATATATTCCGGCAGAATTTAATGGTTATAAAAATTCAGGCTAATCAAATGGAGTTATTAAACACATTATTCACATTGCATATAATATATTTTTTCAGAAAAATATTACATAAACAGAAGCTCACGAAATGAAAAACAGGTAGTGAAATTTAGTGAAAAAATAAAAACCTCCTTCCAATGTATCTGCAATACCTCTAAATCCTAGTACACAAGGTTTGAATATTGAAAATAACTTCTCCAATGGAAACAGGAAAACCCCAATTATATCCATTTCAACAAGAACTACTATTTACAAGGACACACAACCATGCCCAAGCCAGAAAAATGAGACTAGCCGGGATTCGAACCCGGGACATTGGTTGTATGTTGTAGTGCTAGCACGCTAACCATTCCGCCACCTCAGCCGGTAATAACCAACTACTGTAATCAATTTCCAAAAGCCATAATATATACTGGATTTAAATTACTATTTTTTAATGTTTTCTTTGTATCAATAGCTATTAATGTTAATATTCGTAGGATTTTTCTTTATTCGAATGCACTTTTACATAGTTTGACTGATTTATGCAGTATTGCTATCACCGATTGTACCCTCAATTGTACCTTTGGAGGTTGGGTTCCAGCAATTCCTCAGTAACTCGAATAAAAGTGGTCCGCTGCAATTCACTCCGTAGCGAACCCTTTCTCCCATCCAAATTAGCCCCATTGACTCGTGCTATCCTTCCTTTGATCAAACACCTTTTCTGGGGGTCTGCAAAACACACGTTTGCTGGCTAATGAGATCGCATCCGGGCGATTTGAACAGTTCATGCGCCACACGCCCGCTGCTTCAAATTTACCTTTTAGCATTCTGCGTCGATGAAGGAAATAAAGCGGGAGAAATGAGATATGATCGTACATTTTTTTTAAATCTACTGATAGACTGTCTCGTGGTGTAAACAAGGGAATAACTTCGGGATGATTTAGAAATTTTTTAAATAAAAGTGAGCTGATCGATGATCTTCATTGTAACGTGCTTTCAAAACGAAATAACTAAGTATTTTTCATAGAATTTATCACAATTATGAGGCCCAAATTAGTCAGACAATTACTTATTAATTTACCTTTTAAAAATATCGATAACAATGTCTCTAGCTTTGTGAGCAATATAACTTTTAATTCAAGAGATCATGAAATATTTCCATCCTCTCATGTCCAGTAAAGAAAGAAAATTTTGAACTAGGCTGTTTATGAATTTGAGGTTTTAAATCTCCAAAAGCCGTCTTTGTCGGCGTTGCCGAGTCTTACTTCGCGGTAGTCCAAGAACGCCGACAAAGACAGCTTTAGGAGATTTCAAATCTATAATTCTCATTCCCGGAAATATCAACTAGAAAACCATTATTTGTCGTTGTAATTGAGTAATAATGGCTGGTTAGCTCTTCGTCCTTTATTCTGTGAATCATATCTTGCTTTTTAATGAACGGATTGAAAAGAATCTTCTGTTTCCTGAAGATTGCAATCTTGGGAAGTTTAAAAGAACAATTTAATAAAGAATGTTTTGATACAAATGCTATGAATTAGAAAGTGATATTCTGATTCCTCTTCCAAAGATTTAAAATAGATTCAAATATATGGCTGGTATAGATGACAAAAACGAAGAGATTTGCGTTAAAACAGAGAGACAGCCATATAACTCGTCTTTGAGCATACACTTGGAGAATAGTTAAAAACAAATAACATAGATTTAAAACGGTAAGACTGATAAACTCAGCAATATGACCGGATATAAGGAAATATAATCAGGAATTAATTTGCAGTCCAAACTCTTAGAAGATCCTGTTATCCTCAATTTCTCCTCTTCATACGATTAAAATGCCATATCCAGATCACACTCGATTATATTATCTTTCAAATGGGAATTTTGGCTTCGGAAAACTGTACAACAATTTCAATATTTTTTCTTTAATCTTGGATCCAAATGTTTTCCCAAGATATGAACACCCTGTAAATCTATATGGACCCCTAGGGGTATATATGGACTATATATATGGTATATATCACGCCCCTGAAGCCCCATATGCTGGCTGTACAATCGGCTGACGCCCTTAATGTCCGCAGCCACCAGATGGCAGCACTGAAGCTCGCCCTTTGAAACCATACTCTCATATGGAGTAAATGGAAAACACAGCACGATTATGATACTTTTTCCCTGTTTTTCTTTGTGGGAGTAGTATACACGAAAGATGGAATTCAGAGTTAGTGATTTATCCATTAATAAGTACTTAAAACAATTGAATAATATGGGCAAATTAGTAAATCCGAAGAATAAGTGCAGGTTGCCTTCAGGGCACACCACAAGTAACTTGTGAAAACATTATTCGTAGATCAGCGAAGTGCAATGTATTCTGCTTGGATACACAGAAAATAATTGATCCTTAATAAATTACCAACGTTACATCTACTTTCAACTAGGCCTTATAAAACTAGAATCGCAGGATGCACATGGGTGGTCTGAAAAGTATCCGACATTTCAACATTTCTTGACATGGTTTCTGAAAATGTTCTTAAGATGTCTGAAGAATCTGGGGTTGGAAACTTTTCAGACCACCCTCGTATTAAATTTCCTGAAAAAAAATCGAAGTTCCCAGAAATATTCTCCAGGAAATTTGCGAAAAGTACATTTGCGAAACTGTCTAAAACTTAATGTTTGGTCAATAAATGTTTTATACCACTCTATCCTTTATGTTTGTATATTGTATAACCTAACTTCACATTTCAGGCACCCCAAGATAAAATGCAGTCCACGCCAGTCATTAAAAGTTGATACTCTTGGATTTATGCATGTTTCAACAATATTTGACTGTTTCCTCATTTCCTGGAGACTATTTCTGGGAACTTCGATTTTTTTCAGGAAATGTATATACGAGGGTGGTCTGAAAAGTTTCCAACCCCAGATTCTTCAGACATCTTAAGAACATTTTCAGAAACCATTTCAAGAAATGTTGAAATGTCGGAAACTTTTCAGACCACCCATGTGCATCCTGCGATTCTAGTTTTAAAAGGCCTAGTTGAAAGTAGATGTAACGTAGGAAATTTATTAAGGATTAATTATTTTCTGTATATCCAAGCAGAATGCATTGCACTTCGCTGATCTACGAATAATGTTTTCACAGCGACGAAGTTACTTGTGGTGTGCCCTGAAGGCAACCTGCACTTATTCTTCGGATTTACTAATTTGCCCATATTATTCAATTGTTTTAAGTACTTATTAATGGATAAATCACTAACTCTGAATTCCATCTTTCGTATATACTACTCCCACAAAGAAAAACAGGGAAAAAGTATCATAAAGGTGCTGTGTTTTCCATTTACTCCATATGAGAGTATGGTTTTAAAGGGCGAGCTTTAGTGCTGCCATCTCGCGGCTGCCATCTCGCGGATGCGGACATTAAGGGAGCCAAAAAATTTCAGCAGTTTCCAGTCCTATACTTTCTAAGTTCGTGTATATATGGACTATATATACACTTTGAGAACCTATGCTTTAATTCATCAACAACCGTGTTCCAAATTTTCTTTCTCTAAATAACCTCCCGCCATTGAAAAACGATAAGGTTTAATATTTGAGCAATCGTTTTCCTTTTATTTACGATAACGAATTTTCCATCCCTACATCGTATCTTCAATGCACATCTTTCTTTCGAGGATAAGAAATACGCGTCTTGAGAGCCGTGCTATATGGTATTAGTGATCGCACACGCAACAGTGAACACTCGTGGGCTCATGTGATACGAAAGCTGTGGAGAGCGAAAGCGTTCCCACGTCCGGGGGATGAATGACGATGAAGAGACCAAACCCTATAAATCACTTTCCTCATCCTTTATCCCTACCCCTTTCAGGGTCGCAGATTAGATTTCAGGGTCGGCTGCTTAGGGCCCGAGCGAATGAAAGAATTCTGGGAAGATAAAAATGGTCGCTCGGAAGAGCTCTTCTCGGAGCAAGGGTTTGTTTCCATCTTCGTTCGCACCAAACTCTCTAACAAAATACCGTTTGGTCTTGCTGCCGAATAAAAATGAATACAAAATTCATTCAATTGATGTGATTAGACCGTAAATCGTGAACAATTATAAAATAAGTAATCGAAACGAGTTTAGGATTTTGCACACTAATTTTTACACACACTGAGCCATCATCAAGTCCGAAACAGGTTGGTTACCAAAAATAGAGTGGAAAATTCTAATATGGTTTACATTATTTATTTAATTTATTTCATACTCATAGTATGGTGTAGATATAACTTGGATGTACCAAGCGTTGAAATTAAAAGTCGTGATATCACTCCGTATATATTTTATTTCCATTCTTTCGATATAACTGCAAAAGTTTCAATATTAGTACAATCTAAACAGACATGTGACAACCATGTAAGGATCAAAATATATATATATATATATAAAAGACTAAATTAACTATATTATGACAGCTTGATCCTTTAATTTTTGCATTAGCTGAAAAAATCGAAAATGTAATGATCTGTTTGAATACCTCTTTTCCACTTCAGTTTTATAAATGGCGATATCGCAAATAAATTTACAAAATATTAAATTCCCCGAAAAAATATCTACTTGAAACATCAAACTGATTCATTGCGTGAAGCTTCTGAGTATATTAAAGTTATTTTGAGATTTATCTATCGTAGACACCTAAATGAAAAAATTGCATTGGTTGGTTTCCATTTCTGTCGGAGAATGCAAATCGATATCATTAGAGTCAGTATGAAAATTTCAATAGTCAATGAAGGACCCATTCTGAAAACTTATTAACGTGTAAAGGAATGATTAAACGTCCATTTGAAGAAATATTTAGAAAAAAATACACCGACATTCGTAAAATCAAAATAAAGCCTGGAATTCGTTTCTATTGATCATGTCATAACGTACTCATTTTAGATAAATTTGTCAAAGCCCAAAATGTTAATAGAATCTACCAATCCGGTTTCAACTTTTTGGTAGGGTACCTTCATAAAGAATAGAGAAAAATTCACTTATGCCTTTACAAGTTATGCCTTCTTTACGACGGTATATAGTTTATTCCACGACCATGGTTTCGATAGTTCAAATCATCAAGATGAAAGAACTTATCGAAAAAACAAAACACATGATGACCCAAAGGTTCAAACCATGGTGGTGGAATATACTCTATAATGTTTTAAAGGTATAAGTGCCATTTTTGTTAATTCTTGATAATTTATTTTCAATGTTTTTCTGAAAAACGGTTTTGAATTTAAAATTCTCATTTTTTATATCATAAACCCTTACTTATTTTAAGCTGGGTCAATTTTCGTTTTAGAAGATTGAACAGCCATCTATAATCGCCGAAAATACTATTTAATTTTCGCATATTTCATGTAGCATCTACATAGCATACCAAATGTTGCAAAAAAACTTTAGCGCAACCATTTTGCGCGTAAGGTAAGGTGTGGTACAACCACGATTCCCATGGTCGAGTGATTCATGAAATGAACTGCAATATTGCTGTCGTAGTGCTAGCAGTTGCCACGCATACTACTGTCTCGTTACCAGCTTTGTTACTCACCCCCAAAGTAGAGCGACTGTGCGACCACTCTGCCCAGTTCATAGTCTGCACTACTGTTTCCACGCATTAAGAGCGAAGTAATGCGCTCCAAGTGTCCCATTTCTGGAAACCAACACTCACAAAACTCCCTGGGTTGGGAATTGGGAAAAAGTTGACTGTAAATGCTAAGAAGTCCCCACGACACCTCTTGTATCCTGAGGCACATATCCTGTGTAAAAGTTTCGCCTTCATTTCAAATTCTATTTGAAAATTCCCATTTCCAGATCTCCTGTTATTTTAATGCACGACTCATGTTTATTAGATTTTTGCGTATTTGCTCATGCAGACGGCGTCTTCAATGCACTGCAGTAAGAGAAGGGAAACTTTCCTATTGGACGGAGTCCAAAGTTTGGACAAAAGTCAAGATATCCACTGACCTGATGCGCTGGATCCCGCGATGATTTTCCGGAAAATCTTTAAACCACCAAATTCTATATTATTTACTTTTATTCCTTGGCCCATTTTGATTTTTCAGGCAGTAGACACGTGGCTAACGAAGGTTCAGTATAAAGTTTGAAATTTGCGCATTTGAAATGACTTTGATATATTTTTCCAGTGATGAATTTATGTACAAAATATGTATTTCAAAAATTAATAACGTTTACTCGATTTGCACGCTCTATTGACTTTATTACATAACCTAGTTTCACGATATTTTTCAGCATTTCCTGGTAATTAAATGTGACATTTAAAAAGCTAGAATTAAACAGGACAAGATAAAATATTGCTACGATGAATAAAACAGCGTATGTTCCATTTATGTTTTTCGATTGCGAAATTGAAAGCTTTTGATGAGTTATTTTATGCCAGAACTTCTATTACATTGCCCACTCTCGTAAAATATTAGTAAAATTTTGAAGTATTTAATTTTATGGAATGAAGTTTGAGTGAATTTTAAATGATGAATTTATTTTCTGTTTACTATTCTGAATACAAATTTATTTTTTATTTTAATTTACCAGAAGGAATGTACGTCTGCTTCTTTTTACAAAATATTTTGACTAAAATCAATCATTCAAGGATCTATATTATGGAGCATATCCAGAATAAATATGAGCTATCAGGTATTCCTGCGCAATATTGAGTAATTTCAATATCTTATTAGGTAAATTAATAGATATTGATTGATGAGACGTACTCATTTACCGATATAAATTCTGCTTGGCAATGTAATTATCGCAGATTATTTACCACTTATTTAAAAATAATAGATTAATAAATAATTATTTCACAACGTGTTCCGAAGGATTTACTTATTTTATATTTTCAAGTTCATTGAGAAATCATTGATTTTATTAAATAAATACGTAGAGAAGATCACGGAACAAAACCAGAGAGAATCTTAGAGACATATAAAGAGAGTGGAAAGTTAGGGAATGTAAGATGTTGCAATTTAGTATTGAAATCATGCTAGAAAGTATCTTTACCTCTTAACTAATTAGAATTATGAGCTATTGCAAATGGAAATGGATTTCGGTGAATGTAACATAGTCCTACTTTAATATCGAATTTAGTTTGCAATGTATCTACGACACTTTATTTAACTATTTCTCAAAGTGTAACCAACCATACTGTAAAATATACCGAAATATTTAGACTTTCAATATATTTAATTCATAGATGAATCATTAATGTTATAAACATTCAAGAGCATCTTGCAGTATTAAATTACATAGAATACAGAGTTTAAGGGTCTTCAGAAATAAGTTAGGCAACAAATAACAAGAGAGCTCAAACTTATGATTAGTATTACGATACTCGTATGTATATTAAGTCCCATCGATAAATGTTCAAAGAGAACGGGAAATGGATAACAGAAGTTGCACAGCCAAAAAACTTACCAATTTAGATTAAAATTATTACATCAATTCATCATTTTATGCTATTATCTTCTGATGCATCGTTGTAATAATTCACGGCGGCTTTTGCGGACGACACTTATTCTTTGTCAAGTAAAATGAATATTTACTTTACTCCACGGTATAGGAATTGACATGTGTCCAAGTTTACACAGTACTCCAATTTCTCAGAATACTTTCACTTCCCGCGCATCTGTTTGTTATATCCAAAAACCTCGCATCGATTTCTTTGCTATATATTTCATCCCATCCTTCAGAGCCATAAAATTTTCTGAGACCGAATGATAACCTCTTCTCCGTCATATCCATGCGTCTCGACTTTTTTTCTCCCCCGATCTTGTTTGTCAAAGCTGCCTTATTTCCTCCCATTTCCCCTGCTCCCAGAGAATTTCTCCACGTTTCCTATCACTTTCCATATGCTTCCAACCGACCGACTTTCACCCAAACTCCATTATTCGTCATCTTTTCTTGTTTTCCCTTCCTCTTCTGAGAAATCCCTCATCTCGCTGTACGTATGAGACCCTTTACCCTTTGCATTTCCTCTGTCTCTCTCACTTCCTATTTAGGAAGTTTGAAGCCCTGTAAAGGTCAAAACAGGACAGACCACGCCAAGGATCCGTGATAATGAGATATCCATTGACTTGATTAGTCGGATAAGGGATGTTGACATCTAAATTCATACCATACCTTCGTGTATACCTGATTTATGGAAAATATATGATTTTTTCTCTTGAAAAAAGGGGTATGTAATATTCATTAGATTCAATGCAAAAGATCAGACAATTCAATAAAAACTATCCATTAACAGATATTTGCGTGATTTCAAAAAGTCTGAACGTTGGAAAAAGTGAATGCTATCGAAACAAATAAATTAAACATTTTCCCTTATTGTGGATTCGTGCGTTGTAAAAGAAACTGAAATGTGATAAAAGAGATAAGTTTAAGAGATTAAATCACGTAGAGTAAAGGATATTTATAATATACTTTTCGTAGATTCCACAATATAGACAAAACAAGTCTAGACTCGTGAATTATCTTCATGAGCATGTAAAAAATGATAATAATTATTTTTGAAATTATTTAACAGTGCACAGTATGAATTCTAGTGCAAGATTATGTATTTTTACATTTTAATGTTTAAAGGTAACATTGATACGGTATAGATTTTGTGCTGAAATAAGAATTTATTCGTATTGTTAGGAGAATTTATTATTTATAAAATTTATTTTCAATTACAATGTAAAATAGTTGATAAATGATAAAAAAAGTAATTGATGAATCATAATCGGTCGAATAAGGTGAATTGTGCTAATGTACATAAATGCCCTCTCTATTATAATTTAACCTTAACTTTTCCGTTTCCATAATTAACTGAACGCATATCCTAAAATATAAACTTTAAGTTGAAGACATAAGGTATGTACTGGAATGAAAATTTAGGAATTATTTCGAAATTGTTTTGGAAATTAGTGAATGTTTTCTAATAATTAAATGCATTAAAATAAAACCACACTATTTAAAAATTAATCTCTTATTAATAAGCTTAGCAGTTATAAAAATAATCTTTCAGCAATTCCGAAATGCGTTCGTCTTCCAATGGCCGATTACAGTTAATCTTAACCGCATTTGCTGCGTAAGGCAAAGCAGTTAAATTATTATATTTGTGTTTTAGTGTTGAATGACGGATGAATTCCATCAGGATTTCATCAATTTCAAAGGAACATTTTTTATCAAAAATGCATTGATATTTGCATGGTCGGAAATTGTAAAGCTTCAAAACTTCGCAGCAAAAATTGATTTCATCCCACACCCTCATGCATTTGTAACCTATCGCGTGACGCGCTCCAAAAAAGAATTCTATTTTTAATTCGATCCAGATTTTGACGCGATATTCCACTCCCAGCGACGTGAGATAATCGAGTAAACATTCCATATCGAGGGCAACGAATTCCAACCAATCACGGCGCCCGGAAAACGGATTCCCCATCCGATCGATTCGATAGATCAAAATCGCAATCATGGCCCTCGATTCATCGAAGTCGGGGGAGCCGATCCCTTTGTTACCGTTTATCACTCCATCTCCCTTTATTTATCGTCCCTAAATCACTCCCTTTGTGTCGATGATTCCCCCGATCCCCTATGCATGCATCCCCTATCTCCCGATCCCTCCATCTTTTACGTATTCATCGACTCCCGACATCTCTCTCTCCTCAGACCCTCTTCTTCATCCTCTGTCTCCGCTCATTGCTCCGGTCCGTTCTCCTCGTCCCGCTCCGGCCACTCCCACTCGTCTCCGGGACATAGTCCGCAAACACTTTCGCTTACGCGCACACCTGCAGAGGAAAGGGAAAAGCGTTTTCCCCGAAGGAATGGGTGGGATATCGGGGCTTTTCTTCTTTCATCTCTCACCTCGCAGCATCACTCAGGAAACGGATGGAGGCTTCCCCCGAGGAAATCCTCGGAGATTTTCCTCTCTCTTCGTTCTTCCACACCTCTTTCTTTTGTTCTCCTTTCCTTGTCTTCTTCCATTCTCGCCGCTTGCCATCTCTGCCGCCGGTTACTTTATTTCGCTCCCGAATTAACTTTCTCGGCCCCGGGTTTTTGCCCTGCCCCCTTACACCTTTTCATCACCTTTACTCTCTCCCTTTTTCTTCTTACTCCTCTGTTTTATGCCGTGTCGAGCTACGCCTGCGTGTCTCCACTTCCCTTTTCCTTCTTCCTTGAAATTCTCGGGGCTCTTGAAAGCATCCTGTGTTTTAACCTACTTCCGATGTTTTAGTAAAGTAATATTTTTTCCATTTGTTTTATCTCAGTTCTTTTTCATTTATATCACATGCGCATCAATATATATGACTGCAAGGATTAATTAATACATTATTTAATTACCGGCTTTATTTTTGTTGCAAATCCAACCCACGCTATTTTCTGTTCTCTGCAATCCTTGCGAACTAACTGCATAATTACCATTGATTGGCAGTAAATTAATGTATGGTTACATACTAATTATTTCAATAGAACACTTCAAAATCTAAATAAATATATCTTGCATCATTTTATTTCACTGAACATTATTTATTATTTATTTATTTATTAAAACTACGAATAGGCACCAGGCCAGGTGGTAGTCATATCGTGGGGGAGAGGAAATTACATAATCTGCCTGGTATTCACCCTAGTCGGGAGGAAAACCCCCCAAAACCTCCCGAAGGCAGTATGTTATACATATAATTATAAAATATACAAAATTCTTCAAAATCTACAACATTCATACAATATTTAAAATGTTACAGTAATATTACAATATTATAAAAATCACAACACTACAACAAAATCATTAAACCATTTTAATTTTATTGAAAAATATTTTATAAGAAGGAGGAAAAGGTTCTAAAACTTCTCCAATTTCCAAATAATATTTTAAGAAATCACGAAATAGGATCTGCCTTTCTGAACGCTATCTGCCCAATATCTTTAATTGTAAGAATAAATTTACTTTCTATTTCATAGGTTTGGTATTTAACTATTTCGGATAAATTATAGCAATAGAGAGTTGGAATATTTACACATTCCCTAAATCATTCTTATATATTATTTTCTATTTCTGCATAAAATCAGTACGGTTTTAACAAAGCCATATAAGATACGATTCATATATGAATTTTCGAATAGATTTGAGCTGTCAAATCTTTTTCCTTTCTTATTTTCCTGCGTCCCTAAACTGTTTACTACCAGATCTCTTCACTCTTATTTTTCAGCCAGTCTTCAAAACATTCGTATATTGCCATCATTCTTTCAAATCATTTCTCTTTTTTCATCATCCCTCGATCTTCTTATTGAATACCATTCTTTATTCTTTTCAACTGAAGTGTTGTCTGCTGAATTGCTCCTTTACCGAGGAATGCTTTTTTTGTTTTGGTTACTGAATTCCCGAATTCTCGTCTTGAAATGGAATTCCTATTATTCGTCAATAAGAAAATACGTATCACAAAAACCTTATGAGTTTTTGTTTCTGTTTTTGTAACAAATAAGTGCAATTATTTTTGATATTAAATTGGTTGTATACTTTTCCTTCTTCGTCTAAAGGAGTATATTCTTCATGACTGTTCAGCATTTTTCCTTTGATGCATCTAAATAAAAGGAATATTTGATATGTCTGTCGAAAATATCAATATGAAATTATGTAAAGAATCGGTTTCATAATTCAACTTCTCCAAACCGAGGGAGAGATTCCTAACCATTTTCCTTTTCGTAGAATAAGTTAAGAGTCTCATATTTCCAATTCCACCGAGTATGAGATAAGTCATTGTCCTGGATTGACGTTATTTATTCGAATATAGACCTATTTGTGGAATTTTCTGAAGCATCGAATGAACCTCTCCTTTGAGGGCAAAATTACGAACTTATTTTTGGCGTAATATGCCATTAGGAAAATTGCTATGCTTCTTTCCTTGTTCTCTTTCATCTAGTTATATAGCAGGTTTAACATGGCATGGGATTTTCTTCTTGAAAAAGTTCCGAGTTATTCTTTTCCTCATAGCCAGCATACGCCATCCATTTTCCATCTGATACTTCCTTCTTCTCTCTCTTCTACTCCCACACCCCAGCCGTCTCATTAATGATAACATACATGTACCCCATCCATCCTGGCGAAGATTACCCACCTTTGAAAAAAAATATTCCCATTCCTCGTAGCCCCTATCTTCCTTCTCTTTGCCTTACTTCTTCATTCCCGTCTCATCTTATCTGTTTCATCCATCTCTCTTCCTTTTAGCAAAACCTCCTTTCATCCTCCACACACATGTACGGTCACATATGCGAGCCCATTCCATCTTCTCAAAGTTACCTTCGCCAGGTCTTCCTTCCCAGTTCTATGAACACCTTTCTCGCCTCTTACTTCTTTCCTGAATATCCCGCTTTTCTCGAAAAATAACTTCCTCAAACTTTTACGTCACCACTTAAACACCTTTCTCTTTCTATTTTAGGTGGTGCTGAGAGCAACAGTTCTTTTGTGTTTGAGTTCAAACACAAAAATGCATACCTCTTTAACTTTACTAATGAACTATTCCATTAATCGATATACTTAGTAAAATTTGTTGATAATATGATAAATTAAACTTATTTTCTTTCGACTAATTTATGTTGTACCATGAAAATGAATCGAATGTATTCTAAACCCAATAAGTCTCGATATTGAAGTTGTTATAAATATAAGATTTATTAGAGTTACCGCACGATACCATACCTTTTTATGGCCACCCTATTTATTTTTAACAATGATTGGTACTTATTATTTACGTTCTGTTATCATTAACATGTATTCTTTACTTAGTATGAATTCGAATAATTAACTTGCTGTTTTAGATGTGAACAATTTCCTTAACAATAATGGGAGCGTACACACACTTATGTTCAAAATTTTATCCATGGAAATCGCTCTTTAAGTAATTTGGTCAATTTAAAACATTTTTAATGGCCAATTCAAATTGTATTATAACAATCCTATCGCAAATTCTTTTATTAAAATGTAATTTCTATCGCTCTCCGACGTCTACAAAGTGTTGGCGCATAATTATTGGATTATTAAATAGAATAAGTTTTTGCAGAAAAATGGTGAATAAATCATCCACATGTTATCTAATACTAATATAAATAAGAGTACTGTGAAATAATTTCATCAATTTGATAATTTCCTTAATTTATTGTCGAAGATTTATTTCACCATAAATTAATTCAGATAATTACAACGAGAAAATACAAAGACTATTTTTACATTAGAATGCTATTCTGAGAGACGTGATCTTAAAACGAATTGTCTCCTCTTTACTTCAAAGCAAGACTTCGGTGAAACTGAAATTTCCACTTCGTTTAGAATACACCTGGTCAATGCGAATCTTCAAATGCAAATCCATCCTCTCCATCGTTTTGCGAGCACAAAATGAAACCTTTCAGGGCATACATCCTCAATGGGGGCATCCTCCTTTATCTTGGTCCCAATCCGGGAGTATCAAGGGCATGAACATCCGATATAAAATTCATTTTTCCTCAGTGGTCCCTTTTATCATCCTTGGCGACATTGCCCTGCGAAAGTCCTCCATCTCTTTGCCCCAAGACCATCCTTCTTTCCTCTCTACGCCCGAAACCACCTTTCTCTCTCCGCAGGACTCCCGCACGCTTTTTTCCCTCCTCCGTGGGTCGACCCTGGCACATGAACCACTTCAAAGCGTCCCGCTCTTGTCCCTGGAAATAAGGCAATGCAGCCTCAGCTTTCCGGAGAAGGGTTGGATCTTTTTCCTTGCGTTCAGACCGGCCCTGCTGTTCTCAGGGAGGCTTTCGCGTTTATTTAGTGAGATCTTTTTCTATTTTATCGCCTCTCCCCCTCGCCGGAGGGCCCGCAAGTTATTTTTCGGCTCAGGTAGTGAAATTTTGGCCCTCTTTCTTTTCCTTAATGGCACCGCGGATAAATTTCGTTGCGGAAGACGAAGTTTATTTTCAGAAGAAGGGGGTCAGACGTTGTCTAGCGATTGTTTATGTCGTTGAGGAAAGTGTCGTGAGTGTTTAGAGTATCACTTAAATTTGCCAGAGTAAATTTGTAAAAAGGACAGCAAGGTTCCGTTTGTTCCCATAGGGTGTTTTAAAATTATGAACCTAATTGTAGTTGCGTAATTTATGTTCTTTTAATATTAAAATCATTATAATAGCCTTTTATATTCATCGTTCACATAATTTTTTAAATTTTTTTTGTGTTCTTAAAAGATTCTATAGTGGTAGTAATAGTAAGCAATTTATTCCTCATACTGCACGAATTTAGATAACCATGCTTACTTTACTATAAAACCTTATGGTGGTTTTCTATCAAAAAGTTAATTTATTAAGCATATATAATATATCTTACGTCATCAACATATATATAATATGCGTTATATCGAGTGCTTCGTTCAGTTCAATTAATATACATACTCTCTTCAAATTTGTCGAAAGGAAATAATTACTGAGAAATACAAATTTTCTTTGTACAGTGATATAATTTTTGGATTGAGTCCCTTTGAGCTATGCTAAACTGCATTCTAAATTATATAGGTGCATTATGTGACCAAGGCTGGGAGTTTTTGAAAGCAAGGAAATTTGAAAACTAAGCTGCGATTGCTCGATAAATTCTGAGAAAGTACTCAAGGCATTCCTACTAATTCGGTTTATCCAGCGTAAATTAAAATAAATAGATGCTACGAAAAGCCGTTTCAGAAAATGTTAATAACATACTAAAAATATATTTGAAACGCCTAGTTTGTACCTGGTATTTTTTTAATAAATGTCTAATTCTTCCTCAGTCTTTGCATGGTACATCTCCGATAGCTCCCTTTTAGAGTTAATTTCATTTTCACGGGAACACAGAGCAAAGCGTGAGTTGACACAATAATGAGGAGGAAAAGAGAAAAGATATATCCTAACATGATCTAGTTTCTAGGTCAGATGCTCCGCTATCATGGCGAGTGCTCAGCAATATATTTCTATTTCCAATTCGACTGGAATTTTTCTGCTCAACACTGCATTACA
Organism: Sympetrum striolatum; assembly: GCA_947579665.1. NCBI lineage: Eukaryota > Metazoa > Arthropoda > Insecta > Odonata > Libellulidae > Sympetrum > Sympetrum striolatum. The sequence goes on from OX388350.1 coordinate 77,422,785, forward strand.
TTCAAGTTCCTTTCCAATAACAGAATGAAATGAAATTCTTAGCTTTAGTATTTCAAGCGGTTGACATTCTGGCTCCGCATACTTCGAGACCTTTTCATTCGTAACTTTTATAATTTGAGTTAATTTATTTTATTATAGAAATCGAACTTTAAATCAGATACTTCAGTGTGTATAAATGCTATTTTTGATGCATAAAACATAAGATTTTGCTACTTGAACTAAAAGATGGTTTTATAAATGTGCCTGATTCTAATTGTATCAATCCCATCTATTTATACATTTTGTTACGTAATTCAGTCTGATCAAAAATGACACATTCATTGAAATTATATTGAAGAATTTATTCCTGTAAGCCTATTGGAGTCATTGAGTCTCCTCATCACCAATTCGAGGAATGAATGAAAGAAATTTCTTGGTTAATTTGTTCAGCTATCAGTCATATTATTCGAAATACAAGATTAAGAGATATTATTCTCTTAATACATTATGAAGAGATATTTTCACGAATGACAAAACCTCCTTAAACAAAAGAGAGAATGTATTCATTTTTAAGGCGTTAATAGAGAAAAAAGATGCATGTTGATTCAATAGTAAAACGCACGCTCAAGATGTCGGCTGACCAAGTGGAGCATTCCACATTAAGTATCCACGTGCTACTTTACTCTGTGGATGGCATACTATTTCAAAAATGTTTTGATGGTGTTTTTTCTCTGGGGAATTGTGCATGTATTGTTACTTAGTCATTTTATGTATTTTTAGAACGCTACCGAGTATTGCTACAAAAACGTTATTTTCAATTCCTTTCAAGTGTATGAAAGGAACTCAGTAATTCCACGATTTTCCACCGGGGAAACTTCGTAATCCCATTCGAAGAACTACTTTTGCGCTCAAGTACATAATTTTGCGATCCGCATCCATGGGGAAGGAAAGACAAACAAACCCCGCAATAAAAAAAATCCCCAACAAAGCGGGAACTATTGCCGCAGACGGCACGGCCGGGGAACATTTTCCTTCCTCCCTTTTTATATTTAGTTGTTTAATTAAGTCCCAAGTCGTTACTAGGGCCCCGCAAGAGATACGGCAAAAGGGGGTTGGGGGACTTAAAAATTCGCGCGCAGTTAGCACGAACTGGAGCGGGGAAAAAAAATTTCCGGAGCGATACCGGAGTTTGAGGCGAGACTCGAGTTGCGCGACTAAATCATCGGATTCAATTCTCGGCTCCGTTAAGTTTCGTATTTACGATGGGACTTTCACTTAAAAACACCGTCTCTCTCCGTAGGATCTGAAGGGAGCGAAACATTCGAAGATCTTTGGGGAAGCCTTTAAAGAATCCGGTTTGCTTTAAGGACATTTCCGCTTAGGAGATATCCTTGGAGTTCCCTTAATGCGCTGCGGTGGATTATAACGGCTCCTTTTTCCCCCCACACTGAGATATATTTATTCCTCCCTAAATTGCGGGGAAACTTAATTCGCTCGTTATGCCGCCGCAAGAGAAAAACAAATTCGTGCTTTACGGCCAGCGGCGTGGCCCGTATGTTAAATTAAAGCGAATCTTCATTTCTCTTTCCGTATGAATGGTGGGAGTCGCTGCGTGTTTTTGCGAAGGGGAAACTTTTATTTGTTTCCCATTTTCTCTTCGATGATTTACGCGCTTCCTTGTTAAGAAGTTTCCAATTCCGGGTTGAGAAGATGGTTCGGGTCGCTTTGAGAGATCATTTGTTGCTGATATCGAAAGCAAGCAGCAGAAAGTAATTAGGAGAAGCGTGGTGCACCGAGACTGTTTCAACTGTCCTCTTTCTTTAAAGTGGCAATAAATAATGCTTATTGACTGGAATAGATTAATCTTTAGTGGAATAAGATTGGTTTGATTTCTTTTAGTAGCGAATTAAATGTACTGATTGCTTTTAAATAATGAAATTGACGATATCCTCTTTCGACCTTGAAAAATGTAACCGTAGGTAGTCATAACGTGATATTATTTTTAGAGTAATTCACAGAATCTAAAATAATTGACAGGAAACCTTTAACTCCCCATAAGGAGAAGTTATTCGTGAAATATGAAGTACTAATCATTAATCATGATTTTTTTTTAATAACCTGCTGACAAACTTACAATAAAATGGAAAGAATCTTTCTTAATATAGCATATATTCTTTCCAGTATGGATTACAACAACACCTCGCCTGATTCTGTGAAGTTTATTACAATAATATCCCCATAAATGAAGGTACATTCTCCCAAACTTTAATATAATAACTAAGTGTTACTTAAAAGTGAATTTGGCAGGAGTGTAATTAGTGACGAAGAATAAATATTTGTGTCTTTTTAACGTCTAAAACTTTTTCCAGATTTCTTATAGTTATAAAAAATAAGATTTTGGTATAATTGTAGCATATCGGGCAATCAGGGATCTTTTCAATTTATCTGATGATCTATTTAAATAAATATCAAAATAATGAACTTACGAATATTGTGTAGTTCCTCTTGAAGTATAGATATCATTTTTAGCGTTTTCATCAAATGAGTTCCAAAAAAGGTGCCAGAACCTTTTCATTCTATATCGAAGAAAAACCTTTTTTTTAAGTTCATTCTGTTGTAATATTTTTTCGAATCTATTTTATGAGGCACGGAAGATCTTTTTCGGAGAATCTGGAGAAGAGCATCATTCAGCGTATCCTATTTCCTCCTGATTACATTTCATCGCTGAGGAACATCGCGTGATTTTTCCGTTCGAGAACGTTTAATGGTTTTCCATCTAATCTAGTTCTTCCCTAGCACGATCTCGCTTAATGTTGCTGGAAAACCTAATGGGGTGCGGCAAATGTGGCAGAAAAACGAAAATGTAACGAGTTCTTACCATCCACTTTGATGGCGGAGGAAACGTGATTCTCCTCTATCCCTTTTATTTCCTTTTCTTTTGTCCACTTCTCTCCTCTTTCTCGACCACCATTTCGACCGAGTGCTCTTTCTCTTCAATTCCTTTCTTCCGTGGAACCACCTCTTCAACGGGATTTCATTGCTCTTTCTGGTTTCTCTATGTCACTGCCATCTTCCATTACAGTTTTTTCCTTTATTAATAGCCTCCAATGTAGTCAAGTTTATCGAATTTCGGACATTAAGTCATCATTTATTCTGATGATTTTCCTGAATTCAGTTACCTCCAAAGGCTTTACAGTCGTTGCATAAGGTAGTACAGACAGATTTCAATGTAAGGTAATATACCTCAATTTAGAAGTTTAATTGATAATATATACTTAAACGAATTGTAATAATACCATATTTGGTGTTTAAAAATATTGTCCGTTTGTTACGTGAGTTAATATATAGACGTATTCCGTTCTAAGGTATTATACCTTATTCATGATATGGATAAATAAAATAAGCTAAATGAATAATAACAACACTACATTGGTGTTTCAGAAATATTGTACGTATTACAGTTTCCTCGACTAAATTAAGAACTGTTCCGTATTAACTTTGCTATGAATGCCATCAAGTAAGTAGAATGCAACCGCCTACTATTCTTATTATAGCTCGTAAGATTACCCAAGAATATTCAGGTAAATATTTGATCAAAATACACTCACTTAGTACAAATAACATATTTTTATCATATTCATTTTAGATAAAGGATGATGCTGCAATCCTTTTCAATGTCGACAGTAATTACCCCGATTATTAACAATGTGATATCACAATGTCAATTTTTCTATGTGGTCACTCCATGTAATAGTAATGATGTAGAAATAAGAAGAAAATGGAGTTAAAAAGTCTACATGATTAATCTTATCTTCTTAGTTTAATACATTGCAAAAACATTCTACTTTTACGTAGATCAGCCTTGATGAAATTCTATAAATACTATATATCTTCAATTGTTTGTATTTGGGCTTCCTTTTGTTTTTGTGTAAGTTCCATTATGATAGAACAATAGTTTTCAATTGCTATGAAATATTAGAATCTACCGAAGATAATATTGTTTTTAACAATTGAAAATATTTATGCAAACATAAAAAGAATCAATTTTCACTTCTTATGATGGGCATAATTTGCATTAATGGGTCGAATAGTAAATGTGTTGTAGAAAGCTTCATGATCAGATTGCTTTTACTTATTGTTTTCATTTCGTTATTACATTCTAGAGAAGTCGTATTTTTTTAATAAAAGAGACTATAGCTCAAATTCACTGTGGCTGATATTTCAAAAATTATTACAAATATTACAAAATTTGCCAGTCAATATCGTCGATTCTTATTCCTCAAACATGTTCATTCAAATACCCTTTTACGTGGAAGTAGTTCATATTTAAAATTCTTGGTGGATTCGGATAAAAACGCAATTTCTCAACCTTAAACATTTTCCCCCTCCACTGAACTTATGTTCACCCTAAATTACACGCCCAACTCTGAAGGACGAAGTCGTTTTCCAAAGGATTCATCGAGAAATGCGACCCTATTCACCGATTCCCTGGCTGCAAGTTCCTTACTTAGCTCCCGATTCACGTTAATTGCTGTTCCAAAAAGAATAAACACTGCGCCATTATGGAGGAATTCTTAGCTATGGAATTTAGCAGTAGTAGTAAATGGTTTAAATGATTCCCAGACCTTCGTCTACCCATAAGCTGAAACACTTGCAAGACGTCATAATTCCAAAATATATTCAACTCTCTCGGATATATTGAAGCTGACTTGCTCCTTCGATCGTTTACTTTTTAGACTTTCGTAGAGTTTAAATTATAAACTAAAGGAGATAAAACAAAAAAGAGGAACAGCAAGATGATTGGAACTTCAATCCAGGTCTTTCACTTTCCGACGAGGTATTCTAACCATTAAACTACCTGTCCTTTAAGTATTCAGCCCGAAGGCTGGTTGGTACCTCACCTCCTCTGGTATAAGCTACTAAGAGCTTGCAGAGAGGAGGGATGGCAAGATAAAGAGTTGAGTAGCTCGTCGTTGATTTCTTCACTGAGTCAGATTGCTATAAGCGGAATATGTCTACACAGAATGATTCTACGAGCAACACTTTTCTTGTCAGTCCATAAGGATTCTCTTTCTCAGTAGCTTTTATTTCATCACGGTCATGATCAAAGCTATAACAAATGTAGAGAAAAAGATACAATTTTCTCTGTCCCTTACCAAATGACCAATAAAAATATTCCTTTCGTCAGAATATGGTATCGAAAATAACTAAGCTACTAAGCTGCGTCAATTCCAATTAGTTTAAAGTAATAGTAGTTTGATGGTTAGAATCCCTGTCTCAGTCATGTCTATATATTTTACTTCAGTACTGGATTTCAATGAAAATTCTCTTTTTTCCTATGTTTTTAATGTAATTTCAGTTTAATTAAATATTGAACGAAGTCAGTTGAATAAAATTTGTATTTTTTTATCCAAAGGATTACTACACGGTCGATTTGGCTGATTTCTGGAACATGACCTTCGAACTTCTTTTTATTTTTAATCCGTACTTCAGTTAATGGCCTTGAAGAAAAAAGCAAAATCGGAATTCTCTGGAAGGACAAAGTGTAAATCGATGCAAAAAAGTTATTTCATTACAGTCCTTTACGTTGGCTTTTCCAAAGACAAAGCGGATCACCGGAATCTAGCAATGATTACCACTTACATCTTTGATTTATACTTACCACTGTAGAAAACCATACAGCTAAAGAACGACTACTGCACTAGACCCAATCGTCTTCAGATCTTTTCTTGAAACAAGTGAACGCCATTGTGGTTTGTAATTGGATTCATCCTCCCATGCAAAATGTTTTTAAAAATACTATTCTCAATTAGTAAACTCACTTAATTTAACAATGTCATAGAATCGATCAACGGAGTGGTATAAAGTTGATATTTCTAAAAAAATACATTCTTATTTAAAGCTATATTTTAATTAATTACACTTTGGAACAAAAGAATATAACTTTTACTCATCAAAATACGATTCATACACAAACGACTATGGTTTGACTCATGGAATTATCATCATATATCTGATCACATTCATATAATCATATTTTGATGTGCTAAAGTTATATTTTTTCTTTTTTTCTGGTGGATACCTACCTAAGTCACGCCTCAAGTATTGGAATCTATCTTTAGCCTTTGTTTTAGTACGTTGAAAGATAGTAAGTTATCTAATAGGTTTCAAATATCGAGACAAGCATTACTTTGGTAGAAAATCATAATGAACGGTGACCTAGCATTAAGAAATATAACAAAAGACTTCTTTTTCAATGAAAACTTAGTTTATCATTGCTCCTCTTCTCTCCATTTTTTTCTTGAAAAAGTTTGCTCGCACAGCGAAATTTTCTTTTTCTGATGATCCTCAGAAAAATTGACGTAAAAAGCAAGTTTGATAATCTTGTACAAAAAAGATAAATTTACTTCTGCAGTAGCTGTATATTTTTCAAATGAGGGAACGTTTTTCAGTTATTCTATTTTTATACAGGTTACCAGAATTTAATAGATTTTCCTATGTATTTGCCTAATTACTACCGGCTTTAACCATCATCATTACTTCCAGTCAGTAATTATTGATACCAGAGTCGCTATTCTCATTAAAAATTAACGTAAATGTACAAAAACGCTCTGTTGCGTCTGTCCCCATGCTCTCTGTTTATTTACTGTTTAATTTCCCTCGTGATAATTATTGACTTCTGTCATACTTCGTATAAAGCGTTATTAGCGTCTGTATGTTTCATTCAATGTTTCGATAAGTCCTCGATAAATTTATCAAACGTATTCTCAATAACGCGTTTGTTATTTAATCAATTCAATTATTTATTGAAATCAAAAGGAACTAATCGACAACTGTCACATACAAAGGAGTTAGCATGGGATCACAAAGGAAATTAATCCAACGAAAGCTTTGGAGGAATTCGAGCATAACTAAGGATACAAAAGCTCAATTTCGTGAAAGGAAAACGTAAATAAAGAGTCATTAGAAAAGATAATCGAGTCGGAGGTCCTGTGTCTATATTTTGGAGAGCTATTTAACGTCTATAGATTCATCAACCGAGGTAACAGCAAACAATAGAGTTAGAAGCGTGTTTTGCTTTCTAAAAAAGGGCAAAGCGAACAAGGAATGTAGTCTTGTTGGTTCCGATCATAACCGCTGACACAATACGTTTGTACTCCATCGCATAAACCTGGTACAAGCGGCATTTCATGTACAGATTTTCCAACATGTAAAATGTATATACATAAAGCAGTGTTACATGAAATTGATAGATATTCTATATTCACAATTTCTGCTACTTGATGATTCATTGCTATTTACGAAATTTTAAAGAGTGTAATTTAGGAACTTTTGCTTAGAAATGGCAATTTTCTCTAATATAACTAAATAACAACAGCCTCAACTCAAGTTCATGGCCACCGAGTCACTTGTAATCGCAGTTATTTTAAGTAAAATTCAGTTACATCGTAAAAATTTCTCTATTCGTTTAATGTCTTAGTTATGTGATATAAGGTAGCATGATTTCCGTAATTGGATGATCAACTAAGAACATGATCAAGTAAGTACAGTATAATTTGGGATGAAATTGCTGTAGTGTTTGACTCTTCCCCAAAGTTGTAAATAACCAATAAGTTTTACGAGGTTTCTCTTGCATTTCTACATTTGTTTCTCATTAACTTCCATGCTTTGAGGATGCCTTAACTCAACTCAGCTTAACAGATCTCAGAAACGCTGTACATCAACGTAAATATTTGAAAAACTATGTTACTGAGAGTTATATGATTTCGGAGCAATTTAGTAAGAATATGGTACACAATGTACATACTCCCTTAGAATTCCGTTCCTCGATTTCCTGAATTTCAATAGAAAAATCTATGGACAGTGCAACATTACAGACTCAAACATCACATGTCAAAGGAAAAAGTACTATTGTGTGTAACATCTAAGTCGGTATAGGCAGAATCGTAAGTATTTTTATTCTTTGGTGTAAAAATCCAATATTAGAGTAACGAAAGTCTTCAAATAATACGAGAAATAGTGTAGTTGTATTAACTGCTAGAGGGCAAAATTTATACGTTAAGTTCTAATTATTATAAAACATTTTCCTGAAAACCCAAACAGCATGAATACCTAACTATTTACAAAGGTGGAAATTGTAATTTCTGCAAATCTTTTGGTTTCGTCATGACTTTTAAGCTTGTATAAGCAGAATCATGAGTGGTTTTGTTCTTTGACATAATCCAGCAATAGAGATACAAAAGTCTTCAAACGGAGTTTTAGTACCGCGTGAGAACCACTTAAGATAGTATAAAGATTACTTTACTTCTGATCAAGATAAGAGATACTACTGAAGACCCCAAACGATAAGAACAGCTAACAATTTCCAAAGGTAGAAATTGTAATTTCCGTAATTCCTTAGCACTTCTCATGACAATTACCTCTCTACTCTTTCGTTGAAAGCGCAAGGGTTTCAATTTCCCTTCGTTTCCATTTTACTACGCTAATGAGCACTGTTGTTGTATAATGACCGTATTTATAACCTCCTCTCAGACGCTTTAATCTGCCTTCTCTACTTTCCACCAACCGCCCATCTTCCTCCAGTATCAATCTCCCGTTCCTTTCGCTGCTTCCACTCTCTATTTCAAATTAACTCCTTCATTCCCATTTCTATAGCCCTCGATCTAATCTATTTTCCAACCCCGTGTTCTCTCCTGTTTACTCCCTGATCCCGTCTCCTCCTCTGATACTATTTCACACCTGCCTCTTCCATTCATCTCTAACGCCCACTGGATGCCGGCTATTCCATCTTCTCCTTTTACTTTCCGACCCAATCTTGTCTCCAAGTCCTGCTTTCTCATCCCGAATGCCTGAGTTAATTTACTTTGGGTCGTAAATTCTTCTCGCTCAAAATGGCGGAAAGGCACACCGGTGGAGAGGAAGGCGAAGATGATTTCGCGGGGTTTTCGTTTGCAGATTTCCTCTCAATGCGACCTCTTCGAACTTCTTTCCCCATCGTGGTTCGATTGTTTTATCGAAAAAATGTGACTATCGACGGATGATTTATCGGCTTTTACTATTGGCCTAACGTTATCGAGGTCATTAAGATTTAGACCGTCACTGATTCCGCATAAATCCCAGGGATTATTGATAAGACTTGTGGAAGGCTTTCTTAGTAGTTTAAAGGTATGACAAATCTGTAGTTTGCCGTTTTTTTTGTATCGATATTATTGATATTTCGATTATCGAACTTTTGAATATCGAACTTGCCATTATCGAATTATCGATTGTCATACTTTCGCTTACCGTCGTTTGAGGTTCACGACATTATGACACAACTACGACATAGTAATGAAATGAGCTGGTATATAACTTATCACTAAAGTAATCAGTAGTATCCGAAACTGCATAAATGACAACATACTTGTTAAAGAATCATTAATTATGGGTGCAACTTGATTCTCCTCTAAAAGTATTCCACAAATTTAACTTTTAAAAGCAACTTGACAGCATTGAAACTGTTAAATTACATCAATATAAAAAGGGCAAACAATAAAGTAATGCTATAAGAGCACAGCGGGAAAGCCCATACTGGAATGTACATCCTTAATATCATGCAAACAATTTAAAAGTGAATGAAAAAAAATGTGGCTTAAATACATTCGACTTATTAACAAGATCATGATGTATGCAACTTAACACAATCGAATTTTATATTTTCTTAACCTTGATTAATCTTAATTCCAATTGTTGAATTTGGGCTATAACATCTTCGATTATTTTCATATCTAAATCCCCACGAAGTTATGACGCAACTGCGGGCTGAAGCAGCTGGAGCGCTCTAAAACTTTCGACACTTCACCAACCGAAGCCAATGCTTCTGAAGAAATATGCCACCGCCAAAAACCGCAAGCTGAAACATGTATGTATTCAGAAAAAATGCCTTCATCAGAACTGGACCGCACATCCACTCGCAAACCGCGGCTAATTTCGCATTCCTGCCGACAGAAACCGCGAGGCCAATAAGATAGTATCGTAGTTTTCGCCTTCCGCATATTTGCGGGTTAATTTCCTATGCCTCATTTCCAATCGAAAGGTAACAGCCAGGAATTGATGATGATAGTAGTATTCGCTTCCTACACATTTATTTACAGCGGCTTAGCCAAATATTCACTTTCATATTCAGTGGTTCGATTTCAGGCAGAATAAGAGTATCGTATTTCTATTTTTATCGAGTATAGATTCGATGATGGAATCAAAAAATGTATTGAATACATTTTTACTTGAAGACAATCCCATTTCCATTATCGTTACGTACTTTTAGTGAACAATTCATGTTACTATATTTAATAGCAAAGCATTTATGTTCCTCCAACATCCATTGCAGTCTTCCGATCAAATATACAAATAATTGCATAAAGATATATTTTCATCCAGTCCGTAGTTATGACTATGGTATCTTATGATTTGATATAATCCATATTTGTGATATTACGTTTTGACTTATTACGATTGGTAGCATATGTATTGTCTCCATTGGATGGTTTAAAACTAAAGAGAAAAATTAAACCTTTAATAAACAAGCTGGATTCATGGTTCTTTCCGAGCAAAATCCACGAAAGAATTCATTCTAAATTAAAATATGAGTCAGGGTAATTGATCCAGTATTTCGTCAAACTATTTTGTGACAGATAAATTAGGGGCGGAGCAGTTTCATGGACTAAACAGTATCAGTTACAGTTGTTAAAGCTACTTTTGTTTAGAATGTTAAACTTTTAAACCGAGAAAATAAAATCCGTTTATTTTTACGAATCTCAAACTTGGGTAGGAAAGATGCATCAATGCAAAATCGAAAGATAAAAATATCAATCAGTCTAGTACCTTTCTAAGTGCATCAAATTTATTTAGTAGATCATAAATAAGTAAACTAGTAAAAATTGAGAGGCGGAAAATTCGGAAATTATTTCGTGAACCTTCCCTCACCTCTGTTTGAATTTAAAATCGAGTCTCATCTCGAGGCATAAAAATAACATCCGACGTACTTCAAAGAGAAAAAATGGAGGAAACTTGCATTGATTTACAATGGCGGATCGAGGCATAAAAATAACGGCCCAGAAAGGTGTGAAAGATTGAAAAGCCAACAGTTTAATTAATCTCGTACCGGGAACCTCTCCGTGACAGATATTCAGTTAGGTCTATTTCATCGTGACATCGGGAGGCAAATAATAGATCTGCTTTAATGGCTGCAGGGCTAACATTACGAAGAGGAATTTCCTAGCGATCCCCACCTACGGGAGTAAATTATAGCTCCGCAGTTATTTTTATTATTCTCCGAAGCATTTAATTTAGATTCTTCATGCCCATTAAACCTGCCAACCCGCACCGTTCGGAAATAAAAATCGCTGAAACGGAATGCCAGAGTGGTAGATTGGAATACATTAATTCCCGTATGGGTTGTTTACTCGGCGGAATATCATTGGGAATACACTGCGTAATGAAAATCGCTCTGTTCCGGGGCGCGTGAATAATAGATTTGCAAGGAATTATATCGCGTTTAGTAGCGCATCTCTTTTATATTCCGCCTCGTTTGGCATTAAAAAGTTTGTAGAAACGGCGATATGTTAATTTACGTTCCGAATCGATATAAAAACGAAGGAATTCGGGAAGTTTGTTCAAGCGAGTAATGTCGAGTAAAATTCGTTATTAATGTAAATAATTTTGTAATCCTTTTTCCCGGAAAAATTATTGACACATAACTGCAATTATTTGGTTTCCATATTTTTATTAATTTATTTACCATAGTCCCTAGAAGTGGACGTTACCGGCAAATATGGACACTGTGATAAAAATTACGAAATATAAAGCCATTTAAACATGTTAAAAATGACTTGAATCTTATGATTATAGGCTGATTGTTTCCCGTAATGAATAATTCTGCGTTCATCCATGCATCCGAATGTATTGATAAAGTTAATAATTATCTTTCAGATATACTTATGATAAATTTTTGTTCTCTCTTGGGTAATTGGATGCATAAAAAAAATTGTTGCAGAATATGCACTCATTCAATCCAGCTATCGACAACGAAAACTATTGCGCGATATGGATGAAACATTTCATGAAATTGGAATTTATTGAGCAAAGAAATAATTATTCTTTGGAAATAGCAATCATAATTATGTGACTGTTTTGTTTTTCTCTTTTTAAATCCTATCGCACCGATAATGACAGGAATGCCAACATGAACGAAGCAAGTATTTGGAAGATCATATTAAAAGTTATTAAAGATTATTTAAAAGTTTATCCTTTCCTTTTGCAAAATGATATGCTAATTCAGATGTTATAAACCAATATCAGATATTTCACTTCATTTATTAAAATGGTAGAATATGTGTGTAAAATCAAGATAGCTTTTCGTGTCTTTCTATATCGTCTTGTATTATAATTAATGAAAATATATCAAGTAAATCAATTATTATATCGAATCAAGTATTTACTTACTTTCATAAGGAGGAAAAGGTATTAGAACATTAAGCAATGGCAATCATTAACATTAAATACTAATTATTCCAGTGTATTTTCCCAATATTACTATTCTCCCGTTATCTTTAGGTTCAAGCTACTTCCACCCTATTTTCAGATAAGTGCGAATACGGAAAGGAAACAAGACAATAAATATTTATAATATAAGTCATCAAAGTAGATAGACTTCTTCCTTCATTTTATACCAATTTAAGAGCACAGAAATGAAGAATCTCAAAAGCAGTAATACTTACGTCAACAGAGTAAAATATCATTATCCCTTTCCTTCATGAGAACGAAGCTTTATCGCTCCGTTTTCACCAACTCCACAATTTCATTCTTATCAGAGATATATGAGAAACAAAGACTTTTCAATCTCCAAAATCTCAAAAACCCTATCGAAGAAAGAAGCTCGAGGATAAAAACACAAGTCCTTTTTTGTTGCCGAGTCCTCTTCGGGATCTCCACTGAATATCTGGGAGTGGATCCTAAAACGGGAACATACCTTTGAAAAATTCAACCCTCGAAGAGTCTACGAGAACGAAAACGGCCTCGAAAAAAGAGAACAATTGTAAAAATCAATCCGAAGAGAGAATTGCAAGACCTCCAGGTGGTTAGTCGAGTCATCGGGCCGTTATTCCACGAATCATGGAGGTACTGGCTTTCGATACCTTAACGGGAGGTCTTTTAAACCGGATTCGGGACGGTCTTTAGAATCGTCAAATCATCCTCTATTCCCAGAAATGGAGTGGAAATAAACCGTGCTATTTCTTAACGAGCATATCCTAGAAGAGAATATTTAAACCTTAAGTTCATGAAAGGGCTTTTTCTGATAAAGCTGCCAAAAAAATTAAGCAATTGAATGCGTTTAACTTCCCATTCATGTTCTTTCCAAATCGTATAGTTATTATTGGAATCTCCGTTAGCGCAATGGGTATGAAAAACACATTCAAGTTGTTATTTCAATTGTTTATTTTGGTTTCTAGGATATTATCATATCTGGTAGACCTTTTGTATGGTTTTCTGCTCACTAACCGCTTATAAATTAAAAACAAAAGCTCTGAAAAAGAAAAAAGGGTTTACTAAATGAAGAGTGAGTTAGGTCACCATTGATTTCCATTTATACTGTTCTTAACTTTTAGTAAGGAGTGATTAAGTTTACACAGTCTTACTCATAGCTCTTTGTCTTGCAGATGTTTTAACTCATGAATAAGATCAAGGCAAAAGAAAATGAACGATACATCTTCTATATCCTTTGCTAAAAGAAATATGGAAAATGTTCCATTCACGGCTGTAGTTTATTTAAATCACAAATGACATGCGTAATTAAGTCACAAACGACCTGCGTCAAAAAGTAAAATTTGTAATCAAAAGGAGAGCTACAGAAAAGATAACAGAAGTGACCAGTTTAAGACACGAAACAAGGTCTCCAACTTTCCAGAGAGATAATCAAACCACTGAATTCTGAATACCCCCTAATTATACTAATGAATTCAACATATTATTCCTTCAGAATTTTCTTTTTTAGCCAATTCTTGTACTAATTCTGATTATAATAAAATCTAAATAAACATTTTCTCTCGCATATACCAATAATTTAAAAAATAATTATATTTAATACCAATATATGGTGACATATATCTCGGGTATCCTATCTTAAATATAAGGAAACTTTTGAATGCAGTAATTTCAATGTAATTATTTTAAAATCATGTTCATATAATTCTATATTAATTCATTTACCATAATTTGAAAAAAAATAATTATTATTTTATATTGAGGTTTGGTGTGAGGTACCTCGGATATCCTATCCAAAATGGTTTTACGACAACTCACCGTAATTCGCGGAAAATTTTGGATACGCTAATATTACTGCAATCATTGAAAAATTATCTCTACATCATGCCCTATTTACTCATTAACCAATCACGGAGAGAGTCAACTTGAGGAATTGAGGGTTGACCCCCCGAAAATCGACCCCGTTCCCGACCCAGCCACCCTCCAAACAAGCCCATTCCTCAATTTCCCTTCTCCTCAGCATAAACATCCTCTCCATCTGACGCCAAAGGAATTCATATCAACTCAAAGCAAGAAACAAAGAGAAGATTGATTTTTTCCCATCGCCGCGGCGGCGTGTGGCGACCGGAACTTCCCTTACGTGTGCGCCAAAGAGGAAAAAAATGACTGCTACACGGCGTCCCTTTTGGGTGCCGAGATAGTGGATGCAGGGACAGACTGATCGATGATTGAAAGCGCTCCTTGCGATAGCGAAGACGATAGAGGACAATCCATCAAACGCACCCTGTTTACCTTGGCGATAGCAAAGGATAACTCATGTTCCCGGCGTTGTTGTCTGCGGTTGAACGCGCAAATGAACATGGCCGGATAAACAGGGATGGATTTCAATGTATATGAGAAGGTTTGCGCACCTCTGCAGTCCGGGGAATGGGATGCTGCATTTCGCGGCGTTACGTCGTCCTGTGGGAACTAATGCGTTTTCTGTGTCCCGCGATATAATTTGGTCCTCTCTGGTGTCCACTCACATCGGAGCGGTGAGTTGTCATTTTTGCGGAGCGGAAGTTTGGAAGGAGTTGTAACGTTGCAAAATGTGTCCGAATATATCGTTGCAGCGTGTGAAAGCGATTCCACGGACTGCTATTCTGTTTATCAACGTCAGCGCGAACTGGATGTTATGATTGGATTCTGTTTAAAAAACGATATTTGCGTGTGCGTCGTGGTCCAACAAATCTCGGGTAACTTGGCAGATAATGTGAAAGATGTGTATTCCTAATTCACTATTACAAGCTCGTATACATGTGCTTTGTTAGTATATTTCAGTGTGCGTATATACTAAAATCTGCATCATAAATCTGCGATACCTTTGGGTAATGTAGGTTTTAACCTCTGATAGCTTCGGAATAATTTAATTTCATAAATGAGTTCACTGTTCAAATTCACGCATCTTCAAATATGACTATAAATTTTCAGTCCAGAAGAAATTATAATAAAAAAAATTGTTTTTAATATCTGTTATACCATTTCTTTTTAATGGTAGAAAACTAGCATTAATATTGTATTTCGATGAATTTTCACAATTAGTATTTTTTTATTTGAACCAAATCTATGATGTACGTCTACTCACACTATCACACACATACTCCCCGAATCTACTCGCACAAAAAACTGTGTTTTTCGTTAAATTTTGTTTTCGGTAAATTTTGTTTTCGGTAAATCTTGAGCTGAAAATAATTATATATTACATGTAGTTTGTTTTGAATCAGTAAGTTTATCATGGAAATATATTAAAGGGAGAGTAAAACTTTGTATTTTAATTTGTAGGAAATACAAAGTTGAGTACTCACTTACATACGTAGAATCGTGCGCAATACTAAAATCGAGAAAATAATGTCTCAATTATGAGGCAGCTCTTTCATTCTATCACATGTTTATTTTATGCTTAGCTCTTCTTGTACATATGATGCCCATACATAAATAAGTACATTTATCTAATGCAATGGTATATCTTGACAATTTTCCCTGCAATATAATTGTATATTATCGTAATTCTATATCGGGGGCTACCGGTTCCGCCCAGACATGATCCCATATTCTATGGATGATTGGTAATTGCGATGCTCAACCTAATGTACACCGGGGCAAATAAAAGTACGCGACATAAAATTCCATTTAAATGCACGGAACCCGCTAACCAGGCTGGAATCAGACATGAACAAATTCATTCCCAATGAAGTTTACGTAGCGATTTCTCATTAAAATTACCACGGAGATGCGCCAAACGGGTTCATAGGCAGGCTGAAATATTCCATTTTTACCCAGTTTTGTAAGTATTGAGTTTTCTATTGTTAAATGAAAAAATGGTGCGTAATTAAGCGTCTATTACTGGAGTGGGAAACGTTTTTTCATGCCGCGTTTATGTAACGTTAAACCTCGTATGAGACCGTTACAACCGCATATGAGACCATCAGTCCTCGCTTGAGAAATGCGTTGATTGCATCCAAATGGTCTTGTGTTGACTGTGAGGACTAAAGGTCTCTATTTCCTATGTTCCCTTAATCGGAAGATATTATTTAGTATACTTTTTAATGCAAACGTTTCTTACTCCTTTCAGTCTCAGTAATTAAGGGTTTAAAATTATGTATCGCGTATAACGATACAATTTACAATAAAATCTCGATCGAAAAAATAGAAGGTGCAGATAGAGTTGCATAATATCTATATTCAGATAAAGAATCCTAGTAAAAACTGCTATTCCCTATGTGACGGTAGCTCTGCAGTAAATGTTGAGGAAAAGATCGGCTCAAGTTGAGCAGTTTAAACTTTTTTTTGGATGGCCAAAGATTTTCGTTGCCGTAAAGAAACATAAAAACATACGTTACGGGGATTTTAATACCAGTATTTGAATTGCTTGGATGTCCTAATCACCAAGTGTACTGTAATATTCAAAAATTTATTCGCCTTTCATTTAGGGTAAGTACAGGACTTAAATTTATATATCGTGCATAACAATATTATTTATGAACAGTTTCGGATCTAACTTTTTTTGAAGGTATGACGGGTATAATTGTATTAAATGTACGTAATATGTATAAAATAAACTGTAGGGATTGTGATACCATTTTTTTAATTCCTGGAATATCCTATGATACGTGGCTATTTAGTTAACTTTGTACGAATTTATTTATTTATAATATGTAACGTATAGCCAAAGCCATCAAAGGGCAGTGATTCTGATATAAAAATAATAATAACACATAATGTGAGGAAATAGGCTGGAGAGAATAAGCTAGGAAATTTCTATGAAAAGTTTCCACTCAAAGATTTTCAATGCTCCATTTCCTCTCGAAACTTTTGCACGATTTCGCTTTAAATAGCATTGATTTCTTTTTATTTCCTTCTCCGTGCGTATTACTATAGGCTTCCCATGAACTCCGCCTGCACTTCACATAACGGCCCAACGGGTCCCAGAAGAGTGCTTGAGGTTCTAGTTAGGAAGAGAGAGTCTAAAAGAATTAGTACTTCAATCCGTAATTGAAGTCTGAAATAAATTTGCGTTGTACTATCCTTTGCCTTGTATTTTTTCTGCAATGTAATTGGATTCGAAGCACCACTTTTCTTTCTTACTTTAGAGTGTAATTCGAGAACTGCATAATGCGCTAACGAAGGTCAAACTTGGGATTAACTCAGACGAGCTTTAGTATACCTTTCTACTAAGAGTGAAACTTGAAATCACAGGAAGAGTAAATGTGCTGTAATGTGCAAGTTATTAGTTTAAGGACTTTATTTTCGTTGGTTTTAATAAATTTACATCATTATATAAGTAAAAACGTTTTAACTTTTGCAGAAATTACTTACTTAAGTTGACGATGAGATAAAGTGAGTTTATGATAATTCTCTATACTAAGTTGATGATGTAATTCCCTTAGAGAATACTAAGTTAATAAAAATCGTGATAATACCAATTTTTTCATGTTTTATCTCCTATATGTTTTTACTTCTCATCGAAAGGCTTCCACTCTCTTCTTAGACGTTAATTTCTCAAACATGAACTTCTCCCTCAAATGTCAATATAAACATTCACCCATTGAAATTCATATCACAGATTTCTACCTTCTCATAAGCCTCTTTACCTTAGACATTATCTATAACATTTGTGCTGATGAATCTTCGACATATTTTATTATTTATTGACAGAGCTTAACTGGATGATTCTATGGCGACAGATCACTCTTTAGAATTAATTTAGGGCCTTAATCTTCTTACCGATTCCACCGGAGAAATTCCATCGAGAATTATGTTGAACGTTTCCCGATTCCTCGAGATCCATTTACGGGATGACTTCTGTTGATTTTTAAAGGGGAACTTCCGAGAACCACCGAATTCAAGTTCCTCTATTTGCCCATCTCAAGCAGTGATCCAAAACATTTCTTTGAAATACAAAATAACCTTTTACTCTTCAAATTTCCAGTAAATTTCTGAAAATATTTTCCCCTGCAAAATGAGTAAATCATATTTGGTTGTTGAAGCTTTTCATAACATATTTACGTATTAATTTTTATATGTATATATATTTAAAATTAGCATTTTATAACATTTATTGTGTAAATATTTATAAACTTTACATATTATTATTGTATTTAATTTAGATATAGATATTTGTGACATTCGGAGCATTTGGGAGGAAACAAAAAGATGTTACTTACGTTTTTATTAAAACATATTTTTTTCAAAAACTTCATTTTAATTGTGTAACCTAACGCAATTATCCTATGAAACATTATTCCAAGGAGAATGTAGTTGTGAAAATCCATTTCCTGGCCCTCACTATTTTTTTTATAGTTATATCTTAAATCTTATATTTTTACCTCAATGTAATCTACAATTGAAAAATATAATATATTCAACGTATGCTAAATCAACGTATAAGAAGAACTGAATTACGACTTTCCCGATGTTATCTTTTATGAGATAATTTACCAATGGAATCAATCATACAGATGTTTTCTGACGCTGTCAAATTCCATAGGCAAACTCGATTGCCCATCTCGGTCCATTTAATCCGAATTTGTGACTCAGAAATTCTTTTGCAATATACCTTGAATTTTCAAAGGCGTTAAAATGATGTCTATGTCTCTTCCCATTTTTGGAAAATTCTGTTCATGTTCAGTTTTCAAAGGATTTGAAATATCGTTCTTAGGGAACCTCTTTGTGATAGGTTTGATATATTCCTCGAACAAAAATGATAGCTCTTTTTAAGTCGTGTGAAATCCACTTCCAGAAAGAGAGCTTTAAGTTTTCTTCGTCTCTGTCAATTTAATTTTTCTCAGTTAAACTTTATTGATATCTATATTATATACATCTACATTTACTTATAAAAGGTTTGATTTTGCAGAGCAAACACATTCATATTATTTTTAAGCCGTAGTTTTATATTCTAAATGGTATTGGTAATGTATATGTATGGAATATGTAAAGTCCCTTTCTAAAATATTCGTATTTGTATCTAAGATACAAACCCGCCCTATATTCTTTTCTAGAACATCGTGCTTAATCATGTTAAAATTATTCTCTGAACTATTACACTATGCCTATCCTATCTTTAGCAAAGGTGAAATATGCTGATGGTGAAACATTAACAACTTTTACTCGTTGCATATTTCAATGAAAAATTCTTACTAGTTATCTTTCCATCTAATTATCTACTATTGACAACCTATTAATATAACCAATATCCACCCAATAGCTTGTTAGAGGAAAGTTTATGTTTTAATATTTAGAGCAGAGTTATCAGAAAATAAATAAGTAAGAAATAATTATGTGGAAAAATCGGATTGAAATAATCGAAGATAAAAGAAATCAATTCGAGTGTTACTTGGTGGAACTTCATTTAAAAAAAACACCAAAACTAAAAACACCAAGAATAAAAACACCGAAAATACAAACACCAAATATAAAAACACCAAAAATAAAAACACAAACACACTTGTACTAATTCCACAAAAAATTTTTATGTGTTTTTTGGTGTTTTTTTATAATTGAGGATATCTTTAATTAGTCTACTCATGTAATCCATTCAACATCCCTCGTGGTACTGAAATAACTTCTGAAACTGAATCATTTCTTTTAATTTATGCCAAAAATGAAAGCGCGAATGATTTTATTTAAACGTTTATATCTTGTAATATTTCATCCAACGATTCGTTTAAAATTTACTTTATGAGAAAAAAGGCCGAGTGAGGAAAAACTAAAATCTTTCACGAATCTCATTTTATCTCGCGGCAGTTTTCCTCAGGGCGGACGTCGTCTGAGACCCTAAAAAGATCGGCCCCATTTTATTCCCCCGCGTAAGACCCAAACAGGTTTTATAAAACCAAAATCGCGTCAGGTGCCCGAGTAGATATAGGGTTTTATACACTTCGCCTCCTTCATCCTAAAAGGAAAACATCCTTTGGAAGCAACCACGTTTTCCCGCCACCCTTACCTCCCCTCATCCCCCCTCCTGCTGCTACCCTCCCCTCGCTTCCCTAGCCCCTCTCCGAAATGCTTCAGTCGCACTCCGCGCAATGTCGGAGAGGAGGCCATACCTAAGAACGGCCTTCCTCACTCTTTTGTTGTTGTCCATCGGGCCCTCACGTGGATGCTACGTTTTCCCACCAGGTAGCGGAGGTGATCCGTGCATCTCCAAGAGCTGTCCGCCGGGCGCGAGGTGCGTGCCGTCCCCGGACGGACGGACGGCGGCGTGCGAGTGTCCGGAGAGGTGTCCGGTGTACGGAGACCACGTCGGCGCAGGGCCGATTTGCGGGGACGATGCCAAGGACTATCCGTCGCTGTGCCACCTGAGGAAAGCTGCGTGCTCTGCGGGGGTGAACATCGCGCTCAAGTTCCACGGGAAGTGCGGTGAGTACCAGTGATTTCGAGGGCTCCCTCGATGGGAGACTTGTGGCGTTCTTTCCCAGGCGTTCGGAAGACGTATGATTTCTCCGTACGCCATCTATTGGGGGAAATTATCGATGTGCATTCCGAAAACACTTTCACTTCCGTGAATTTCGGATGTGTTTGTTTAATTTGCTTGCGTCGACGTACCTTGAGTTTTTTATGTTTCCCGTTGAAAAGGATTCCGATACTATTCAAAGTGAAACACTGAAATTGTGCTATACAGTAGAAACAAGGAGATTGTTTATTCTATTTAGCTACTGCGCTTCTTTGTAATTAGTTTTGGATTTAATTTCAAGGAAAATTGTTTAGGTATCTGTACCCCGTCAATAATGTCTTATAAATGGTCCCAATCTAAGTGTTTATTTTCCTTGTAAACGCTTACGATTTAATTGCACGGCATGATAAATAATTTATCCTATTTCTAATTCATAATTTGTTTTAATCGTTATTGCGTATGGAATACTGATTTATCTCAAAAGGCAAATAACTTGGTTGGAGTTATTATTCAAGAGCTTTATCTAATTATCCACCCTTAGAGAATTATTTTATGATTAATCATCTCCTTCGTCTCTTTCAAAGACCTGAATTTTATCAGAGGTAACCATCAATTACTTATTAACGTTTTGTTTTTGCAGATATTTATCCCTTTGACGAATATTCGTGCATTTTCTTTGCGGCTGATAGGGAAAAATGTACTTAAAATTATTTTTGGTTTCGCACTAGCTTTGAATTAGTCTGTTTTATTTAGGGTAGCAAAAAGAGAGGTTAAATGCTTAAATATAGGAATTTCGAGTGGTATCCAAGATAAGATTGATTTATATTATTTTAATTATTATAGCTAATGTTAGCTATGGAATTGTATTGCAAGTCATTTTATTTTATTTTAATTTATTTTCCTGAAAATTTAGGACACACGGTACTATTATATTTATTGAATAAATTAGCATGGTTTTAATAGTTACTTCATCCTGAAGGATCTTTCAGCTAATCTTCATGTTATGCCAGTCTAAAATATGTTGTGCCGATTGTAGAGATAACTTTATAAAACTTAAACTACATTTTTCCTACTTAAATACCTCCTAACATTAAAATAAATTGCCCATCTCATTTTTTTTATTTCAGCAGTATCACGTCATGTTTAATCTTTAAAGTAACCTAAAGATATTTGAGCAGATATTACATAATTTCCATGGCAGGTAAACATCCTAAAGAGCGTGGAAAATTCTTAGCCAATATATTTATTAAAAATGCTACAAGGTTATTGATAAAAGTCACAGTAAAACCTGACAATCCCGCCCCTTTATGGGATCGATCACCTTATGTACTTGAAAAGCATGTTGTTTAGATCGTGGTATTACTCTCTTGTCCCTCTTTAATACTAGAGATTATTCTTTTTTCGTTTTTCGCAATCTGTTATTTCGCTCAGTCACGCATGCGTCTTTTGTCGCTGAAAAACGTTTCCAAAAACCTTTTCATTTCAAAAGCTGTTAAAAACCGATGGAAACAAATGAATTCAAGATACTCGCGAAAATGGATTTTTTATGTCGTCACGTTACGGGAAAATCTTAATCAATGCAACAACATTTGTTTTTACAGCTGTAATTACAAAAACCTTTTTGATTGATCGACTCAAAGACTTTTTATACGTTAGGGTAGAGGAAATAAGCTGTGAGCAGAGGTGGAATAATTAATTCACTTTTGATATCTTTTCAATATTTGTTTCCTGAAAAAATTGATTCATTACTTCACATTCCATGACATTCAATCGAGCGGTAAATCTTAATTCATTTCGAACACACAATAGTTAAATGGAGGCGATAAATTCAATCCTACAAATTTTCATAACAATGGAGTAGTAATTAGAGGAATTGGCTTCAACCAGAAGTCGTTAATTCGATATCGTCAATTTAGTTATGAACTAGTTGGGTTAATTAACAGTACTCATAGTTTAACTTCATAAACAGTGGCTCTAAACAAAGCGTTGAATTCGATTATAAGTTATGATACCTCTGATTAACAATTAGTAAAGGCAATGAGGAATGATAGGACGATAATAAATTACAAGTCCCTCAAATCTAAATTTCTATCATGGTGAAAAACAAACAAACTGCTGATATTCTGTATTTGTTTATGAATTTTCAATTTAAAATATCAAAGTTATACTCTGTTAAGGGGTCACACACAAATTACGTAACGCAAAATTCTCCAATTTACTACCCCCCCCCCCCTCCCCCACGTAACGCCTGGCTGGACCCTCCCCCCCTCCCTAAATTTGTGTACTGCCTCTAAGAGGTTTCTACTAGGTCTTGTTGCGTTATTGTGAAAAATATTAAAAAATGATTCTTTAGAACACGAGGAAAAGATTTCTTATAGAAAATATGATAAGAAATTTTTAAAATCGAAGTTAATCATATCATAAAGGCTGTCAGCATTTATCGATATAAAGTACGAATAGATTTCAATACATGAAAAGACACGACAACATGTTGATGGATATAAATGTTTATCGATAAGCCATACGTGAAGAAAAATCTCAATCAAAGTTAATGTTTTCAAAAATATTCTCTGTATATATGTAACCGAGTCAAAAATCGAATAGATATCAAAATATACAAAGAAGAATCATATATTTATAAATATTGGCAGTAATAAAACTGTTTCATAGAAAGCCTTGGATACAGCAATACCTGTTTTAGTATTGAAGACAAAAGACCCAGTAAGAAATATAAACTAAAATATAATCATATCTAGAAAGGTACAGCAGCAAACAGAGCGATGTTTTGTTGCTTTCTTTATGGGCAGCCTTTATTTATAAACCTACAAATATAATTTCTCTTCCTGAAATATATAGAAATATTGCAGTAATTATCCTGCTGGAAATGTATTGTCAAATATAATGAATCAAATCTTGGATCCAATAACCAATCGATTGAGTTTCATCCAACTCATAATCCATTTTTATTGCTCCGTATTTCCCTAAGCAGAAGACATTTTTGTGGCCGCATATCTTTACATAAGAATCGCAGCTTTCATCGATTTATTTACTATCTATCGCAAAATGACATTTTTATGGCATCGCTAAGATTGGGACAAGAAGCGCTATTTGGCATAATAAATCCATTGAGTGGAAAAATGGCTCAGTCGGAATGTGGATAAAGAATATCCAGGCGGAATTGGAAGGTCAGATATTTTGATTCATTCGAAGAATTTACGTAAATATTCCCTTACCATGTATCCCAACCGGCTTTATCCAAGATCGAAAATATATGGAAGGAAACAAAAGAAATGTCAAGAAAAAATTTATTTTTCCAATTCAAACAGTGAGCAAAAGAACGTAATATATAGGATAATCGTTCAAAACGATATTGAAAAGTATGCTATAATTATTCATGGTGTCTTACCAGAAATGAAAATGTAAAATTCTAAAATCTTTATTTTGATATTTTATATGTTGATTTTTTTAAATGTCTTTCAAATTTCTCTTAAATGTAACATATTTCGTAAATATTAATATTTTATTCATAACTCAGTGTTAATTTGAAATTCTGATTCATAAGCATGTAAATCACCCCAGGCGTAATCTGATGTGCAATATTCCGTAGGCAAATATATTCGAGAAATTGGCGAATCAAAAACTAAAAGAATGGCAATGTTCTATACAAATATGATTTTATTCATTTCAAAACCATAATTGCAATATACTAAAACAGATATGAATTTTCGTTGTCAATCTCATTCAATAAAAATACATTTTTGTTCCAAATATTAAATCAGTAAGTTTTTGGTAAGCGTCCCATAGAAATCGAAGAATGATACAAATTGTGATTTTAACATTCTACAATAGGAAAGAGTTCCCTTTATTGCATCACTTTTTAAATTTTATTTTATATATCCCAAACTGTAAGTTAAACAGTGATTGAAAATATTTTAGTGTGAAATATTACATAGAATCTGATGATTGAATGTTCCAAAACACACCGTTAAAAGCAAAATATTTCTGAATTTATAAATACCTGCAAGTAGTAAAAATTAGGAAATTGGTTTATTAATTTGTACCAGTGGTTTCCTAAATTGGACTACTCATTTACTGTTATCAATTAAAGCTAAATATGTCCATTACAGTCAATATCATTTTAATTAATATATTTGACTGTACTTGTTGACATTTTATTTATTGAACCCATAGTCCCTAGCCTGTCTGAATCACAATTTAGGATGTTTCTTCATCAAAGCATAGAACTATCATTCGTCAGCAATGCCTTTTTGATGTTATAGTTGTGAGCTATTCCGATCCTCTCTGTAACTTCAAGCCTTCTTACATCGAGTATTATTAAACCAACCATCATCTCTCCATTTTTAGGATGTGTTGCTCTAATCCCACTTCAATTTCTTCCGAAAACGCTTTACTGCTCTTATTTTTAGCGTGATTTTTTTATAGTTGTCTTTAGGACGTTATAAATATGAAAAAAAATCATTAAAACCATAATCTCCATTTAAATACGCTGCCACAACTAAATTTGGCTCATCTACGCTTCACTTTCCTTATTTTCCTTTGGGACCCATGCTGTTATTCAAATTTACTATTTAATTAATTATTCAAGGTAAATAACGCATTAAAAATTCATAATATCATCTAAGAATATTACAATTCATTTAAAATATCTAAATAAATATTTATATGGACTACGGTTTCCTTAATTGTACCGGTACAATAATGGGTACAAACTGCAAACGGTACAGTATAGGCAACTCCGCCAATTTTTCTTTGTCACATCCTTCCAAATTAACCGTTTCAGTTACAGAATCATATCTCTATGAAAACTCAGGCATACTTATGTATTTTAATTTGATAAGTAATGCTGTTTGTTACCAAATAACCTAATACCGTTATTCCCTAAACCACGTGATGAAAAAAATTGCTTTAAAACAGCAAAAAAAAGTAACTCTCTCACAAACAGACCATTTTCGAACGCAGAAAGATGACAACTGAAATTTTGGCGTCTAGTAACGTCTACTTGCAATCACGCACGGCAAATCTCGCAGGAAACGAAGCTCTTAAACAGAGGTGGTACAGATTAGGCGCCGGCACAATATAGGCAACTCTCCCCTATATTTTCTTAGAGCAGCAAACATCGGGTTTACGATGTATTTATTACGCATCAGATGGCGTTACTTAACAAGCAAATATCCTCTGCATTATGGGTAAGCTAATTAGCGAGAACATTGTCACTCATCTCTTAATTAAATGGTATTAAAAGGGAATACTATCAATAATTTTGCTTTAAATAATGCTATGACTTTCCAAGTTTTAATCAACTGGAGATTTATTCGAAATTCTGTTTTACTTTCACCTTAATTAGGAAACTTTACGATGGAATAAATAGCTTGTAATTTATTTCCGATACATCTGTGCAATAATTCATAGTTCATGTTGGTTTTGTTTTTTTGTGTATTTTAAGCTTATATCTTAAATTTTGATCATGGTCTAGATCATTGAACTTGGTTAATTTTCAAATTTGATGCCAACTTTTATCGTTAACTACTATTAACATCTTTAAAAAATAATAAGTCTCAGCACCCATACTGATTATGTTGCCGCCGAAAATGGACTTGCTATGTAAATTTATGAGCTAGGAAATGGGAAATTTTGTCTGTAAGATCAGGTTTGAGAAAGATTAATCAGCCAATTAAAATTCGGACATTTTTTCTAATTAATTCAGAACCGGAAACTTTAGACGAATTTTCTTTCTTCCTGGAGGAAAAAATCGGATATTAGTGAAGATGCCATTAACGTAAGAGAGTAGACAAATGACCTCTGAGTGGTTTCTAGGAAGGATAGATTTAGGAAAGATATTTGAATAATGTGACATTATAAAGACTAAAATAACCTATGGACCTAAAGTATTTTAATAATTCATAAATTTGTCGACATGAAAATTATTTTCGGAGCTTCGACGTAAAACTTGAGATAATTTTAAAAACAGAAAATTACGAGTGAGTCTAAACCACGTTTTCCGAAATCTCTATAATTAGACACCCCTTTAGGAATTTTTAGAATTTTCATCCATTTCCGATACGAAGGTGAGGTGCTTTAATAGACTTTTCAATCTTCGTATCTCTATGATATACACGATTATCATGACTATTAATACTTTGAAATTACTGAATTATAACTGAACAAACATACGTAAGTTTAAGATAATTTATTTTTACTTTCTTCCTATACGTAGTATAGAGAAAGTATTGTATTCGCAAAAAATTTCGAACTCCAGATTTCGATGGAAATAGATGTTTTGGGGCCCATAGAGCATGTTTTAGCTATTTTCCCGAACATGTCTGTCTGTGTGTCTGTCTGTCTGTGGTAAAAACGTTTGTGGGCGCTTTATCTTAAAAAGTTATAATCCGATCATTTCCAAAATTAATATTTTGAATATTCCTAACAATGCCAAGAGTTACTTAGTTTTTGGTGAGTATCGCTTAACCGGAAGTTGCGGTTTATCCGGAACAAAACTTCGTTTCTTAAATATCTCTAAAGAATGCAATGTAGGTATATACAATTATGAACAAAAATTGTAGATAATGTACTTTACTACAACATTTGTATGAAACATTTTTTCGTAACACCGTTTGTTTAGGAGCTATTCTTCAATAATGGTTAACCGGAAGTTGTTGTTTATCCAGAAATGGAAGTTTTTCATACATATCTCTGTCAGAATGCAATGCAGGTATATACAATTCTGTACCAAAGTTACAGATAATGCAGTTTACTACAAATGTTGTATGAAACATTTTCCTGTAACACTCATTGTTTTGGAGTTATTTACATATTACCAGCATAGGCTTCTGTTTTCAATAAATACGGAGAAAGTCATGCTGGCACATCAGATTTTTATAGTTAAGATGTAAATAAAAATGATCCACAATACGAGTAATAATGCAAACTTACTTTTATAATCGACCATGGAGCTCAAATTGATCCCTAACAATGTCATTTGGACCACTCGACTTTTATCCACGGCATTTCGAACCCTAGACAGAATATCATGATCTGTAGAATTCGAAGTTTCCCTGGGCTTTACATCTTCCCTGAAATGAATAATTTATCTAGAATGAAATTATTGGTTGATGTTGGATGAAGTCGAAGTTGGATAAATTATCTTTTTGATATATGAGACATTAAAAGTACAGAAAAAGGAAGTTGCTAGAATCTTAATTTGTTATTTAAATAATCAGGGTCGTATAATAAAATCGTCGTAATAATTACGTAAGATTATACAAATTGTTTCTAGTGTAATCACCGCCATTTATAGCACGGATGATACATTATGAGATACATTAGTTTCTTGAATTTTAATATATATATATAAACAATTTATTCACGTTAACACAGGATTTAATAAAACAACCTAAGTTTCAACACACAGCATTATCATCAGGTACAAGAATACAGGAATCAGTTAGTTATATAAATTTAGGAAAAGGAGGTGACTAAATATATAACATTCGGATGGATGGATGAATGTATAATTTGTAAAGTTTACACATGTAATACATTCATAGAAAATAATCGACATTATACTGCCATAGATATCAAAAGGATATAATTTTATCACCTCAATTCCTCCGTGCATGTAACTTGTAGAAACCACGCTTACGTCGTAATTACATGGCTTAAATTTAATAGGCAATGGAGACATGAAAGTAACGTGACACTGAACTTTCACTAACTCGGCTAAATTTAACATCAAGAGCAAGGGATCGATAATCCATTTACTTCCGAAAGCACATAAACGGAGCGAAGACAGGCGCTTAAATATGCATGGATTAGCGCTCCATAAATAGACTCTGGATTTATTTCATGAACAGCCATTTGGGACATTTTCGCCCGTCAACTCTAAAATTACACCGAAAAAAAACTTTATTGCCACCA
This sequence comes from Sympetrum striolatum, assembly GCA_947579665.1. Classification (NCBI taxonomy): domain Eukaryota; kingdom Metazoa; phylum Arthropoda; class Insecta; order Odonata; family Libellulidae; genus Sympetrum; species Sympetrum striolatum. The sequence goes on from OX388350.1 coordinate 77,451,649, forward strand.
GGACGCTCGTTATTAAACTTTCGTTTAAATAATTCCAAGGAGATAAATCCCGTGTATTCGATAAGTTGGACGGTGGACCCATAAAATGCACTCTGCGGAATAGGATGGCCTCGTAAAAGCACGGGGAAGACAAATAGTCCGGACTTATTCCGAGGAATTCTGCGACTCGGTCCGCAACATGCATAATTCTGAACGTCCCCTTATTTCGCGCACTAAAAACACGGGATCGCTCCTTCATTTGTTTTTTTCAGCCTATACTTTTATCGCGAGAGCCCAACAACAATGCAATTTAGTCCGGTGCCCTCCTTTTTTTACGATGAACAGTTGTTAAAGCGGGGAAAATAGGGTTGGTGGGGGGGTAATTTATCCGGAATTGTAAGTACATAGGACGCAAGATCCTGCGCGATATCTTAGCGGAGATATTTTTTTCTGGCGAGGATTTTTCGCATGCGCTCGCTTATGTCCCGGCACTTGTTTTCTTGCCTCTAAAAATTTAAGGGTCTTAAGAAATCCCTGCAAAGATACTGCATTCCTGGAACGAGGTTAATTGAAACTGGGTGAGCACACCCCTGTGATGGCATCTTATGTGGTAGTTATGTTACGAGGGTAGCTTAAAGCTAAGTCAAAAAGGGCCCCTGAATTTCCAAGCCTTAAATAACACGCTGTGATGCATATCAAGGTGCTGCGTGAATTGTTATGTGAAATATTTTCTGATCTTTCCTAAGAGTCACTTTAATATGACTCAGGGATATTCTGCTAGATTTAAATTACATAATTTTTGATATTTTGTTGAATGAAAATTGATCGAATTATTCCCATCATCAATTTTGTTAGAAGAGTACTAATTATCTGGTGTTAACGTCAACTTCAATGTTGTCTTCAGCTGTGCTCTATAATATTGTAGAACTGCTATATTACTTGGAAGTATGGATATGTAGGAGTCAATTAGATTATAGATCAGCAAGAGCTTATTGCCATCCTGTACGATTCATGGTTCTAATATTTTTTTTCATTGTTCACCTACGATATGAAAGAAACATAAAGTTATTGACGCAGATAAGAATAAAACATGTTATGACTCTAAGTGCCTAAAGATTAGAACATGGTAGTTTCCCTCGATCCATCAATAAAATATCCTTTCTTCAATTTGAAGAAATAAAAAAATCCAATCACAGCAAAGCGATTTATCAATTTTAACAAAGCTAAATTTAGCATTCAACTTGATCTAGGTTAAATGTTTACTACGTATTTTTATTTATATTCAACAATTCTCCGAATAAACATGACTTTATATGAAGTCATTTTAATAAACTTACCCCAGGCGAACAAATTACGCATAGCCGAAAATGGGTTAGGAAAAACCCACGTAATATTTCATCACTTTGAGCCCTGCAGTTCAAACTTCACCCGTACTCCGAACTCACGTAATTTTCGCATATTTTACTGATTTTCGTTTTTTGATACTTACAATTGGAAGTTCTTTGAATTTAAAGAAGTGTATGAACGCTAGATAAACAAAATTGGTTGTTTATTCATGAAGATGGCGCCGCAGAGAAATTTGTCATATTTTGCATCAGACTATACACAGACGCGCATTTTCGTTCTTTGCAGTTTATACGCGCTATCCTCTATTGCCTTGACTCTAGTTTTAGCTGATGGAGCAGGTTTATCCTTAGAAAAAGTCTTCGCTTTGTAGGGACATCAGGGTTAACTTCCTCCGGGTCATCGATTTTCTCCCCTACACTTAATTGTAACGTACAGCCACACCTCCTGTGATTTATGGCGCAAAGTGGTGGCGAAACCATAAAAAGGGCCAAAGAGAGAAAAGACGCCGTGATGACTAGGCCGAGGCGAAGTTGTTGATTCCCACGCATTCTCATGATACGGGAACAAGGGCGTGTGTGTATTACGCGTGATATGGAGAGTACTATGAAATAAAAAGTATCTGAGTTCTTCATTCATTATAAAAGAGATCCATTCTATAAACTGGATTTAAAGTGGATCCGAGTTAAGGAAACGTAGTTTATTCTCAACAAAAAATCATTCTATCGAATGGTAACTGCCTAGTAGGAGGCTTAATATTCAAATTTTTATGCTCTTTGCGTCATCTCAAGAAACTATCGTAAAAGCGTAACTGTACCGTGAAATTAAACTTGCTTCGTAGAGCGCCTTATATTTAAAATTACTTCTCTCTTTTGTGAGCGACTTCAAATTGTGTATATTACGAATGGCTTCAATTCTAAGAAGAAGTATCTTGGATATGGAAGGACAAACTATTTTTCATGTCATTATCTTATAAAAATTTTACGGAAACCTGCAGGTTATTAATACTTGGACGCAGTATGTCAAAAGGTTGAAATTACACTGTCAATGTGATAATTTCCACGCTTAATGAGAGTATATCGATATTTCTGTATCGACTTAATGAAAAATTAATGCTACACCTTAATTTAAGTGATCAAAAATAAATCTAATTTATAACCCATTACTTCTGGAAACTATAACCTGAGAATATAAGGGCACGCTTTTAACTTTATATTGAAAGATATGGAATAGCACAGCTACTTTATTGCTTCATCTTACATTATGACTTTCTAAGTCCTATTCCAGAATTTTCTTGTCATTAAATCAATCAAAGACCTTAGAAATAATGAATATAAATGTATGCAGAGACGTAATTTCGGTATTGTAGTAAAAATATGTGAATTTTTATGCTGTATACGAATCTTTAGTTACGTTTTGGTAAAAAGTGTTTAAATATATATTTTAAAATGAAATATACTTAATTTTATGAGATGAAAATTATTTTCAAATAATATTACTTTATATAGTTTTGTTTATTTAAAAACCAAATAAAAACTTAAGTTACTGAACTTATCTCATAATTTGTATCTTATGGTCGTAAACGGTTGCACTAACTATATCTCCACCTCTCACAAACTACTATTTTCATTTTATGCCTTTTAAATTACCAGGAATTTAAGAATGATGGCGATTTGGATTCCTAAATCCGTACAAAACCCCTTTTTTTTCAATTTTAATCAAAGAAAACTGTATCCTTAAAAAATCGTTACGAATCGTCAGACCCTCTTCGTAAGGAAACAGTAATAAGAAATGAAAGAGTCCTCTTTCAAAGACCCCAAATTTATTTACAGACCACTCTTTAGTGGATCATCCCCTATCCGTCCGATATAAACATCATCATGGTCCCGAAACGCAATTTAGAATGCCGTCTTCCCTCACAAAAGAATTCCGCCTCTTTTTCCTCACATTTTTATAACCCGCTTTTATTTTGGCACGGGAAGACGTAGTACTACGGATCCTCCATCTTGATGATGAAGTGACTCGAACACAGAGCGGGATAAAGAATAGAGTAAAATGGGCCCCGATGCCATTTTAACGCTTGCGCGAGTTTTCTGGAGACATTGGAGGAGTCTTGGGATGCATGCGGCAGTTGCAGTCGCAAGTCTGGACGTTAAAAAGTTCTCCGGAATAGAAGGGACAGCCGAGGACTGAATCGCCGCTCGTAATGACTCTCTCTGAAGCATCGCCGTCAAAGGTTTATTTCCGAAAGAAATTCGAGCTGTGGAACGGAATTATTTCGCAGTATCCGCTAACGACACATCGCTGCAGTTATTATGCCATCGTGTGCCACCTTTGAGGTCGCGAATTCCTTTTTATACTTCGTAAGTATGAAATGTGAAGAATCGCATCCTAGAACTTTTATATTCACCGAAGTAAAAGTCGTGCTGCATCAAAAAGTGAAAAATTCAATTCGTTTCCGATTTTCAAATGCGTCTACAAACTTAAAAAAGATAAAAGGAAATATTGACGTGGATTCAAAGATGCTACATTCAGTGATATAACAGCATAGGAAGTCGAAAAGCTTTATAAAGGTGTTTCTAAGTTTATAAATATCATAAATATTATACATTATAACGAGTGCATATATGTTTCCTACGCTCATCATCTATCAATCAGGTAGATTTTACTCATAATTTTAAAATGCATTAAATAATTTTCCGAACACGCTATCTATACAATCAGCCCAACTCATCTGAATTTCTAAATACCTAAAATCCAAATTTACTAATGCCTGCTTGAATTTAATGCCACTGAATAAACATAAAATATTCATTTCTATTCATGATTATCATTAACGTATTCGTAAACAAATCATACGCTCCCGGATAGTCATGTGGACAGCGCGTTTGCCTTTGGCGAAAGCGGTCCCGGGTTCGATTCCCGGTGGGAGCCAATGTTCGAAATGACCCAAGCTGTCAAAGCACTTTTAACAATACTACTACTACTAACAAATTACACGTCGAAGCCTATGGAACTAAATAAATTGAATTTTAAACTAAATATATTTAAATATTTATATTTACATTGCAATATTTGTACAAAATGCGTTAATCAAAGGTATAAACATTATTTATTGGTAACTAATTACTTAGTAAATGTAAGCAATTTACCCATCGCAAGATAAAGTACAGTGTACTCATCGATGGATTTCATTTCAATTAGGATAATATATACCGAGATTAATAGTGCGAAAATATCTTCTTCATTGCTCTACAACAAGAATGTATTTTTGAATCTAAACTGGATGAAACTAAAACGAATTTGAATGTAACCTGAAATGTGGCTTAAAACGTCGATCTTTAAACTCATACAGACCTCTATAAAGATTTAGGTCTCTTTAGCCATAAAGCCTCGAATTTCTGGAATAAAGCCATCCTGGCGTGGTAATAATGCACACTTTTGTATGCGAACGAATAATTTTAGTTGCCGCAACGTTCGCGGAGACGGGTGTATAATATTCCCTCAGAAATGCATTTCGGATTGAAATATTTCGTGCTGGGTGTACAAATGCACTTTCGTGCAGGACTTCGTGGATTCTCCATAGGGCTATAAAGCTTGGGAAGAGCCTTATATTTTACGCTCTCGAAAACTACTGTAATATCCCAGGATAAGTCGTTGACGCCGCGTAGTGGAAGCGATCCTTTGCGGAAAACGACTGAAAATAAACTCGTAAAACGTAAAATTTGCGGGGAAGGTGATGTTATCCGCACGTCAATTCTCAGCGAGTCGATGACAGAAGGTTAAATGATGTACTCATCAATCTCTTATAAAGTTTTGACGGTTTGAAGTTGACGGATCTTTCATTAACATATCATCGCATTATTTTCGCGTAAACATGGCTCAAGCTGTTGATTCCCGGTGTGAAATGGTATCAATATACGTGGGATGACATGCTTGTTTGACGTGCTGATATTTGTTTGAGGGCGTTTATCGTGCCTTTTGACCTTTTGTCTCCCTTTCGATCTTCATCCCTTTTCACTATCAGATTTTCTGCCGATCACCCCTCGAATCGGAAACAAAGGAATGTTTGCGTTTGACTGTTCCAATGAATCATCTTATCAAGTATTGGCGATTGAAATGGTTTGAACGCGATGAAGGAATTCTTCGCAAATCTAACTACAAATGTGAAATGTTACTCAACTATTTATCTAACATTGACGCATTCAATCCCTTGTTACGAGTAACAGATATGTTAATTTGTTTAAACTAAGAAAACTATTTGCAATTTTTCGATTGAGTTCCGTAAGGAAAGTATGTAATTCAAATTTGTTCACTATTTTCTTCTGATCTGTGAATATAATTTTGATACTTTTTTCAATGAGAAAAGCAATTGAATTCTACTGCTTTATGATCATTACAACCAGAATATTAAAATGCCATCTTTAAATATTTTAACACAGGATTGGACCCTTTTTGTAATTTCTGAAAATATATAAAATAATTATATTAATATAATAAATTTGAATAAGAAAATACAATTATTGTAATAATCTTAAATTAAATATCTCTTACGATTTTGTACTCACGGAAGCAATATTCCCTGAGGATTATTTAGTCTAACTAAACTATTTTATATAATGCTCCTTATGTTAACAGGTAGAAGTCGTAAATTTGCACCAATTAATGAGCGAAAGTATATGCAACCAAAATTAATTTTTTTATCCCGCAATGATTGGGCAATAATTGAAAAATCGTGTTTTATGTACGAAAACTGTATTCACCTCTGCTCATGTTTTTACCAAGTAGAAAAAAAAACAATGAAAAACACCCTAAGGCGATATTTTAGCATAAACAGGAAATGAATGATGAGGCACTGACTCATACATCAAAATGCTCATAAGGCGATGTTTGAGCATAAAGAAGAAATAAATGATCAGGCAGTGAAGCGTTACTCATGCATCAAAATGCTCATTTATTGCACACGCCTCGCTGATCGGCTTCCTAATCCTCTATTCATCAATTACCGTTTGAGTAGGGATGAGCAATATCTACACGTGCGTGAGCATAAGAAACAAATGAGGTGTCGGATGCGACGCCACGCGCGGGAAAATCCCAACAACCGAGTTAACGGTGCAAAATCTAGCGCCATTTGCATTACCGTGGTCGGAAGGGGTAGAGCTGTTGATGATAGGAGTTAGAATGCATTTGTTATAAATTAACGGCTCTTTCGTCGTATCACTTATCATTTCTACCGTTTCTTCCTATTATTTATAAACATGAAAACAGCTTGGAACTTAGAAAATCGTTTACTAACGCATCCGATAGTAAAATGCTGTAAAGTATGCACCTACATATAGTGGATCACTGACATATTCTTAGCGTTCTTTATGAGCACATAATGGGTTGAAAACACGTTCAGTGTGCTTATTACGCTGATGGAGCAGAAAAACACGCTTTCATAGATTTATAGTTTAGATTAGCTTCTACTATTAGTAGAGCTATAATTGCGCTTGGGACATAATAATTATATTAAGTTAAATATTGTAGAATGTATGCAAATTTCCCTCTGATAGAAAAAATTTAATTTGAAATTATTTCCTTTGGAAAATTTTGCTCTTTTTTTTCTTTCTTTCCGACACTTTTTCTAACTTTAAAACTCTGCGTCGGGAACCATATCCTAAAGACTTTTTACAGAGTTAGAACGTTCTCATTGCCAGAAGAAATCCTAATATTTCGAAGATCTAAGAAAGATATAGAATATGACGCAAGATAAACTAACACATTTAATAATAAATAATTTATCCATCATATATCAAATTTATAATTATAAATTTACAATTGAAATAATAGTAATTTTCAAATATTTTTTATAATTAATCGATGTATAATAAGAATTGAAAATATTTTGAAAACAGTATATCCTTTTAAATAACGCATTATATGAGTTGGGCATCACGATGAAACATTCTATTAACGCTCACGGCTAGAGTGACATCTTGCAAACCCAAAGCTTCAAATCTATAATACCTTATAATTCATAATAAGACAATTCTTGAAAATATTTTTTGAAAGAAACTTTCATTATGGTTTCCCAGGTCAAAATCAGTCTAAAAATGTATCATTTCACGAAATTTTAATACTTGCTGACGAATAGCTTATTAAAAATCGAATCTTTAGGGGTAAATTTCACATCGGAATTCATGCGACAGCAAACTTTAAATTAACTACCGATTTCCATTAATTTACGATATCGGCTGTAATTAAGAACGTTAGATAATTAACCTCCCATTCGATAGCAGTAAATTGCAGGTAATGAGATTCCGAATCATATACACACGATCCTAAAGCTGCAACTCAAGTTTAGAGAGGCGGAATTCCGACATTCGATATTCTTTTTTATTCTTCTGCGGGACCGAATTTAATTTCGCCGTATTGGAAAGCTCTTTTGCGTGTATTTAACCTCCGAGACCAATTCGCATTCTATTCGTCTGTGGAATTCATTAAATTTCCGAAAAAATTGCTCGCAAAAAATATGAGCGGTGGCGATAAAGCAACCTCGCAAAAACAAAAAATAAATTAGATGCGGTCAGCGTATGAAATCCGACTCGATTCATCTCTTTCGGAAAGCTTAAACTTAAATTTTGACATTCACTTTGTCGCATTCGATTTCAATGTCAAACGATCACGGGGGCTTGATTATTTCGCTCGGCGAGTTCATTTGTTTTGCGTCATCAATTTTGAGAATGATTGGCGTAAAGTTTCAATGAGGTAATTTTACTCGAAACAGCGGAACGTTAACGAATTCTTTCCAGATTGATATTATTTTTTTAAAGTTCAATGCGTATCGAAAGTCTTCGAGAGCTACTCGTAAACCATTCTCTAGTCAATAAGGTCTTAAAAATTAAATTCCAATTGCTTATGGAAAGATTTTTTATTAGTGGTAATTTAAATGTAAATTCCGCGCCAGTCCCTTATAAAAGAATATCAATTTGCAAGAACTACTATATTCTTAAACCTTATCTTTTATAAATTGCTGATTATAATAAACTATTCTATTATTAAAAGTTATTTGGAAATGAAATTCCTAAGATAAACTTAAATCGTATTACAATTTCTGAAACAAAACGTATTTTATATTCACTGGAGATTTTTTTGTAAAGAAAATTAAAAGTTTTTTTTTTACAGACATCACATTCTGTCAAACCACAAAAAGATGAGTAAGAATAAAATCCACTCTTTGTTTTCATGCAGATAAAATTCATAATCTGTGCTCAAAAAACCTTTACACTAAATTTAAAAAATTCAGGATTTTCGCAACAAGGAAAGAAGAGCATGCAACAACGAACAGAATATATACTATATCTCTTAATACAAAGTCACAAAGTAACAGTATTTAGAAACAAAAATAAGGGTGATTATTCTAAATAAAATTCTTTGAATCGAAACCTCTTCTCTCTATTTAACATTAATTAATCAATTAATATCTGTGGAAAATACGAAGTACCTTATTGAATTATTTGAGATGACTTTCCTCGACATTAGGTCCGAACACATTGAGATAATTAATTGATAAGAATTTTTAACCTTCATTGCCATAGGGTGTCTAGTTTTCTCATGAATTCGAACAGAAGGTAGAAAAATAATTTACAGCATTACACTTTTTTTAGCATTCAAATACGTTTTCGGAAATAGTATTCTAGTAGATTAAGCACTGATGTTACTATTTGAGGAAGTTAAAATATTTCAATTTAAAACTCATACGATTATATTTTGTGGAAATTTATAAAAGGTAAGGAAAAGTATAAGGGCATTATGGTTGATATAATTTAATTATTCTCCATTATGGATACACTCTGCGTAGGAATGGTCTGAAATGTTTGAAACGAAATCAAAGGAACATTTTCAAAGAGAAGGATTACTGCTAGTCGATTTTTTCCACTGCAAATTTTTTTGTGAGGGAAAAAGTTTGAAATCAGGGGAATGGACAATTCAAATTAGATTCTGAGCGAAGTTCAGAAATAGAAGAATATTTTGTGAAAATAAAATGAGTAATTTACTCGCGTTCCAATACCGTGGCATAGTCCTCGTGGTCATTTTTCGTCAAAGAGAAAGTTAGATTGGCATCCGGCACATTTGTAAATTATATTACATCGTCGGTCGCATGAAAACTAAAACACACGATCCGCTGTGCAGAATTTTTGCCGTGACCTTTCCCGGAGCAACGCAAAGGGGAAAAATGTAATATGAAGGCTGTCCGAAAAAAAGTTCGCCTCCACTCCTATATCGATTCTTTTTTTATTTACGCATCGGTCATATAAATTATAATCGACGTTCCTCTCTCTTATTTTCCGTAGGCTGTGTTTGGTAGCCATTTTTATTTCTATCCTACTCCATTTTCCCACGATTTCCCAATTCTAACCCTTTCCGCTTTTTCTCCTCCGGATTGACAGTTTAGTTAACTTGACGTCTCCCAAGGCACTCCACTGAATCTATCTTTCCGTTAATTGCTCAGTTCCTCTTTTTCCAATAATCGATGTATCCGATATCTATTTTCGTTGGATCCCTTACCCTCTGCCTCCTCTTTTGATTCGTTTTTCTTCTTTAAAGAGAGGCAAATTTTTCTACCCGCCTCGCACGGGAAAGATTGAACTTGATTGGTCCGATGCTGATAGGTTTCACATGTATCTATAGCATCTAGGTATATCTCTGGAGAATTAATTTTCTTATTTACCCAGTCGTTTTGGTGTAAGACTCTCCATCAGTTAGTCTTTACTCTTGTGTTTTAAACCTTCAACGGTAAGTGTTTTCCATAAGGATAGCCAATTGAATTCTTCTTATTTGCTGTTTATTTATTGATTTATAAACATTTTAATATGATCAATTATTAAAGTAATTTGAGAGTAGTATTAAAATGTGACGATTATATTTATGCTGGTCTTAAGGCAATTGGAAACTCAAAGTTCTCGTTTGGTATCTATAACTCGGATTCGATTTGTGCTTTCAAATCAGAAAAAATCACCAAATATTTTGGAGACTTTATTGGGAAGTCTTTATGTGATTGTTACTATTTAATTACTTACTTTACTTAGGTACACTTAAAACAATGTCTCTTTAAGATGATTTAGCAATGTATGGATAACAGATTTATTCTTGTTTCATTTACGATTTCAAGCAGGAGAAATAGTTATTCAGCAAGCTTTTTTAAAGGAATTTAGACGTAAATCTACATTTCAGTAAACTACCAAATTTCATTACAGAAAATTAAACGTGCTTTAAACTAGCGGTGCAGTTTTTTCAATTTCACTGGTATTAGGTCTTGAAAATAGTCAAGAACGATAAAGTTTTGAAAATTTAATGGAAATAATATGAAAAAGGTGTCTTCTTTTCCAGGTTGGAAATATGAGGAAACAGAATTCTTTTTATTCAGATACGTGAATCGTCTAAAGCAAGAGTTATGGCTATGTAACGTACATTAATTACAGATGTGTGACCGTAGGAAGAATTCAACCAAATAAAAAAACGGGAAGAGCTTCTAAAATAAGTCATTCTTTATCTCCTGAGTCTATTTGATGGAACTTTAAAAATTTTAATAACTTGAAACAAGTAAAACTTGCAGTTGTATCAGAGAAGATTTAAAATAAATCAAATTAAATAATAATATAGAAGATACAAGAGTTCAAATTCCAACTTATTCCCTAAAAATTTAAAGCAGGGGAGAAAGATAAAAATATATATTGTTCACAACTTTTACTATTATGAAGTTAATTCGTAAGTAAATTTACTCGTTAGAAAATTGAGAAACAGCATCGTAATCAGATGATTGCAAAAGGATTGCTTGATTGAGTAAGAAAAGGCTATTTTTTCATATTCAATTTTTATCAAATTCAAATTAATATTTTCTAGTTCAAGTAATACAAAATGATTTTACAGATTGTACATAAATATCTGAAGGAAATTAAAATTTACATTGTAGGAATTAAATACAAATAATATTTATCAATAATTAAGGGACCAAGGAAGACTGTCTGGGAATATTTTCTTTATGTTTCTTAATTGTGTGAATACTACCTCATAGTTATCAGCTGCCTTAGTATGTAAATCAAGTTTGACGAAATCCTATGAAATACAGCAGAGAGAGAAACTGCTGTATACAAATATCTATGATGACTATAAATAATAGAAAGCTATATCAGAGTCATCCTATTCCTGGCTTTCTCCTCTATCGCAGCGAATCTCATCAATGTTTCATATCTACTTCTTCAATATTACATCTCCTTCAGCTCTGGATTTTCTATCCTTTCAACATCCCTCTCATATTTTTTCAACGGTAACTTATCGCCTGCCTCTCTTCACCTGTTTTTCCAACTCTCCTCTCTCTCTCTCTCTGCCTGACTCAATCCGTTTACCCAACATGAGAAGCTATATCAACGTAAAGGTTGGCAAAGAGTGTTTCAAATTTTCTTGGACAGGTTTCTTTAATCGATAACGAAGGATGCTTTCGTTTCAAGTTTTCCGTCTCTCATTTCCTTCGCCGATGTTGCGGTTTCTAAGAAGGAGGAAATTAACGAGACAAAGAAATTAATTTCGGCTTTTATTTCATTAACGTCCAATTTTCCTCTCTAATTTCATTCTTTACCATTGATTGTTTTCCAAGAGACTTATTCTTAGAGAAGAATTTGAGAGATCTTATATTTCAAAATTTCGCTGAGGCGAATTTCTTCGCTACAACTGCAATATCAGATAATCAAGTGAGCAACGCTCTCTGATTCGGCAAAACCGGTCCAAAGTTTGACTTAAGAAACCATGTGCAGAATGGTCTTAAGTAGTGTTGGTATACCTATGGCATGCATATCTTAAGTGGGAGGCAACATAATTTTTTTTGGCTCCCAGAATTCTCAAAACACTAAATTCATTATTAATGACCATAAACGATTATTTAAGCTAATTACAAGGTCTTAATCCTATTGCTGACATTATAAGTGTATATTAACATCTCCCTATATGGTTTCGCACCACATTGGCACTCAAGTACTTTACGTTCATAAAATATGGCACGGATTACCGCAAAAAGGTTCGCCTAAGCTGTCAAAGCAGGTAAAAAATACTACGGCTACAACTACTACAATATCATACAATACTGAATTATAAATCACGTAATAAACTTTCTTTTATTTGTTTACCCACAACCATGTGATAAACTCATTCAATCATGTTTAAATTCAGGCAGCTTTTAGTTGATAAAACGAAATAATTATGAAAGAAAAAGATCAGAAAAATCGAATAAAAGTGTTAGAATCATTTGAACTGTTGTAAATTGTGTACAGATTCGATAGCAGTAGTAAGTGCTATTATTAAGTGGACTAATTGATGTGCAGAGTTATTAGGAAAATTGACTACTCTTTTACGTGGATTTAAATGCCAAACGATATTCTATGGCAATTAATTGGTGTGTGATCGATTTTTTTGCATTCGTTCAGTTGTTATTTGCCTTTTATAACCTTTTAATATTTGACCGATACAACTATTTGTGGTGTTACATGTGTTGATTATAATATTCATCTGATATTGGAGAGCTCATCACTCACTAATTATTGCAGAACGTAGTGCCAGTGACTCATTCTCTTCGAATCGTAACCCACTAACTTGGTTTCGTTTCGAGTCATTCAAGCTGTTTTGGGAAGTCGTAAAACTATGGCTGTAACTCGTGGCCGACCCCTGTTTAGCATAAAGACTGTTTCAATGAAGTGGTAAATTACGGAACATGAATTTCTGGCAATTACAATTACGTACATTATGGTGATTTCGGTGAACTAGTTCGTCACCCATGAGTAACTAGCCAGACAACCTTAATGCGGTGTCATAGGTTTTCCGTTGAGTGATTTGACACCTTAGTCGTTACTTATGTCTGTGGAGCCGTAATTATAGGTTTAATTTAACTTCTGTTTTGACTCTGATGAATACAATAAAATTTAACGGATGGCTATTATAGTGGTGATTATAGAGAAAGGAAAATTTGGACACAAAGTGCGGTGTCTTTTCTGTTTTCTAAAACAAACGGCTTCAACAAAAATGGCTATTACGGATTTTTAAACCTCTGATATAATGGTGAGGTTTAACATCTTCGACAAGGTACGTTTTACCAATATCGTCGTCAAAGCAGCAAACTTATACCAAACGTTATGACTGTAGGCTTGCTCTCGATCTATTGGGGAATAATTATCTGTACAGTGAAACCTCGGTTCACGAACTTAATCAGTTCCTGGGCACTGGTCGTGAACCGAATTGGTCGTGAACCGAGACAATTTCTCCTGTTGAAATTAATGAAAATACAATTAATCCGTTCCAGACTCTTGAAACTTTGTATTTATAAGTGTATTTTTGTTTAGAATGGACGTAAATTACATGTAAAATTAGTAATAAAAAATAAATAAAAAAATAAATTTTAATAGTTTACGTGAATATTATTTTTTTCAAATTTTTCCTTGATTCGTCTTTATGAGCGTCATTGACTGCGATCAGTTATTAGCTTGCGTATACGGAAGAAGGCCCATATGGGATAAAAGAATAAAAGAAAATTCGAAATAAATATAAAATACAGTAATTTGAATTTAAGATAGCTAAATGTTATTATATTGCTATGGAATTTGTCCTGTTTCACTGATAATGTAATACGCAAATTGCTCTCGAACTGTGTTCACTGATCAACAATGAAATGTCTGCAACTGTTTCTCAGGAACGATGCTGTGTTATGTTATGTTGCCTACTGAACTGGTCGGCAGCCTTGGTCGTGAACCGAGTCGTTGTACGCCAACCGAGTCAAAATTTGGTTGCCAAAGCTGGTCGTGAACCGAGTTGGTCGTGAACAGAGGCGGTCGTGAACCGAGGTTCCACTGTATTTAATTTCCCACTTAAGTACTCAGGCATGATAAGCATTGACAGATTAAAACTGTTTATCTCTAGAGGTTCATTTGCTTGCCAATTTAAAATTCGCGGCCCACTGATACTTACGGAAAAAACGACCATCAATACATCAATATAGTTATGTCGCCAGCAGGGTAACTTGAAGTAAAACAAAGGTTTAACTCCAGTTATTTCGGTATTTTCACTTTCGTTTGTACTTGAATTGGGAAGATACATTATTCCGAATCAAATCTTCAGCATCTTTCTTCTTTTATCACAAAACTTCGGCCTCCTATTGATATTGAAAAACTGGTTATTTTAGTTTTCAAGTCATTAATTCATCACCAACTGTGTACCTAGGAACTCCTTCCGTGAGATTTTTATCCTACGGCAAAAGAGCTCCAACAAATTCAGTTTTCATAGAAACAGCATTCTCAAACACCTAAGCCCCGTATTCATCACCATTGGAGAAAAAGTGGTACATTAAAATAAAGGTAGAACAGATGTTCCGTTTCGATCATCCCTTCCCTATACTTACCCCATTCATACATCTCTCTATTCTCAACGTCGCTCGCTACGGTCCCATTACCACCGAGCGAAAGTTGATGGTTTTGGAAAGAGGTAAAGATTCCTCCCCAAGAACAATGATGTGGGCAAAAGGCATAGAGAGGGAGCACTCAGAGCCGGGACTGAATTTTACGCGAGCTGAATGAATTTTGCGTTCGGAAGCCTATCTTTCCGTCCCCTCCCCATTCGACTCTCTCTTGAACGCACGAGTTGACTGCCATGGAGAACAGTTGAAGCGCGCTGAGCGGTAAAGGGGAATTTTGACATTTTCCGGAGTGGGGAGACTCGCAGTGGATGTTGGAAAGGGATGGAGAGAATATATAGGTGGAAGGGAATAGAGATATGAAAGGTGGAATGAATAAAGGACGAAATGGAGGAATGGATGTAGGGTTAGATGGGGAAAGGAGGCGATAAAGAAGGAAAGTGTAAGAGGAAAAATATGTCCGAGAGAATGAAGAAGTAAACAAGAAAAAGTATATGGGAACATTCATAGAAAACCTTAAATACTGCATATTTTATATTCAGTGCCCAATGGATCCACTACACCCATCATTATACTCTATCTTTATATGATGAAAAAAAATCGTTTTTATTCGGGGATGATTGAAGCTAAATATTTCCATGGAGAATCAGTATCATGAATTTTGAAAAATATCGTACATATCTGAGTAATAATCTGTCTTTCAATAAAAAGTTTAATCGAAATAATTGAGTAGATTAATGCACAGAAATCAGGATTATAATCAGTTTAAATGCTAACTCACGACCAATTATGTGATTTTGGTTTCCACAGATCGCCAGGATGAAATTTAGCAACTATTTACGAAGGAAAGAGTGATTATGGCCTACTTCTTAATATTTGAAGCTTATAAAGAAACTGGCATATTCCTTATATATCTTGGCATTCAAAAGTAGTGCAACGTAACTATTCCAAGTCGTATAGTACAAATACTAATCTTTGCATTTTTCAGATTATTGCTAGAGAATATCCCTTTAAATGTGTAGAATTTATAATCAATTTTCATCACCTGAAATAATTTTATCCGTTTTTATTATAATGGAGAATTAGTTAAATAGAACATAAGATAAGTAAAATGGAGGCTTTACGTAGGATCCAATGCTTGGGCCGTGACTAAGTGGTACGAATCTGTAAGGAATAAAGAACCATAATCATCATCTAGTGATTTACTGGATGATGATTTTAGGAATTGAAACCATGGTTATACTCTAGTAAATATTGATGGGAGGAAAATTTTGACCTTTTCTTGACTCTTTTTGAGAGTTTGAGATAATACTGGAGGGACTTATTCACAATGCCAATAATACACTGTACACTATGTTAAGTACCACTGGACCTTTCCATTTGCAAATTAATGGCAGAAATACGTAATTATATTACAGTTTGGTAAACAGGTGGGTTACTTATGTGAACTAGAGTCCTCAGATTTTATGTCTTATGGAAGCTTTCCAGTAATTTCCACAAAAGACCACCACCACGTCTGTTGTGGGAGTTGGTAATGTTTTTCTTGAGATGTGAGCTGTAATATTATAATTATAATAGCTCATATATAGCTGTATTGTAATATTCTGTGAAAGTCTCACTTGATTATATCCATTTTTAGTCAATCAATATTAAGACAATATTATCAATATCCCGCTTGATTTTATCAAATATTATTAATATTTTATTATGAATTATAATGATGAGGCAGTGTAAACTCAATTAAAGAATATAGAAAATGTGATCAATCAACTCGTTTGATTGGAATGAAGAATTCGTCGACTAAAAAAATGTAAAATTTGTTAGTTAAGCTGAAAAAGGGAAATAAGAAATAATGAGACGGGGAGCTCGAGGATAACGAAGGAGTTCCAGAAAAAAACAGGATTTGAAAGATGGGAAAACTCAAGAAAGCGACAGGAATTGGAATTCAAAGAAAAGAATCAGTAAAATGAATAACAGATTTTCAGAAAAATCAAAATTAAATAGAAGATTTGGTGAATAGGGAGTAAAGAATACGAAGAATAAACTGAACAGAGGGGAACAGCCCTTCCTTTGGGACGGAATAAAAGAGACTGACTGACTTGATTTATGATTTTCCGTCAGAAAACATAAAAGGGACAAAAGAGGAAAAAAAACGTCATTGATAATCTTGACTTTGATCGTGGAAAGTGAAATTTGCGCCACCTTCTGTTGGGATTTTGTGTTCAGCCGACGAGAAAAATAAGGTTATTGAACGTTTGATGATGGATTACTGGGTTCTTCTTAACCATTCCTTATAACGATAAAGATTGATTCAGCCAGGGGAATATCATCTGCGTATAAACATGCTTCATCACAATCGATATGAACTGACTTTACTTGGTGGAACGTCATTTATGAAAATGAACAGCAGGCTTTGTATATTCCACAAGAAATATTTTGTTACACGACCAGTTTCGGCCATACAGCCATCCTCAGGTATGTATTTATAACCTGAAGATGGATGTATGGCCGAAACTGGTCGTTTAATAAAATATTTCTTGTGGAAAATAGTCTGCTGTTAATTTTCATGCTTAATTACGATCACTCACAAATATCGGGATGCGTTTGTCACAGTTACCTAATTTTGAATATTTGTTTCTTTGTCATAAACGTAGTAGAGTTGATGATTGATGATTAAGAATGATAGATTTATTAATGTCGGAATAAAATTAAAAATGTCATAGTAGATCAATAGCATTAAAACATCCTGCCTTTAATTTATA
This sequence comes from Sympetrum striolatum, assembly GCA_947579665.1. Taxonomy (NCBI): domain Eukaryota; kingdom Metazoa; phylum Arthropoda; class Insecta; order Odonata; family Libellulidae; genus Sympetrum; species Sympetrum striolatum. Next base: position 77,469,166 of record OX388350.1, read on the forward strand.
TCCAATCTAGATGGAAATGTTAATTCAGAAATTGTTAAAAAGAATTCAATTCGCTGCACCATCAAATCTTTCAATTTTTTCATAAATGTATGTATGCCATGTATTTATGACAAAAAATAATAATATTATCGTTTACTTACAGTAAGGATTTATGAGATAAGTGAAAAATTGGCTTGATATATTTTAGGTCAAATTATTATATATAAGTTATAAGTTAACAGTGAATATTCTTGTGACAAGGGCGGGTAGAGGAAAAAATCAACAAGACACATCGATAAATAGAACAGATTTATTGAGGGGGCTTTAAAGTAGGCACTCTCTTTAGTCGGACATTTTCATATGAAATCGATAAAAAACTAAGAAGAAAATTCAACGCAATAAAATAATGAAAAATACATTTGATAAAAGAAAATACCCCAGCATCGTTCTTTGCCATGGAGCATACACAATAATCATACATTTATACTGGTAATTGAAAAATGTAGAAATTTAACATTAACTGAATCAAATCATGACAATTCCATAGCGTTTTGTCATTATAGATAAATAAACTTAATAAAATATGGCAAATTATCAGAGGGTGGTAATGAAAAAATGCATTCTTTCACTCGAGAATACATTTTTATACTTTATATTAATATATGGATCTCTCCCTTGAATCCAACCCGAAATCTTGAACGTATGCCAGAAAATTTTAATATAACATGTAGATCCTCTATGCGTAATCATTTAACTCGATTTCGTTCCGTTTCCGAAGAAAGAATCTTTCTTCTCAGCTTGTATATTTAGGCTAATGATCCTTAAATCTCCCTCCGTTATCATTCTATATATACTTTATATAATGCCGCCCTTAATTTGGAGAGGTTCCTGTATAAATTATAATATTAAAGAGCTTTTTATAGCCAAAATTAAATAGAAAAGTTAAAAAAAATCGAATTTCAATCCCAGACCAGAGTAACCGCAGAAAAATTAATCCTCCTTGAATTGGGTTGCATTGTAACATAGTTGAAATCGATTATTATCCTCTTTGAAAACGGTTATTCTGGATTTCTATTTAAAGGAATACGTTAAATTCCTATTTAAAATTAAGCAATAGATATGCAGGTATGGTATGCAGGATAGATGTTCATATGACATAATATGATTCGTGTTGTTCGACCATTTTGGAAATGTATTATCACTTAGGTTCTTATAATTACCACTGTTATTGAATGAGATCAGTCGTCAAATAATAAAAATTTCTTGTGATTACAATTAAGTAAAAAGCAAAATAAAATTAGATGGCTTAATAAAAACAAACTCCATTTTCATTAATATCTCCCAGCGTAGAACATTAAAAAATCTGCAAAGAAGACTTGTTTGATAAAAGATATATTTTTGGAGAATATCATCGTTGTCTCGCGGAATTAGGTCTATGTCTTCACAGCTTCTGAACAAGATGTGAACTTTCTGATACTAGCTACACTTCAAGAAGGGGTACTGAGGGAAGATATGTCTGTCACAATAAAATGACACGAAAATGTGCCAAGAAATCTGAAAAAAGAGCCTTATTGCTTTGCAATTCCTAAAAGTGTCGTGAAAATATTTCGTGAGAAGTTGTCACTCTTCTGCAAGGAAATGAAACCTTATTCATAGCAGCGACAACAGGTATAAAGACTTTATTCAGAATTCCATCCTTGGCATTGCTATATGAATGTGTCCTTCATTAGCAATATCTCCGTAAATAACACTCAAAATTTGCATATAGTGTGTGAATTCCCCTACTGTTTTTCCCCTGTGTCTTTCCAGATTTTTATGACAATGTAAGAATCACGCAAGCTGCCTTTCAGCGTCTGGCAGGGGGTGCGAGCATCATGATTCCATTTTCCAAATCACCTTTCGTGTTCTTGAATTCTTGAAACGATTGGGACAATTATATACTTTGCTCATCTTCCTTGCAGTATCAGAAAGTTCTATAAAACATGGATATCATATTTATCATTAACATCTTCTCTAAGCGTACTTTCTCTGAACTTGTATCTCTTCATAAAAAACCGAATTCAACATGTTGATAAATATATGCCTTGTTAAGGATAATTACTCTTCAAGGAATAAATATTTGACATGAAATTAATGATTTGTATGAACAATGTCGCATACAATAGTAAGAACTTTGTGTTTATGGGACTCTTGCGCTTGGGACAGTAGACATGAGTAACAGTAAAGTAGTAATTAGGAAAGCCATTTTTCAATTATTTACTTATAGGAACTATAGAATTAAGTAAATTAATATTTCACGAAATCTCATTATTGCGGCCGGTTTCCACTCAGTTGCGGCCTGATAATGGCTATAAGTATTCAATTCCAACTTATTCGATTCTAATGAATATCAATAGTAATTTAATAACTTATTGATTGTTTTTCTTTAGTTTTGGGAAAATTAAGTAAATTTTAACTTTAAACTCAATTTTTCGTACCGCAGACTCAAGTCTGAATTATTAATTGTAATTTTCTTTCTGCAAGTGTAGACATAACGGCATCTGATAAAATCGACCAAAGAAAAATGTCTACAATTTTTCTCTAATAAAAAGACTTTCGTGAGAAACGAGCTCATTAGCTCACTTTATCGCGGCTCCTTTTTCTCTAAACATCCTCTCGAGATAGGGCGGTTATTACCCGGCATTAAATTCCGCCACTTAAGGGGAATTAAAACGGAAACTTTCCGTAACCAAATTCACTTACGGGCACCTTTTTTTGTCTTTATTTTATAAATCGCCCCGACAACACAAAAAGGCCCTTTTTGAAAAGAAGAAAGTCCCCATTTTTCCATTTCTGTTTATCAGCAGAATGCGAGCGAAAAAAGAAGAAAGTTCACCGCATAACGATCCGCGGGTCGACGTCAAAATCTCGATCCCTCGCCGACCGGATTTTTATTCCGTCCCCATTTTTCGCATCCTTTAAAAAAGTGTCTTTTATCCCGAGCTTTCACGTTAATGAAAAACCTCATCCTAGTTACTACCTTTTTTCCGAAATTTCCTTACACAACATGTTACCCCCCGCTTCTTTTGGTTAGACGTCTCTCGTTTTTTTATACTGCAGGGACACCGAAAACTTTCTCTCTATCAATCTGCGAAGCCAACCCGACTTCTTTTTGGACAAACTTCGCTCTCGTTTGATACGGACGATGTTTTTTTCGCTAATGATTCCACTCCAGAGGAGGATTGCTACCGTTTCGCTCATGTTTCCTCTCCCCCATCGGATTCCTTTAAGAGAACAAGACTTTCCCGTGGACGTCGAACATCGTCTTCCAAAGTGATTTCCTCGGAGTGGAAGAAGTTATCGCTCGACAGTTCACTCTCTCCGAATCTCCAGATTGAGATCAGATGTTTGCAGAAGTTCGGAGAGAGAGAGAGTTAACAGTAGACCGATAACTTTTGCATATCGTTTATCAATGTAAAGCGGTGGCTCTTGACAACGCTAGCTTCTAGGCCTTGAGCTCTAAACTTGAGTCAAGAAGCGATTCAAAATATCTGTTAATCCCTCGTGTTATATGTGTTTAGGTTTATCTGTACACATTATAATTATTTTTTAATTATTTTTCTCTTTGCGACTCTATTTCCTTTTGCGACATCATGAAAATATTTATAATAATTATAGTTGTTGGCACAAATGTCATCAATATCAGAGTGTTATAGAATACTGAATAGCAAAAAAATTGATAAATACATTGCATTAATATTTGAATATATAAATTACACAAATGAAAATAAGATAGTTTGAACTATAAGAGACAATCCCTCTTATATATTGAAAGTATAAAAATGTATTCCAATTATATGTACCGTAATAGCTTGAATATAACGCGACCCCGAATTTAACGCGACTCTGAAATTTTCATACAGATATTTAAAAAACAAATAATACTCATATAAGAATTCAATGAAAGTAAAATTCAATCAGATAAGCATTTATTTTTGGTAATTGTAGCTAATAACGCAGGTTACATTCATGTTCATGAAATTAAATAATGTAAAACGCCTTTGGTGAAAGTGGTCCCGGGTTCGATTCCCGGTGGGAGCCAATGTGCGAAATGACCTAAGCTGTCGAAGCACTTTTAATAATACTACTACAATAATGTAAAACATTCGGTAGGATGTTCAGTCGCGTTTCAACCTCTGTAGGAAAATGTCCTTGTTTATATTACATTACATTACTTAAACCCCGAATTTAGCTCGAGTCGATTTTGTAACGGAAAATAAACTGTCAAAAAATATCGCGTTATACTCGGGCTACTACAGTATTTATTTATTTTTTATCAATTTATTTATCTATTCTAGAGAAGAATTAAAGAAATAACTTTGTCTAAAAACGTGTAATTTAGAGCAAGAAGTCCATCGTGAGGCATAATATGTGGTGTCAAAACGTCAGTAAGTCTTTTAGGATTTGTAGGAAATCCTGTCACATTCAAACGCTAAATAAAATAAAGGTTCGATAAGAGTAATTGTGACGTCTGTAGAAAACAAATTTCAGCCTAACGATATTAACTTTTCAATTAACGTTTTAAAGACAAAAATATGACTGTAGTTATCATGCGTGAATATTATAGTACACATAATAAAGGCAGGCCGTTGATGGTTAAAGTATTGAAAAAAATGAATCTCCACAAACCATCAGATAACGTAAATTTAATCGCGATGAGCATATTTCGCTTTCCGTTCTTCGCTTGGTTTTGCCTTCCTGACGTTCCTGACTGTTTTGTTCCTGATTTGTTACTTTGTACCTGTTCTTCCTCGTCGGCGTTGCTGTTCTTCGCCGACCTCCGGGCCATGAAGATGCTTCCATTAGGAGAGAAATGCGCACATCCCCGTTGCATTTACGTTATTTGATGGTTTTTTGGTGATTCGTTTTGTTTAATATAGAATAGAAAAGTTGCTAGAAAAGTCCACCCAAGCACAATGTCACTTGCAGGAGAGTAAAGTAAATCAATCGATCTCGAGAAAATTATTTCATAAACCTAAGCGAATGTCAAAGAAGACCGCTTCGGAAAGATTGCCTGTATTATATCAAATATTTTTAGAAGTTCCCTCGCTGATTAGCAATATCCTATGATCCTTTTATTTTTGAAGATACAAACGGCATATTTGTACTAATGCTGAAACAAACTATTCACAAATTTTCTTTTTCTGAAGTTTTTATTTATTTATTTAAAGTTGATTCATTAACAGTCAATTTGACAAATTACAATGAATCGTACAACAAGTTGAGAAAAATATAAATAGAAATAAACACATAAATAAACGTATAAATATCAACAAGGATTATGAAAATGTACTCAAACTTTGTATAATATGAAAAAATACCAAGTGAATTAAATTAAATTATGTGAAAAAATAAGATAAGATAAAATGAAATAAAAATATAATAATAATAAAGTAAAATAGGGAATATAAGAAAGAAAAATAACACTAATGATGGGGGAAAATATAATAAAAAATAAAGTATGAGGGAAAAATTTAAAAAGACAAACAACGGGAAAACAAAGTAAGCTAAACAGCAAAGATTAATGAATTGAAGATAGGAGAGAATTAATGGGGGGAAACAGTTCAAGGGAAGGGTTATGGGTTAAAAGAGAATTGAAAATTTTATTGAAAAATTTCATATAAGTCGTGGCTTAAAATGCCGACACTACAATACGTGCCGCTTTACTTTTGTAACTATGGCAAGTAATAAAATTTAAACAAAAATTCCTTTGAATTGGTGTCATACATCGTCAGAGTAAACGAACTGAATTCCGCTCAGCCATTTTTCCAGCTCAACGGAAGAACGTGCTTCATCTCCGATGCCCATCGCTGCTAAAAAGTTTTTTTAGGAACAAAAGTTTCTTCCTTCAGCCGCTTATTCGTTTGCGGTGCATCTCTGAAAACATCGGTCGGATTTCTTCCGAAGTGTAATAGTGGAGAGTATGCGTCCGTCAGACAAATAGCATGCCGAAATGACCACTGCGGACGGTTCTCTGTCCTCTGTGTGCAGAATATTGAATCAAGCCATCGTAACATTGCTCACAGGGTGCTTCCAAGAGGGCATTGAGCGCCGAAAAAATTCGGTCTCTTTCCATTCCAATAACGTCTGTGAAAAGATAAATCAGATTGCTTTTTCTTAATAGTTTAGGTAGGATAGATGTTCACCCTTAGTCTTCCAGATTTTCCAATGCAATTAACCTAAATTTAGTATTTTCATTGTGCTTAAATTTTGATTTGATCGCTTATTTTTATATTTACTATAGTCTTAATTCAGCCAGTACCAAATCCGCTAACTTGTCACTTTAAATTAAATTCATTACTTGTATAATTAAATAGATCACAAGATGAGCAAAAAAGATCGGAACTCCAAACCGGATTCTTTGGAAGCTTTCTAATCAATGGGATTTGGGAATCAATGGGATATTTCCATGTCAATTAATCGTTCAGTAGATATTACTTTGAATATCAAAACAATTTAAATTATTTATTTCTTCATTTTAATGAGAAGTGCATTCGAAAATTGATGATTTAAACAGAGATTATTTTTCTTATTAAGTAAATATACTGCAAACAATTAATGATAACGATTGGATTGGCAAATTTTACATTAAAATGCTTTTCTGATTGATGAAATTGGATGATTTACATGAGATTAAAGTGTGATCGGCTAGCTGATAAAGAATTTTATATCAGACTTATTTATGATATCGGTTTCCAATATTCATTTAAACTGTTTTTCATATTTTATAAAAACAACTTTAACGCTTACGTTAAAATTCACGGTTATCAATAAGATTATTAAATTTATTTTATTTGATGATAATTGAAATGATTTCTGAATTGTAATTATGGAAGCAAGAATGAAATCACAGTTCTTTTTATTAGTTTATTTCGTATTATTGTGATACTAAATGGTCATTTCTTGAATCATTTAAGGGCAAATTTGACTTACGATTTTTTCTCATTATAATTATCATTATCAATATATTACAGTTGGGCTTATAGTCCGGTGGTAACAATCCTAGTACACTCGACAACCGTAGTACAATCACCAACCCTTGTGCAATCAACAACTACCATACAATTATAATTACACTACCCAGGGGCCATCAAAGTCAAATTTACTCATCCTTTGCCATTCTGAGCACTCTAAAACACACTTCTGAAAATTCTCTGTGATTTTTAGGGAAAGGTTCCAAAGCTCCAACAGGATATTTATTCTTTTCAATAACAGCACGATTTGAAAAGGAGAATTTTCTCATATCATCTTGTTATTTCATTATTTTAATTTTGCGTATGGTCTCTCCACCAAATATATCTGCTTTCTCAAGTTTTAAGGTAGTTACTCATTGAATCGTGAGTATGAGTAAATAACTCTCATTGATTCGTGACCCAATTTTCACCATTCATATTTCCGTCCAAAATTTTCTTCGTCTACCGTAATCTATTTTCTCGCTCACATGATAAAGTACTGTCCCACAGTATAAAGTCCGAAAAGCTTTTATTTTTGTAAAAAATTCGTACGTTTCTAATCTGATAACGTCAAAAAATCATCTGCCCTGGAATGGGAGTGAAGGAAAGATAAAGGAATGAAAAAGCAAACGCAGTGAGCGGAGATCACCCACGCAGCGAATACATATATATCGCGATTAACGGAATGAAATACTGCTTCTGTTATCTCTCTTGCCAAAGCGGCTGCGAAAAAATATATAAAACATATTTCCGCTCCGAGACAAATGCCCATCTCCAACCGCCAGATGGCTCTGAAAACTTCTGTGTTGTACAGAGGGAAAATGCTAGGTGCAAGGAAGAGAATAGTTAGCTTAGAGACGAAACTCTAGCATAATTAAGAGTAAAGATATAGCAATGAACCTTTACTCAAAATTCTAGTTAAAGTACGGATAATTATTTACTAGTACGGGAAGTTATCCGTTCTTGTTTCCACTGTTAAATATTACATTAAGTTTATAAAAACTCTCAAATATTTCTTGAGTTATCAGCTTTACGAAAATAGCCAGGGTTCTCTCTCTTGTCCTAAATAATCCTAGATCATGCTTTCATTTGTCTACCTGAAAAATCCTAAATACTCCTAAATAATGCTTGTATTTAATTGTTTACAAGCGTGTCTGTTCACGACATGTTTCATCTTAAATTTTCAATCTTGAAGATTATTCTACTTCACAAAACTTTATACTGTAGTTATAAACATTACATTGTACGAATACAGCATTTTATTTTCTCAAATTCTATTCCGAAAGTACCTCAAAACCTTTCTTTAGACTAAGATATGGACAGATGCATTTTATAAATTAATTACCTCTACCATTGGTAAATCGTCCCTTTTACAATAAATGGATGGGGGTGAAAAATTTGTCTTAGTAAAAGATATGGAAAGTGTATATTTATTTCACTTTCTATGTTAGAACCCTGCAAGCCGCCTTTCGGCGTGTAGCAGGGGATGCAGGCACCTTTCCTCTATTTTCCAAATTGATTGCTTTCGCGTATCGTTCGCGGAAATAAATGAATTCTTGAAACGATTCGTTCTAGCTTCTATTCAAATCACTTTCGCCTTACTCATATTCATTGTTATATTATTAAATCAACCGAGGTATGAGTGATTTGTTTATCAAAGTAACTACTGTATTCTCATTGTGCCGTATTTAGGTGGATTTCCGCTTATAATATTCCGGATCTGCCAGGGAAACATCAGTTTGCTGCCTAACATTTCTTCATGTCTTGTATTCCTCATTCCATCTACAAAGGCTTATAAACTTAATGGTGGAGAAGATGAGGTACAAAACAACCGGCCTGAATATTTCTCCGACATATTTATGGATACTACGTCATAGGTGGAATAATCACAATGGCGTTACTTCATTTTACATTTTGTCTACTATCTACTACGTCTACTAACGTACCCAAAACTGATCGCATCTTTTCAAGAATTTATTTCTTGTGGACCTAGTATTTATAAATTATACATACATACATATATAATGTACATACAAATTAGTACCAGGCTAAGATGTGTTTTCGTAAAAATTGCTAATGAACGACAAGCGATTCATAGTGGAACGATCAGTGCATCCTGCAAAAAAGAATCGTTATGCGAAAGACTGGGTAAGAAGTACGGGGAAATTGGAGAATAGGTACTACGGATGCGGAACCTTGACATGGATTTCTGGCTCCTTACCAGCTAGGTCAATCTTCGCCTCGGTCCATTGGGTAGAAATTTCAACTTGAATTGAAAACAATGGAGATTTTGATTCATAAACAGATTCTCCGAACTGTTTCAGCGAGTAATAAGAGCGATGTTTCACTTCAAGACAAATAACGAGAAGATATAGATTCAGAATAACTGCGTCCTATTAATCCAATTTCCTGGCACAGATTTAGATATATAGAATCTTATACCGCATGTGCAAACATGTTATCTGGATATTTTCCAAATTCACAAATGCCACACCGCAGAATAAGCTTAAGATGGATATTTAATAATAAATAGATTATGGTATTTTTATTTGAAAGCTGATGATGATGTACCCCGCAAGTATAGCCTGCTTGAGCTAATTTTGCGATCGATATCTCAAATAAATACTTGCATTAAAATTGCTAAATTAAAACAAAATCAGCAGTTTTGAAACTGTGAAATTAAATCACAAAGGAAGATGGAAAGTTTTCCGGAATCAGACTTTACCTCAGCCTGGGATGTTTGCAAACTAAGTAAAAATCCGAAAGGTATTGTAGTTAATTACTCTTGCGTGCATCTAGAGATATAAATTCTCCTCGTTTAATTGGTAATACAGGGAATATATACTTGGAGCGATAATTTTGTGGTTAGCCAATCTTAAATCAAAAAGTAAATATTTGATATGCGGCATATAAAGTTGAATTGGAAGCAGTTACAGCACTATAATAATATATTCAATGATCTCTAGATTTTAAATTCAATATAATACACAATCTAAAATAAATTCCAATGCTACTATTTTCCTAGAAACCAGTATCAATTTAAACCAGCATAACACGACCCATCACACATTTACACGTAAAGGGTCTGCGAATTCAAAGTAATTCTCAAAGCCACTAAGAAAATAAAATTCTTTAGTAAGGAGTTGAAATTACTGTTTTCATTTCTTCTTATAACCTCCACATTATTACCCTGAATTACAGCGGTATCTTTAAGCTCACGATAGATTTTTCTTCTCAAAATACAAAAAATATGGTAAAGAGTTCGGGGTGATTCATCTAAAAAACTCTTCGAGGGAAGTCCATCAAAGTTTCACAAAACTCTGAAAGAACTTCTGACAACGAAATTCATAAGGTGCAAATTTAGATGGGGTATCGAACTCACTCTTGCTTTGGATTCGAGCACAAAGGACCCTTCAAATAGACTCCCCTCTCATCCCAGCTCCTGCTCCATTGCTGTATGACACGGTAAATTACGGGACAAGGAACGAGACTCAATCGAGCACCTCGACTCCTCAAAGTCTGCACCAGATTGGAAAAAAAGGAGTCCCTCCTTTCAGCGTCAATTACCTTCCTCCAACGCAGGCGATTTTGTGTCGGGACCCTTTATCATCCACTGCATAACCCCTCTCCCTAATCTTCCCCTCTTTTCATCACAATCCCAAATCCTCTCGACGCGTTCCTCGCTATCTCTAACCTCTTCCTCCGCACTCTATACTTACCTCAACTTCCCGCGCGGAGCCAAACTTTTCCCAGCGACAGTTTCCTCGCCGCTTATCTCCTCTCTTATCAACCCCTGACGCCCTCACTCCCTCTCCGCAGCTGAGTCCGTTCTGAGGGTTCGTTTGCGAGGATTAAAAGAAATAAAGGGTGCGACTGAGGAGTTAACCGGGGTCACGTAACGGGTGACGGTTATTTCCCACGGGTCTGGCGGAGGAAAAAATAACGGTGGCCGGGGGATTATTTTTCCGCGGGATTACTTTCTCGCCTTGCGTTCTTCTTTTGTTTCCCTCTGTGGCGCTGAAGCTTATTGCGAATGAGGATATTACTATCGTTCTAGGACAGTGTTCATTAACCACAGCGGGTCTCGGGGTGCTCGGATATCATCCCGCGCAATATTGGCTCACAAGGAGAGTTTCTCCAAGGTTTGTCCTCTACGGGTGTCTCTTAAGGGCTTTTATTGCGTAAACTAACTTATTTTTCAACAGACGCGCTTTTTGCAATGAAAACACGCATCCAGACATATTTACGGAAGTAATTACATAGACGCACACAATGTTTTCCGATATTCTTACAAGGACATAATGATGTATTTTCAAAGAATTGCATCATTATTCAAAATTTATTTTACTATTTCTATCTACATATGAAAAAATAAACCAGTTCTTTCATTTATTTATATGCGTATAAATATGAATTTTTAAATTATTTGGTATAGAAAGACGTACTAAAGGAGTGAAGAAAGACTTGCTTATATCCACAAGCATTAATTAAGTCGACCGGTCTCGGTTACACAGCCAAGTCTTTCTCTACTCCTTTACGTATTAATATAGTATAATCTACATCTACATACATTTTCTCCAAATCCCCTTTTTGTGGGTAGCAGGAGGTGTAGAAACCAATTATCCCAACCACTACTTTACGCTGTACTATAAACAACTACTTTTTACTCTATAACTTAAGTAAGAAACATAGAATCAATCGAGTTCGAAGAAGAAACTAAATCAAAAATCAAATTGAATGGAGTATTTATTGGCTTGTTTTTTTCCTGTGTAAAACTATATTTAGATTATATTTTCCTTCTCTGCTTTGAAACTGTTACTTTTCTAACTTTTTTCTTAATTAAAGATCATAGGAACATTGTGAAGTTGATGCATAATACTCATACTAGATCATTCTACTTTGCAATAGATCATGGTCATTATTTAAAGATATGTTCACCAATAAAATTCAATTTACCTCTGTCTTAAAAGATATTTTCAATTTAAAAGTTCTTAAATTATCGCTGTATTTTCCTACGAATGAGCAAATTCCTTCTCATATCAGGTGTGTAGCAAATCAAAACTCCTATTAATTGCACATTTGAACAAGATTTGATTTATTTGACAGTTTGCACAAAATTATCTTTCAATTGATGTATCATTTCGTATGAGTTGAAATTTTTCGTTGACAAATGCGTTGCATATTGAAGCTACATCAATCCTTCCTTTCCCGTAACACAGAGAAAGCATAAATATAAACAAAACTCGATGATTAAATGATAGAAGTTTCTCATTCTCCAAAATCCATTAGCCATCTCTTGATAAATGTAACTTTGCTCACATATGTGAACGCCAAAAATATTTGTCGACCGAAAAATTTAATTCTCCAATTAGGAATCGATTTAATTTACTTTTGAAATCTCCGAAATTGAAACAGTCCGGTGAAATATTACTTTGAAAAGCAGAGTAAAACTTGATAAATCTTCAGTTGTTTTAGAACATATCCGTCCTATTTACTAAATCCGGTTTTCAATCGGAAATAAAGAATAGTAGCCTTTTGTGTCGATGAATCACCAACTGTTTTTCCTTTGTCATGGCGTATGGTACGATTTTTCTAAAGTTTGAAATGCACCGTAGAAAGCGTGATTTTTTATCATTCTTCGAACGTGACCAAGCGGACTTCAATGAACTCGCTCCATTTGACCCTATCAGCCGGGCTATAAAAGACGATTGATGGAGCCATTAATTTTTTATCCACTGTGCATCATTCTCTTTAGAAAATCTCGGTTTCCAAATAGAAGACCATTTCGAACTGCTGCAGATCCTAATGATGTTAGAGCCTTATAAATAGGAGTGGCGTCGAAATTAAAACTCCCCATTCCAAACTCGTAACGATTGATTTTAAGTTCTGTAAGTGTAAAAAAACCTTTCGGAATTACTGTTGTTAATTAGGACACTGAAATTTGCATTTAATTGAATTTATTAGTACGAATATTACATTAGATCGAAAATATGGTTATTGCTCATAAGTTATTAAAAATGAGTAAAATGAAAAATATCTTACTGCTCGAGAAAAACTAATTTTAGTAAATTATTTTCTTTTTCGAGATTATCACATTTTGTCTTTGTATCGTAACATTAATTAATTTTTAAAACTACACATACAATAAAAATAATAAATGACTTATAACCGTCTTGAACTAAGGACATTTGTAGCCGTATTTCTTTGGACTGTTCATATTTATAGTTTTTTCATGTTTAGCTTGATAATATACTCATCTACCTTGTAATTAAAGGGTAAATTAAGTTGGTAACTTAAGTTAAGACTTTTGATCAATATGGTGCAATATAGGGTGCAAAGAACAGAAATCAATGCTTGTTCAGTTTAAAAACAACGCATACATCTTTCTCAGTACTGCTTGCACATAACATTCCAGTAACAGTTTTTGTCAGTGACGCTGGACGTGACCTCTTTCGAAGAAAAAGACCTCCCATTCCTCAGAATCATGAACGCATATCCGTTCTCCATTTGCGAGATTTTCTTTCTTTCCAGGCGTCGGAAGTTGATTTTCTCAATCATTTTCTTCTTAGTTTTTCTCTGAACTTGTTTACCAAAAGATCTGCCGCTCGATTTGAGTCATATTCGAAGCAAATGAACCGGAAATTGCCTTGGTATCTTTGGCCATTTCCTCCTCTTGGAACATCAAATCGACAAATCAGTTTTCTCCGTTTATATTCAAATATTCCCTCCTCTTCGTCTCCCGCGGAAGAAAAAGCTGAGGGGGAATCGGCACAGCTATCGATCAGAAAAGCCGTGGAATGCAGATATCTTAAAGCGCGGCAAACGAACGATTTGGTTCTGCGCGTTTCCTTGTCTAGTTGAGTGGTAAACAAATGGAGCGTTCGATAGCTCTGTGGTGAAACAAGGGATCATCGGGGACAGCAAAGTAGAGGTCGGCTCCGATTTCCCCCGGGATTCCCTGGCTCACTCGCCGGGATCTTTCCTATTCCCACTCGATGCTCATTCCTCTTCCTTTGCATGCCCAAATTCCTCTTTTTCTCTCTCTGTATCCATACATCGTAATCCTGGGGAACTCGATCCATTCCTATTCTTCTTTTCCATTCCATTGGTCTTTTTATTATCCAAGTATTCAGAATTCCATCCGTCAAATTTATCTTCACGTGGATGACGGTATTCATCCAATGACAGAATCATTCGTCTTGCAAAACTATCCCACGCATCATAAAATTTGTCAAAGTAGTGATATTTATCATTGAAATCTCTATCTCATCTTTAGATTTATTCCACTATCGTAATTCTGCAATGTTCATCCCAGTAATTAGACCGAGATTCGAGAGATGTTTTCTTTATGGTACTTGATAATTTAAATATAGTCCTTAGTCTTGGAACATAGGAGAAGTAGAACTATATCTCAGTACGAGCAAAACGAAAGTATAATTTTTACAAACTACTTTACGATTTTTTCTCAAAGAACCATGTTTTCACCTGTAAAGAAAGAAATATTGGAACACGGCTGTTAATGAATTAGAAGTTTAAAATCTTTAAAAGCCGTCTTTGTCGGTGTTCCTCTTCTTACTTCCCGGTAGTCGGATAAAGCAAGAAAGGAATGCCAATTGTCATTTATGACCCCAGGACGGAGGTATTGCCTTTGAAAAGCGCTTTGGATACAACAATAGTGCGGCATTCCTTTCTTGCTTTATCCGACTACAGGGCAGTGTGAGGAGGAACGCCGACAAAGACGGCTTTTGGAGATCTTAAACCTCAAAAACATGTTTTCACCTGGTGATGACTCGATGAGTCGAAACCATGGTCGTTTGAGGATCAATAATATTGTGCATTGAAGAAGTTGTACTTTTTCTTCGTTCTTGATGTTCACCTACCACGAAGTCACGGCCTGAGCGGCAATTTCCGTCATGTATAAGTAAATGAAACAAAGATCTTATTTTATTTTGTTGTTGGTTCAATGTGATAATTTTATAATGAAATTAGTTTTATGTCGGACTGGTTTATTTATTCATATGGGAATACAATGAAAAATATTCTCGTCATGGCAATTTTCTCTTATGGGCAGCGTGTAGGTTCCAAATACAAATATTCGGTGAGGAAAGGTTCCCCGACCTTTTTACTTTCTCCATATACGAAGTATAGAGAAAGTATTGTTTTCATGAAAAAATTCGACTTCGAGATTTCAACGGAAATACACGTTTTGGGGTCCCTAGAACACGTTTTGAACATTTTCGGAATGATGTCTGTGTGTATGTGTGTGTGTGTGTGTGTCTGTATGTGTGTGTGTGCTAGTGGGCGCTCTAACGTGAAAACTAGTGGTCGTATCAATACCAAACTTCATATATAGTAGTATTTTGTGTGCTGTCAGAGATGATAAGTTTTTGGAGTAAATCGGTAAACCGGAAGTCGAGCTTCATTCAACAAAGCTCATTTCCGGTTCTCAAAATATCTCCCTAAATATGATATATACGTTTATTGTATTACAAATAAAAGTTTTAGATAATATAATTTACTATAACTTTTGTATTTAACATATTTTTGTATCACCGGTTGATTAGGAGTTATTCGTGAAATACCGATAAACCGGAAGTAGCTGACATGTACTTTGTGGGCGCTCTAACATGAGAACCATTCATTGTATCAACACCAAATTTCATAAATAGTATTTTGGATAGTGTAGCTAGAGTTGATTAGTTTTTGGAGTAAATCAGTTTACCAGAAGTTGAGCTTCAGTCTTCAAAGCTCATTTCCGGTTTTCAAAATATCTCCAATAATATGGTATTTAGGTACATACTATTTATTACAAAAGTTTTAGAAAATAAAATTTACTATAATTTTTGTAGGAAACATATTTTTGTATCACTGATTGTTTAGGAGGTATTCATGAAATACTGATAAACCGGAAGTTGCTGATTATGTACTTTGTGGGCGCTCTGGGCTCTATGGGCGACAGGCCAATTCCATCGTTTTTCATCGATCATGTCCCGAAAAACATTATTTATACTATTTTTGGCGTCAAAGATAATAATATATATATTAATCACTCATCTTCCAAGTTTAGATGGCATATAGAGTTCGAAATTACTGTCGTAGATAAATATTTACATCTCATATATGGAGAAAGTCATGTCCTGGCCACATCAGATTTTTTGTCAGGTGCTCATTCTTCTGCCTTACTTCTGAGAATTCGGAATGAAGAGGAAAAAAATAGAATTTGCAATCAGAAAACAAGAGATTTTGTGTTAAGAGAGACCGTAAAGGAATTTTTATTTTCAAGGTATTTTCTGCATTTTGTTTGTTCATGGAAGATTTAATAACGAAAGTTTAATCAATTTTTTATGAATATATTATCAAAATATAATATCAGATATTCGTAAAATCTTTCTCAATCTTCTTTAATTCGTATTATTTTTCTTTCCCTTCTGTTATTCAACTAATGGAGGATTACATTTTTAGGAGGAAAAAAAACAAATATCCCCTTAAGTCCCTTATCTGTCACTGTCGTTTCATTTAAAAGTCCCTTTCCAATTTTCTTCATCTCGAAGTTTCTGCTCCTCTTATTTCTCCGTATCTGGCACATTGTCTCCCCAATTATATCTTATCCTCAAAAACGCTACGTTTCACTGGAAAAGAAAATGCGGCGAATTTGATTTAGACCAACTTCCGAAATAATTAACTCTATACATTTCTCAATCTCTGTTTTCCTCGTTTTATTTCTTATATTCTGTTTCGAGAATACGTTAATTATATCAGACTAAAATCTTTAAATAAAGCCTCAATAAAATGGAATGAAATTGAAAATATAACGAACTCGTGAGAAAGAATTTCATGACCTCAAATATGATACCGATAAACCGGCCTTTGTGGTCAAGTGGTTAGCGTTATAAGCGTTGTCGCTCCAACCCCAAGGCCGCGGGTTCGAATCCTGGCTGTTCGGGATTAATCTGATAAGGGAATGTTTCATTCAAACCATCTTTCACCAGGATGCCGACCCCATACATCATGGAAAAAGGTGTAAATGAAGAAATATAATACCGTTATATATATGATATAATAAGTTCAGAGAAATCACGTTCTCGGATGATGTATCCGATATAATTCAACCCCCTGTTATATGGGCCGCTCTGATACTGCGAGGAAGATTAGATAAATAGATGCTAGAACGAATCGTTTCAAAAATTCATTTTTACGCAAAAGTAATCGATTAGGAAAATAGAGGCAAGGTGCCAGCAACCCCTGCCGCACACCGAAAAGTGGCCTGCAGGGTTCTTATATAGACATAGACATACTTAGACAGCGTGCTTTTGCAAAAGAATGGTGCCATCCAAGACGCAATCTTCGCTTTCTAGAAAGTTTTAATTTTAAATTCATTTTACTTTTACTTGTAGCATTATCTCTTCAATTTATCAAGAATACGATGTTTTCCGTTATTATTTTGTAGTCTAAAATAATACAATCAATCTGATCCAGTACTAAAAAAACAACAAAATAACATAACAATGAAACATTTTTGTTCATGTTTTGAGGCTGCACGTTTGATGGAACTTTTTGGCTATGCTCTCTCGTTAACGATATTTTGTATTCAGATTTCCTTAACAAACATCGAAAAAGTTCCATGTTAATGAATTTTTATTATTTTATGATGGAGATGTTACGCCCAACGTTGGTTGAATCGAAAAAGGTCAAAGGTACTGGGAATTTGTACCTATATCTTCCACTTTCCGGGAAATTAACATCTGAGTTCCGATCGTAGTTCTAATTGACTTTCTTCTTTCGATTATCCTTAATTTCAAATACATATTCCAATATAATAGATTGCCTTTTCTCTTACGCGCGTTTTTCCTTCGAATTGATATTTTTCATAATTTCCATAGAAACACCCATTAAATAAAATAAATCAGCGTCTTTATTAAAAAAATATCTTAAAAAGTTATTTAGCAGTCGTTTGTTTATTATTATAGAGAAATACATTATAATATAGAATATAGTTTGGTTTAGTTTTAAGAAGGTTAAGATGAAGTTCCACCAAGTGAAGGCCGATGTGATTGAGTTAATTTCCATAGAAGATGTTAACTCGTGAATTAACTCTGTTAATTGCTAAAACAAATGAATTGGGAATACAAACGGAATATTATAGTAATAATTTTGAGTATTATAGCTCCGAATGTCTTATAATCAGCGGATTGACAATAGTAAGGAAGATGATGAGACTAAAATCCCTTTAATGTCCCCAAATGTGAATTACGATTTCAAATTTGCCTTATACAGCAGATTAAATCGAGAACAGCCATTTATATTAAGAAAAGTGTCTATCCAATATTAGTAGGAATTTAATTTAAATCGCCGGAGTGCGAGGACATTAATTTAAATGGAAGATCCTGACGGAAAAAGTTGCGAGGAGGCAGCTGTCACGTGATTCATTTCCCAGTTGCCTTAAAAAAAATTAGTGTGACAGGGAAAAGGTTCCGAAATAAAATTAACAGTCGCAGGGGAATGGAGCGAGGGAATGGTGTGTTCAGAAGTAATTGAGTGCTTCGTAGGCTTTAATAAATAAATTGGCTCAGTTAAAAGGCAAATAAAAGTTGCAGGCTCGTCAAGACTTGCCATCGAAGGAACGGTGAATGTGACAGGATTTCATAGATGGAAAAAATAAGAATTTTAATGTCAAACCACTAACTCAGTTTGCCCCTATATATTTAGCAAAAGTTTCCTATAGAAGTTAAATTTTTTAACACTCTCATCGAAATTTTATCTCTTATTCACTATCTCTCCATTCACAGTGTTTAAAATAAAAGCTGAATTACGAGTGAGTTTTCGATCGTTGTCATTCATTCCGACGTAGACTTAGTAATGAAATGAATAAACAAAAGAGACCATCATCAATTTCACCAATTATCATCAATATTTTATCTTTCATCGTCCCATAAGATAGAGTTATTTCCATTTAAAATTTATCAGTTTTGAGGTAATTTTAATTATCACCCGTACATATACAGCTAGATTGATTTTCATCTCATAGTTTCTCAATGGATAATTTAGCCGAATTTACTGATTGAATTTTTCCATCAAATGCTAATGTTTTATTTTTCTCACCAAGGCTC
The DNA here is from genome assembly GCA_947579665.1 of Sympetrum striolatum. Lineage (NCBI taxonomy): Eukaryota > Metazoa > Arthropoda > Insecta > Odonata > Libellulidae > Sympetrum > Sympetrum striolatum. Next base: position 77,488,244 of record OX388350.1, read on the forward strand.
ACCCAAATCAATGTCCACGGAAGCAATGTCATATTTTGGTCATTTACGAAAATATATTTCGTGTAAGAATTAACGTGATAAAAGCGTCATATTTGATGAATCCGTTAAATGCTACATTCGTATGAAGTCCATCAGTTATGTAAAAGATTTCATTAAATTACAATCTATTATAAATTAAATATTACTTATGATTTATTCATACATTTTTGTTTTCTCTCATACATCATGAATATTATTTCATTGATAAATATGTAATTAATATATTTTATCAGTTATTGGCAGTTCACAATTCATTGCGTACATCATATATTTGGGCTATAAGGTAAAACATCGAATATTCCTTAATTAAACTACTCCAATCAGTAAAGAGCTGTACTAATTAGATAGTAAAAATTCCTCCACAAAATGACAACAAGGAGTTCAACCCCATAGCTATAGAGAGCAGGACAATATGAAAAGAACAGTTGGTGTAGATGCTAGGAGAGAACTGATAGCTACACAGAAGTGAGAATACGATATGACCGGGACCCGAACCCAGGTCTTTCACTTTCCGGGTATTTATTCTGGCCGCTAAACTACCACTTCGCATCAGTTAGGTAGGTCACGGGTTAGAATGTCGTTCCAGAAAGTATGAGACTTGAATTATAAACTCAGTCATACCACTGTTTATCATTTCTGTTTGAAAAGGAAATAAAATTGGAACTCGGCAATAAGTTCAATGTTAAATTTACAACAAAAGGCGAGGAAAGAAAAACTTGTATAAATATGTATTAATTTATAAAATAATAATAAATCATTCAGTGAAAGACGGTGGCTGCAGATATAAATATAGAGGACATATTATAGTTGCAAAATTTCGCAATTTTTTAAAGTTTATTGTAAAAAATAACATTTAGGGATAAAAATATAGAAAAAAAAATTATATTCAATTATGTAAAATATACATTATGCACCCTGCAAAATTTTGTAACTTTTTTCAAATCGCAAGTCTTTTGACCGTTAAAGGGTTAAGTTAGAGGCATTAAATTCTCCAAAGGTCAGTAATCTGGGGTTTTATGTTTACGGAAGACTGGCATAAATGTAGTAAGAAATGCTGATAAAGACGGTCGTTGAATATTTTTAAACCTCTACTTTTTATTTTGCTCACGGGTTCAAAGCAAACGCTTCCTCGGGTCAAATTTAGCTTCATTACATCATCTTTCGAGCACATATCATAAATGAAGAGGACCGATGGAAGACCAAATATGAGTTTGAAACAGAGTCCTATCCCAGGGAAACAGTCCTAAAAAGGAGATGATGGTGATGGATGTTACATCTATTGAAAAAAATAGTGCTCCTGACATGCCAAAAGCCTCTGACTTCGTATTCAATTGCGTCACTTTTGAAACGGGAAAATACATGTGACGAGAAACGCTATTCGGTCGAGCGATGGATGTCGCTCCGAGATACCTGCAGACAGAGTACTCCCAATGCTTATGACAGCAACTTCTGCATCCGAGCGAAAAAAGAGCAGTGATTGCTGCGTAGGCTCCCGTAGCTGCACATCGCTGCATACTTTCGAGCGAGAGACGGTCCCCGTGACTCGTGAGGACGTATTAGTTTATTACAAGGGCGATAAAACTCGGCCAGATTATCACGGAGTCTGCATTTCCGCTAATTAGTCGCTCTCGACGAGCTTCATCCGAGCGTTAATCACGTCGCGATTAGTCAAAACCGCCGCCGCCGCTTCTGATTCACGGAAATCCAATATCACGTGATCGTCAAAGCTAATCCGCGACATTCATACGTTTGCGATTGTTTGGCTGCCCCCGTTTGACTATTCACGCACCCCTGACTCCTGCTCCGTACTTTCAGCCGGGCGGATCGCCAACGGGGAAAGTATCGGCAAGTTTTTTCTTTAATTCATCTAGTCCCAAACACAGTCGCCTTCAAAATCGGATATTCGAATTTTCTGTAAGTTTCCGTGATTTTGATTTCTCCCATCGGGATGAGTTTGATTGTTTTTGATACTATAATGACAGCATATAGAACGGTTAGATAAAAAGGGGAAAGTTTATCTTTACGTATTCATTGTGTGCATCAAACCATCTGTCATATGATGGAACATTTCAATAGACAGTTTTATATCTTCTCATAAACTTAAATGTTAACATCCTACAAAACATGCGTCACGTTTCATCCGCTTGTTAGTCCCTGGTTTTATTTCGAGCAGTTCCTACTTTTCCTTAAGAATACACGAAAAACAAGACGTAGCATGATTTTTTATATCCCTGTTCATCAGTCCTAAGCTCCAAAAGTGATAATGCCTGATAGAGAGAGTTTCGTAAATAATTCCCCTTCATTAAAAAAGATGCGCTTTTGTGATAATTAAACTGTTAGAAATTTCTAATTGATTGAAAAAAATGGTATTTTGGCATACTTAATTTGTCAGGGAAACTTTTACATCTAGTACTACCGGCATTTCCAGGCTTATCGCACCCAGCACCGGGATTCGATCCCGGTCCTGAAGATCCAGGTTCGAAACATCCGACTTTTTTCATGTACACTTAGTCAATAGGAATTTTCTTTGGGGCACGCTTTTACCTCCCTTTGTTATCCATAAGGGAGTGTATTCTTCCACCACTTCGTCAGTTGCCTCATAGCGGACGTTAGCCGAGGATGACGCCACACAGTTGGATGAATCACCCGCTCTTTTTCAGGATAGCTAAATGGTTAGAGAAACCGACACGGAAGTTGGAAATCCAAGTTTGAGCCCCAGTGCTGGCAGTTTTCGCAAGTCCGTCTTTCCTCAATGAATAAATACTGACCGGTGCCGGGGACAAAAATATACCGAATCCAATCATTTGAAAGTGAAAGTATTTTTTTTATTGAAGAAATGTGGACTTCTACAACTTATTTTTTATGAAACAATGTTTTACTATAAGTAAAAAGATAATACGTGGAAAACCGCTGCATACTTATCCAATTTCAAGTGCTTTCTTTGTAAAATTATAACACGAAAGGTGTTCATTTTCTTTGAATACAGTTTCATTTTTCTGCATACAAGAAGTTGTTTAAATTTAATAGTGAAAGAATCATGACTATTAAGCTTTTGCTCGTACGTATGGAAAATTGACGCATAGAAGCAAGGAACCAAAACATAATTAAGTCAAAAGACTTTCATAGCAGTTAACTGGTTAAGGTATTGTGTGATAACATTTACATCCTTGATGTATATTTTAGAGATGGAGCAACGAAATAACTTTGTGTTTTGTCTTGGACCACGCCAACTGTAAGAAGATACATCCCGAGAATGTTTGAATACTTTGAATTTAGACATGCTATCTACAAAAGAGTCTAGACAAATTATTCGGATTCAAATAATAATGACTTGTCTGCGTTACTAATTTGGCCCTACAATGAAAGGGAAACGCAGACAAGAGCAAGCAATGAGAGCATTGCTGATTGTGAGTGTAATTTCGGGAAATTTGATCATCGGCTCACAAACAGAATCAGTCTCTCGCATGTATACGCGATCGTTTGCAACTCTCGTGAATCGATGAGTGTCACGTGAGCATTACGAGAGTCAGTGAGCGGCGAAAGTGACTTTCCTTTCTCCGCAAAATGCCTTTTTAAACATTCATCAAACTTCGGGATATACTCTACGAAGAGTACGTGACTGATATAAATTTATGACATGTACGGATTTTATGGAGTTCTGCTCAATGAAGAATACAAAACAGCAACTGATTTCGGTCGTTAAATGGCCCTCGTGAGAGCAAACGTTGGGTATGTAAATTCAGGAAATGACCGTAAAATAATTTGCGAAAAAGCAAAAGCCAAATGATATAATTTTTACTCTCTTCACAAAGATATGCATTTATACCATTCTGCATTTAAGCTGAATAGATAAATTACAATTCACATTATCGTGCAAATAATAATTCGATCTTGTACACTCTTTTCTAATACTCTTTATACAAAACATCACCCAATCATTGCAATGACGTTAGCTACGTATGATTTTTCCATACTAAAATTAACCTTCTGTTCTATCGCTTCTTATTCGCATTGAACAGAGAAATCTAATGTGCTATTCTATTTGTGTTCAGCAAAACAAATAATGATATTTTTAATGATATGATTGTAAAAATTTGAGTTGACATTATTATGCCTTCTGCTTTATTTAATTTCGCTGCTTTTACTGTAGAAAGGAGCTAAGTGTAATCCCTTGGCAAACCATTTCTATCTTTTGCTGTCATACTTCTAGAAGAAAACTTTTCCTCATATTTTTCGCGTAATTATTTTTTATGTAAGTATATATTTCTCCTTGGAACACACAACAGTAATTTCGTATTTGGCGGATCTTTCATCTACATCTACATCTACATTAATACCCTAAAAGCCACCTTTCGGCGTGTGGCAGGGGGTGTAAACACCAGTTGAATCTAAATTACTTCCTTATTCGGTTATTGTCACGTATTGTTCGCGGAAAGAATGAATCTCTAAAACGATTCGTCCTAGCATCTATTTCTCTTAACTTACGGTCATTATCGGATCGACCGATTTTCTCTCTCTCCCTCTTTCTGAGGTTTTGATAAAGAATTTTTGTTCCCAAAATAAAAGGTAGTATTTCATTTCAAGAAATCTAATCATAGAGAGAGTTTGAGCTAATACATATATGGAAATTACATATCTAGGAAAAATAAATCCAATCTCTTGCTAACAAGAACATCGAGGATCAATGAAAATGGAACCGCTACCAATTATTTTATTTAACTATTGTATTAATAACGAATCTGAATTAGAATTATTACCTCAAACAGAAACCGAACCGAGAACCACTTGTCACATTGTTAAAAATTACTTTTTGTGATATTAATTTAATATTTCGCTATTATAATAGCTTAGTGGAAAATATATATCCCTCTCGTCTAATTGGAAAGTAAGAAGATAAGGAGTAGAGTTTTGCATAAACGAGGTGAGCTTGATCACGCTTGATGTCATTTACAAAAACTGCGTACATGCATGAACGCTAGCTTGCATTTCTATTCTATAATAGATGAATTTTTAAAGCTAAAACTCAAAAGGACGTTGGTATGTCTCCGCCGCTACAACTCTCGAGTCCTTTGCTTAATTGCGATGCAAGCACATTTGCAGCGTTGATGATTCTGATTTATGTACGGAAATTATCTCTTGATTTATTGTTTTTCGCAAATAGGATATTTGTAATAGATTGCCTGCCTTCCTGCCGTGGTATATGGAGATAAGCATAACCTTAGTGCTCATCCGTCTAAATATTTCACATTAATTCAATTTAGCCCAAAAAACCGTAAATGTTTCGTATTGAATCAAAAAGAAATGCTTATATTTCCCTTGAAATATACATCATCAGTGTTTTTCTCATGAGACAAACCCTTTTTTTTGGGGAATGAAATTTTTCCGGAATTCAATCATCTTTGCTTTCCGTCCCCAATGACGTTAATTTTCAGGAGCATGGATCAAAAAATCAATTTAAACCAGTTTATTCGGTGGAATGAACGGGCAGTTATATGACTGAGAAATGGATATGTTTAAGATCTATATAAAGGAGAAAGAGAGAGATATAATTCGACATATTTAAAAACAATCATGTATTAAAGTTATACATCTTTAACAAAATGAATTTTTAAAAAGAATTTTACCCATTCCTTTTTGTATTGCTTCAACTTAAGTTCAAATTTAGAATTAATCTCTTTAAGTTTTATTTTAATGCAAATATTCCATTCCAGTTGACTTTCACCATCGTCTATACTTCCCCGATTTCCATTGTTTTTACCCATTTCTGCAATACCGCCAACCTTATTTTTTAGTTATAAATATTCTAGAAGTATAGGCTAGTGACAGTTCATTTTATATTACTGATTACTTTAGCATAATAAAATGCAAGCAATAGCTATAGATGGTAGATTTTTCATCATACCCCACAAAACAGCAGAGACTGGTCAACATTTATAGGAAATTTTAATCAATGTACAAAAGCACACCATCTTCTCTGAGTTTAGAAATTTTCACCAGGTATAAGAGAAATATATTACAACTGTACAATACAACTTTTCCTATTTCTCAATTTTATCTTTTAACCCTTACGAAAATCTATTCACGTGTTGTAAGGCATTTCCGTGAATAAAAAATTTGTTTAAATCGAATAATTTCAGTCATCATTTTATTAAGGAAAGGTTAAAGGTACTTTGCACGTAAGGGCGTGCACCCAGAAAAAATCCCTTAAAAAAACGGACTTGAAAAAAGTCTAACAGGGTCGGGAATCGAACCCGGGATCTTCCTCTATCGGGGAGGCTGCCTTTACCATCTAGGCTATACTTTATTACATTTGACGATGGCATTATCCTCGAGTAAAATTTATAATCTTCTGTGAATTAAAATAATAATTTTCTTCGCGCATGTGAAATGAGTCATCATTCTGAACTCTTCCTCGTTTCTAAACCATCTGGGTTTAACATTTAACTAGACAAGTCTTGTGACATTAGATACACTCACGCTGTGAGTCTTAGGCTCTTTGTCCCATTATAGAAGTTAATATTTAGTCGAAATGTAAATGCTTTTGGAGAACCCATCATTAAAGGGGGCGTTCCCGACTCTCAGATTTTTATAATGACCCATTAGCATTGCGTGGTATGCAAAGCAAGAGGGAACAAGGCGAGATGCTGAGCGGACACCTATCTCTAGCTCGTGATTACAATTCCTCTCCTTTAAGGGGATTGTTCCAACCAGGGGGGATTCCAGCGGTCATTCCTGTCCATCCGAGTGGCCATATCCCGCTTCCCTTTGCCTTCCTCTTAATATCTCACGGCAAAGACCTCATACGAGTCCGTGTTCCGTGTTAATCCGAGATTTGACTCTCCTTTCGCCGAGAGAACGAAAATTTACCGCGAAGGGAAAACGTGTAATCACAGGCCTCGCAAAATGAGTGAGTATTACGGAAAAAGTCGGAGCGAAAGTAGAGCTAGGATAAAAGTGCTTTCGAAAAGGGTCTCTCTGCCTCTATTAGCTAGTTTCGTGCTAAATTGAGGGCTTAGGGGGGGATTGCATTGTAGCACAGTTGTTTTCTATCCTTTTTCCAAGTATAAAGGGAAACTTTCACGTAATTTTCTGAAATGCGGAGCGTACTTATCGGAAGTTAAGACTCAAATTACAGCCAGGAGGAGAGTTCGGAAGTTTTGAAAAGTATAAGTGGAAATAAAAGCGGAAACAATAGCAGAATTTCGATCATTTATAAAATAGAGAATATAGTAGTAGAAATTAAATAAGTATTAAACAGACAGACAATTATATCAGTAATATATTCATGATAATAGTACGTGTATTAAATTTCCAGTTATAAGTTATTCTTGAGTAAAATAGTTACATTTCTTTTAATTTTCACCCTTCCATGACATATGTAATACTTTGGTAGATACGGAAGTCTAATTAATTGGTCTAACCCAAAAAATGGAAGAACTTAGGATTCAAAAAAGTTTTTAAATTCATAGCGAAATAAATAAACCAAGAGCAATGTATGGACACCAGATTTGGAAATTATTCGTCATTTATGGATACTGAAAAACATAAAAGTATGATCCTTTAACGAGAATGGTTCTTTCTGACAAGGAAGACGTTAATTCAAACATACATGATATCTTCTAATCCCTGAGATTTTTTGAAAGGACATTAACAGATTTTTAAAGCATTGACAATATATAACAGATATTTCAAAAATTTCAATAATTTGTAAATATTTTCTCTTAGTGTGGTTACATTTATGTGTCGATTATGATGGCAGTTAAAGTTCTAATATTCCCAACGAGAAACCGGCATTTTTCCTTGGTGCACGCCCTTACGAGCAAATTACCTTTAACCCTTCCCTAGTTCTAATTTTAATACTGCGAAATTAATGTGGACTACATTAACTGTAGGATTTTTATTAATACAAAAACATTAATGATGTACTGTTTTAGGATCGTTACAGCTGAAAATTTCTTGCTGCTATGATACTTCGAATGTTAAAGTGACAATAATCCGTAGTTTAATGGTACTTGAATAGGTAAAAAGAGGACACTTAACTTGGAAAAGCTATTGGAAGCAAACGTTTTCAGATAGTTCTCCTTTAAGGAAAGAGCTTGCTTCACTCTGTGCTTGGCCCTCGCCTGATTCCAGAGAACTAAATCCTCCCGCAGCTTTGAGCAGTAGATCGGATACATCCAATACATACGCGGAATACGTATTCAGAAAATATTTTTCATCGCCGAGGGAAAGATTCTACAGTCTGTTTTTTTCGCTTGCTCCAAATATGGAAAACTTCCACTCGTGTGTAAAACCTCCACATCGGAGCGGTGAAAGGCAAAATCATATGTCTTTCGAATTTGCCCTGAATTAAGTTCGAAATATAGATATAAATATGAGAAGGATTCCATATTGAGTGCTTGTGTTATTTTCCTCTACTCTGTCCCTATACAAACTCTAAACCCGCGTCTCGCTTCAAGAGAGCAAGAGGCAATTATCTTGTTTTTCAGATTGATTTTATGCAAATTTCCCGCAACTTTATTTCCAAAACACGAGATTTGTTTCGAAAATATTTCGAAATGTCGAAAAAGGTAAAAAAGATCCCTTTATGAAATAGAATGTCTCAAGTCCCTCGTATCGTACGAGTGTGATGATTGAAGACTTAATTATCATTTTTATTTAAATCCAATGAAACGAAATCTGAGTACGTCCACAGAAAATTTCCACTTTTCTGTGAACGTAGTCACATTTTGTTTTTTGGATTAAATTTGAATAAGTTCTTCCCAGTATCGCTAGAGTTAATAAACTTTTACACGTTTGTGTGCGATTTTCGTTGCGCCAAACATTTTCGTCTTATTCTTATAACGATTTCTTTTAAAACGATTTTTCTTTTTGATTAATAATCAAATTTCTTCACAAAAAATCATTATTTGCTATTTTAACGCTTAGTAGAATTAAAGCTGAAGCGATTCAAATCTAAATTAAAAGCTGGAATCTAAATCTAAAGTTTACGTAAGATTATTGAAACCTTAATGTTTGTATTTTATGCCACGTTTTGATCATATAGCTCATTCTAATCTTTATATAAATTAATTTTTATATAGATTAATGATAAAGCGTCTTTTATGAGAGTGAGATTAAGTCGCTTCTTACATCTAACCCTTCGTCACATAAGTTTTAGTTCTAACCTTTATACTGAATGGGACAGAGCATTTATCTGTTAAGTTGGATTGTGCTTTGCGAACGATTCAACTCTAATAAAAGAGCATTTCTTTTAATTTTAAATAATAAGAAAACCTGATGTGAATATAATCTCATAATTCCCAACTAAAAGGAAAAAAGGAACACGGCTGTGTTATTAACATTAAAAGTTAAAAGAGGTCCTAATAGCCGTTTTTTTTGTAACCACACGCCTTAAAACAACGGCTATTTGAAGCTCTTTCAACTCTTAATTTTATTCTTATAATTCCTGTAATCTCCTCAAAATATTTCTCTACACTGATAAGCAAAATAAGAAAATATATAAACTTCAATCTCAATATCTTAAAAGTAGTTTCTAATGTGCAATAAATATGATCCTCGATTCTGTAATAAATTGATAATCGATCGTCGATTGTATAATTGTGATGTGTAATGAATATGATCCTTCCTCGATTCTTGCATGGCTATTAAGCATTTTTCGCAAAATAATTCTTTATTGTAAAATATTATATTCAGGATAGCTTAAGAAAGTTAAATTTTGTTTCATTGTTTTATTTGTTTTTATTACCATCATATAAGAAAGTGAGCTCCATAATATTATAATATCCACTCATGGTAACTGTAAGTTTCAAATTTCTTAATTATTATTATTATTACATTAACACTACATGTAGATTATAAATCTGGTGGCAGTGGTTGGAAATTACGTATAATAGAAAGAATACATTCATATAGTCGTACATGGTAAAGCAACAAATAGATAGTCAATATAAATATAAATTGAGGGATAAACACTACACCTCTCAGGCATTTGACCACGGAGGGAGGGAAACCCCTCAGAAAACCTCCGTCTGACAGAAGTCAAGACATATACATAATACAAAATTTACAAATATTATCCCGTCCCAATAAATGAAAACATTAACAGAATTAAAGTAACAGATATTACAATTTATTTAACTTCGCCTTGAAGGCACGCACTTGGGAAGGAATGGCTCAAATATACTTGCAGGGAGAGCAGTTGATTGATTTATTGTTCTATTAAGGAAGGAGAATTTTGCAATATTATTCCTTTGAGAGGGAGGTTCAATTTTATAACTATGATCTTTCCTGCTTAAATAAGTGGGGTTTCTAATTCTTCTCTTAATATCATCCCATGCTGTCTTGCCTGAATAAGCGTTGTATAAGCTTCCTAACCTGTAAACTTTCCTTCTGTTTTCTAAAGTTTCCCAACCTAGCTTTTCTAACATTTCTGTTACACTTGCCGTTCTTTTGAATTTATTCTTAACATATCGTGCGGCTGTTCTCTGTACCATCTCAACTTCTTTAATCAGTCCTATTGCTTGTGGATCCCAAACCGTTGCGCCATATTCCAATATTGGCCTAACTAATGATATGTACGCGATTTCTTTTGAGTCTAGACTACCTTTTCCCAATACCCTCATAATGAAGTGTAATGCCTTATAACCTATAGATACTATATTGCTAATATGAGTTCCCCAGAGCAGATCCTTCGTTAGCGCGATAGGAACTACAAAATAATTAGCTGCGGACTATCTTTTAATAATACTCTTAGAACAATTAAGATTAAATTTCCAGTCTAAGTTTTCTTCAATCGTGTTTCCTTAGTTCCCACGTACTCGACTCAAATTTGTCAAATTTTTATGTTTCTATATTCTCTATGCTTCCATTTGATCACCACCACACGCTCTCAGTCCTCCAGAATCCTCTTTGCTTATATTTATTTGGAGAATATTTCATCGTCCTTTCTCCTATTTAAAGGGCTCGCCGATTCAGCGAAAAAGGCAGTCATCCCACTCATTCTAATCTTCATTTTTCCATCCGGCATTTGCGAGCAGCCTTCCGCCTAAAAAAGCATCGCTTCCTGCCGAATTCTCGCCGCCTAACCCGAAAACCTGTTCTTTCTTCTGTGCTCCTAATACACCGCTGCCTTCCCTCCTTTTTTCTCCCTTTTCTTTTTCCTTCCATCTTTCCTTCCTTTCCTCTCATTCCCCTCTTTTATACTTCTTCCCTCTTCGAAACGTCCGCCTTGTCGGTCCCTCTCTGCTCAACCTCGTGCTCTTGCTTTGAAAAATAAATTCTTCTGTCACCTTTATTCTTTTTGTGGTTTTCACCCACCATTTTCCCGTTGTTTTTCCTTTATAATATGACATTTCCTTTCTTTTCCTCATGGACAGAAGATGTCCCTGACTTTAGATCGATGTATTTCTCATGAATACACTGCGTTTATTTTGTCATATATTGCGTGAAGTTAAAATTTATAAATTTTATGCTCGTTTTATTCTAAAAGTTCCTGAATTAGGTATTCATATAGCTTATAAAGTATCGGTGTATTGTAGGTTAGCTTGTTAGGCACGCAATTCCGAAGTCTCTGGTTCGAACCCTATTTAAGGCGTGTTTGTTTGTGATTGTATTTGAAAGCATTAGAGTGTAAATGGTTTAATTAGCCCAGGATATTAGATAATAAAAACATTATTATTGTTATGACTATTAATATCAACCGTAATTAATATCTTACCAATTTGTAGATAATTGATTTATTAATTCAATCATTAACTCGCCATATACCTACTCTGTTATAATCTACAATAAGAGTTTGGACTTTTATTGCCACTTGTCACACTATCTTCTTTTCACTATGTACCTACCGATTGAACTCGTTGGATCAAGTGCTTTCTACTTGAAATTTGTTATTAATGAAAGATCGGCAAAGAAAACACGAGGGCCTCTTGAAAGTCTTCGACAGTCGGAGCTAGTTACATGAAAGTGCTCGCGGAATACACTTAATGGTTTGATTTATTCATTCAGATATGACGGAACGTGAAGTCCTACCAAATCATATCACTCATATTTTAAGGGTTGCTCATTACCTACAATCCCTGCTTTATTCATTCTTATTACTTTACATAGTTTTAAATAACATTTTTGGTAATAAAAATGTAGTAAACGTATAAATTTTCCAGCTCATACCAATTTTATTACAAGAGTCGTTTATTTCCCTGCTATATCATTTTCGTACTGTTTAGCAACACTTTCTTGTTTTTAACTGCTACTACTGATATTTTAGTAACCTTCATAAATTTTTACTTCTTATCATGAGTAAGATGTGCAAGATATTTCAAAGCTAACGGGGCTATGAAACTGAGAAACCATGATCTAAATAGAGCTGTTACTATGTTTTTCTATGGTAGCCAGACATTTCCACTCCTTTATGCTCCTCTTTTAATGTCTTATTTTACGTATTCTATTCCATATCTCACTTTGACCATATTTCCTCCGTATCCTTCCATTTGTTTCCGTGTTTTCTTCTTTTCCACCTCTTCCTTTGCATGTCATTCTCTTCTTCCTGAGGCCTATTCTGTCCCTTGCTCCCTTTATCAACTTCAAATCCCTCCGCTTCTAAACACGAGAACCACTCTCCGCCAAAAAAAGTCCTTTCTCTCAGACAGTACTCTCCGCTGCTCTCTTAATGTATTCCCTTCTCTCAGTCCCTCCGCCAAAGAATCCCTCGGACGGCTCCTTGTCTTTATTCAATAAAACCCTTTCCTCCTCAATCGCTTTCATCCTTCCCATAACCGTTGCTTTCCTAAATCCCTCGTATCTATTCCAGCCTCCCTTTTCATTCCCGAGCCCGCTCTTAACCTTCCTAAAGCACGCCTTCCCTTCCTATCTTCATATCCCAAGCTTAACAGTTTTCCCGCGCCTAAAACCCCTTTGTTTCTGCGAGAGAACACTTTGGCCGAGCTTTCGCAGCCTTCTCAGAGGATGGCGAAATCGCTGCGAAAGTGGTCGATGCCGGGGAATGCGTGAAGTTAATTGAAAAATACATGAAACGTTTCTTTTTTCCGAGGCAAGGGATTCTGTTAACCGAGATACATTTTGCATCGATTGAATGGAAGAGGGTGTTTTTTTTATTCTTTCATTTCGACTTAAGCTCCGGGCTTTCGATTTGATGAGGTAGTTGTTGCATGGAAATTAATTTCCTCTTACAGATGAGATATGTTTTCTTATCTGATTGCTTTCTTCCCTCTAATCCCGCCGAAAATGAATCGGAAATGTAATTGAGAGATGCCAAATCCTCACAGAATTTTAGATTATTTCGACCAACATCTTATCTCTACATCAGTGATATTACTGGTAAAATAATATATATCTATGCTAAAATGCTAGATTTTATTCGATGTAATTTAAAATGTTTTCTCATTCAATTTTACGAACTTTTATACTCGTTTCGTTTCAATGAGCTATCATTTTATGAGCAAATTTAACTAGTTTTGCCCTTTTTATTTATAGCAATATCATTGCATGACTATGAAAATAATTTTCATTTATTATCTTCGATGAAGATTGCATTATTGTGATCAATTCACAGTGGATAGTTTTTCATTACTCTGTCTTCATTAATATCTGTATTAATCCTTCGCTGGCTATACTTTTATGCCGTATTACTGTTTTTTTTTAAGTGAGACATGAAATACAGTTAGGCAAAATGGGTTCCACAGAAGAGAGACCAACCTGAGCCTCTTAACAAATTATTCTTTCATTTGAGTCTTTCTATTTCCCTAACTATTGAAAGCAATGTTTTATTTATTTCAATGCGTTATTTACCAAACTTAATTTGCCTTAGGAACCAACTAATAATTACCATGCTAAAAATACTACCCCTAATACATCTGGTCTCTTTCAGTTTATCCTTATTTCATCTCTTTCGTTATATTCCCTACTATTTAATTCATAGGTTCAAATTCTTGCGCTGGCAAAACATTTTCCCTCTGACAGTTTCTCGAATAATTCAGAATTAAGGCCCTTTCTAAAACTAATAACCCAATAACCAAATTCCCATTAAAACAAACATGAAAGACATTAGCAGAAAATTCAATTTCTGTCTGCAAAAATAACCCGAGATTCGTCTAGCAACTTTTCCTCTCGTAATATTTTTCTCGCGCCGAAAACCTTTTCAGTTTAATTAAGTTCCTTTTCTCCCATCCATAGCGAGAGCGTCTTCATTTCCCTCCCTTAAAACATTTCGCCAAGGTTTCCGGTCTTAAACATCCCCTTTCACCCTTTATAAAACCCTATCTCCTGCTTAAAGTCTCAGGCCTCCAACCCCTAATTTTCCCTTATCTAATATCCCTACCCATCTCGCCTCCTCTATTCTTCACTCAATTATTTCCAGCCCGGCCGTAATCTTTCTCTTTATCCTCAGTCAATACATTTCCCGCAGGCCGTTGTTAACATGCATCCCCTCCCGCTATTTCTACGGCAAACTTTCCATTTCCCCTCGGCTGCTTTTGTTACTGTTCTTTCTTTGCCATTGGAAAGGGTTTCAGTGCCTGTTTTCCTTCCTTTATTCAGATGTGTATTCGAAGTCGTTTTGACAGCTAAGCGCTCAGAGATCTCTTGAAATTTTCCTGAGGAGCGGTTTCGTAGAATCAGTGATGGAGATATGCTTAAGGAGTGTTTGTGCTGATTCACAAAGATATTAAGATAACTAAGATAATACTTTTTAAAGATATTAAGATAATACTTTACGGACATATTTCAATGCATTGTAATTTTCAAGTTTCTTGGATAATTGATTCTAAGGACTCATTTGCCTACTCTTTCAGTAAAATAAATTGACGGAGTTCCGCTGAGCTCGTAATTACACAGTAAAAAACTCTGATGAAATAACGAAGGACGTCTAACACGAAGCTCGATCGTCTAGCAATTATGATAAGGAGCTGTTTTAAGATTAAGTGGTTTCATGTTTTCTCATTGCGTAGACATTATTCAGTCAAAGGCTTATTTATAAAAGAAGCCATGGATACAAAAAAAATTACTCGTAATAAAAGTGATACCATAAATACGAGTAAAGTGATTGTACCGTATAAATAAAAAGTGTTTAAAATGATAACCATTTCAAAGGTAGTTGTATATAAATAAATATTTGTATAACCTTGATGTGCCAACTTTAGGCTTTGTTCCTTTACATTCTTGTATAATTATTGTGTTTGAAATCGTAAAAGGAAATTTTAGAATAATATAATAATAGAAACACTAGATCTTTTCTAATATCCCGAAAGATTGGACCAATGGCAGGCAAAACCTATTTTATTATAATATTAGCAAGCAAAATACCCAATCGGCTACTTGCGCTAAATTTAGCGCAAATTTTTCTTTAACAGAATTTTCGGAATTGTACATTTAACACCGAGTGATATAAATGTTTTCTCTTTTTATAATTACATGCAACGGAATGGAGCGCTCCTTGTTATGAAAGAATATGTCTAAACAAAACAGATATCAGGTTATAGAAAAGGTCTTCCAAATTATCTCTGAACAGAAATTAAAATCACAATTTAATTTGTACTAAACTTCACTTTAATACAGAGAATGAACTACCATGATGGTGAGATCGAATGATAGATATCGAAGCCATGGTCGTTCTATCTTTGTACCTGCCTCAGCATAAATTAATTTGTTATTTGAATTTCAATCGTCATGGAATACCACTAGGTAAATGTCTCTATCTATATTATATCTCTTTATATTTCAATTCTATGCTTACTTAACTTGTTTTAATCCTGAAAAATGTATATTCCCATCGTTTTTTATGCTCCCATTAAAACAACTGTATGAGAAATTGATTCAGAAAAAAAATATTGACTTGATTTCACGGGACAAATCCAAGACACTCGTAATTTTCTAAAACCATACGCGTTGGTGTTTTCATTCTTATCACTAAGAAGGTTAATTAAGTGAATTGTTTATCGTTTTATCATTTAGTTAGGCCATGTATCAGCGAAATTTGTTGTACACGTACAAAATGGTTTTCTGGCTATGTAACTACGTTTCATTAAAATACATACTAAAATATTGTAGAGTGTAGGACTAACACACATTAAAATCTGAACTATATTTGAAGGAAAGTTTATTCAACTGTATTTCGTGTTCAGGCTTTTCTTTGGCTTGGTTAGGTAGTGGTAGCTTGAATTTCAGCTTGGCACGAAGATTAAACTTCGGCGATTTACTGCTCAGTCATCGAAACAGCCAAGACGTAGCTAATTATCGGATTAAAAAACTCAACAGTTCGGAGGTAAAATCCCCTTTCTCTCGACTCCGTACTATTAGTGATTAAGTTTGGCGATAAGTTCGACCGCGGTTGGGCATCTTCATTTCGGCTTTCACAGTAATTGGAAACGTGAGTGGGCTAAATGGCGGAATCTCGCGAATCTCTCGGAAGTTCCTCACAGATAACAAATTGATTTATTGCCAAGCCCTCGCTTTTGTCCTCATTCTTGGGCCATTTGCGGCGAAGAAATAATGGAGAGAAAGGGCGATGAAGGAGGAGATGGATGTTGGAGAGGGATAGATGGACAGATATACTTCTTTATTAAAAGGAGATTGAGACTAAAAGGTTTGGGTACCCTCGAGAAGAGGGATAAACACGGAAGCGGATGAGAAATGCTACAGAAGGGGAAACTTGCGCAAGTTTTTTCGGACGCTACTCACCGACTCCCAACTGACAAAATGAGGAACAGCGAAGGTTCGCCGAATCAAATTTCAGAAATTGTTTTGTTTAATGAATGGCTTCTGCTTTTATCAAACAGTAGGTTCTAACATGAGACACAATAGATATAATTCCTTAATTAACTCAAGGGAAAGGAGAAACACCTATTCTCCTACGATTTTATACTTAATATTGTTCCCATTCCTATTGATTTTTTTGCAAATTGATTGTTATCATATTGATTTTATCATATAAATGTAGATATCGTAATTTTATTTGCTTCATTTAATTGTATTTAATTTGAATGATTTATTTAAATCTGATTATTCACTGAAATTACTGATAGCTCAAGATTTGATGATTTAGTTAATTGAAGTTGATATATTTTTTTATCTCACTGACTTTGCTTATTTGAAAGCTACAATGCATTTCTTCATTATTTCCTTATCATGCTGATAGATTGTTTACTTTATTATCCTATTCGCATAATTTCCCTACATTTTTCACACTATACTTTTCATGGTTTTCTGCTGTTATATAAAATCTCGTTCATACCTACCTCAGGTATTATTCACGGTTTATTCCACAACCTCCTCCAATTATTTCAAAATAAATTAAATTATATTTGCAAGGAAAGGTATATCAGTGACTTTTCACGTAAAGATGTGCATCTAGGAAAAATTCCAATATGATATATATTATATTTTATCATTTATTATCATGGTTGATTGAAAACGATGGTGTTTAATCAACCTATCAAATAATACTTTGTATAAAAATTTATTAAATAAAACTTTTACTTATAGAATACTTATGAACAAAAAAATGTGTCTTGAATGTTGACGTAATTATTACTGGTTGACTAATTAGTACTGGTAGCGGTCAGCATGCTCGCACGTTATCGTTATGTACACCATGGTCCAGGGTTCGAATCCCGGCTAGTCGGATTTTTCCAATCAGAGAATGGTCATGTGTGATTTTTTTTATTTATTGTTAATTTTCTTTCACTGTGAGGGTCTAGAAAATGGATGTTTGTGGATTATATGAAAAAAGAATTTTTAACTGTTTTTAGTCTCCTATATATGAAAATTTTGAGTGGACTCAATGGCTCAATACAAAAATATTATTCTAAAATTTGCTAAAAGATCATAACACTCATGTATTATAATGATTACTCAACCTTTATAAAGAATCCCTTTTATAGTAATTTAAAATCTATCGGTGAAGATTCGATCATTTTAAATTTGTACTTGCAATAAATTCTTCTGATCGAGTTTGGCAGAGAGAGGCATAAAATAGTAATACTGCGAGTGAAGGAAATACGACATCCTCCAAACACCTCCTCTATACCTACAGCTAGACGGTCCATACGTGACAGATTGATTTTACCGCCGGTCCCGCCGCAGGCTGAGCCGCGTTTGACCACGAATAAAAACAGGAACGATTCGGAAGGTTCGGAAACGTGAGACGAATTGGGAAAAGGCGAGAAAGGATATCGACGCATCCAATTTAAAGGATCGCGGCAAAGGGAATATGATAATGTCCGGCATCCGTCACCTTGATGAATGCCCACCGACGCCATTTCGATTATTTCATTTGCATTCCGCGCCGGTATTTCAAGCCGAAAGCGAATGATTCGGGCCTTTCTCCGCTGTCAGTATTTATCTTGCGCAGACAGCACTGTCATGTTTCTGTTATGAGAGTGTGCGATCGGGTTGGAAAGGCAACCTCCCTAAGCGCGGCCCGTTGCCGAATCGTTTAGGTATGCATTTGACTTAATTTGGACGGCTTGGGAAGATATATGCGAGGCTGGGCTTCAAAAATCCCGCGGATTTATGTGCCCGCCCGAAACT
Source organism: Sympetrum striolatum (assembly GCA_947579665.1). NCBI lineage: Eukaryota > Metazoa > Arthropoda > Insecta > Odonata > Libellulidae > Sympetrum > Sympetrum striolatum. The sequence continues at coordinate 77,506,829 of OX388350.1, forward strand.
CTGATCTCCCCGCGGCCATTCGCGCTAAGCGCGGAGTCGAGGAATGGAGGAGAAAAATTGGAGCTGGGGATGGAAACGGAGAGAGATTGGTTTGGTGCTCATAGTGCGAGGTTTCCCTGTTTTAGGAGTGATTTGTCTCTGCCTGTCTGGAAACTACGGGTTCATAAGCGCGCGATGTATAACTGCACAATTCCCTGCGTGATACACCAGTAATCACGCAGGTAGGTGGTTATGGCTGTGGCAGTTATTTGCACCTGCGTATGTGTATTTTGGCGTCTGTGAATTATTGTGGCGCAAGTTTATATACAGCACTAGTTTATCATACCCCACCCGTGGTTTGTAATCCCTATTCATAAAGATGATTTAGTAAATTATTGTTTTACACAGGATAATAATATTTCACTCCAAAATGGCTGGTATTTCTTCTTCTCCTAAATGACTAAGATTAGTGATAAAAGCCCTTAAGCTTGTACAAGTTTAATTCCAAAGTAAAGGAACAACTCACTCTGTCCAAAAATAAAATATAATCACTGACTACACCGGTTTCTGGTATTCTTCCTCATATTTAATCCTTTACCTCACTCTCAAGATAATGAACCTCACTTACAGTCGTGTTGTTAGTGAAATAAATTTTATCTTTGGACGGTATTAGTTGTTGTTTGCTTTCGGAATTACTTCCACTCTTTAGACTCTACATATTCACGAAGGATTCTTTAGCTGTTGTAAATTTATCTCGTAAAAAGTGCAACTATTGGTATTTTTCGTTCAGACTCAATGGTTCAGATGAGATAGGAATGAAATAAAACTTCGACTCTATATTTCGTAGGCTCCCGGATAGCCATGTAGACAGCGCGTTTGCTTTTGGTGAAAGCGGTCCCGGGTTCGATTCCCGGTTGGAGCCAATGTGCGAAATGTCCTAAGCTGTCGAAGCACTTTTAAAAATACTAAATACTACTATATTTCGTAGGTTTATTTAGTTAATCTGGTTTAGATCACTTGCAATCATTATAAGGTACATTACGGGTATTCTTTTCCAGATGTAGACGAACTATCTTATCCAAGTTACCTCCAATCCTATTTTTAATCCAATATATTTATCTTTGTTCTCTGAGCCATCAGCTTACCAGGTGTTCCTCTTGAAATCTGGAAATATCAAATAATTCATTCGTACATTTATACATAAATTACGTTGAGTGTAATAGTGTATAGGCACAATGTGTTTTCACAAAGAAGACTAGCATTTTCATCTGCTTTTCCCTGCCTTATTTATTTGTTTACTTTATATTCATAGAGGGGAAATTTATAGATCCATTACTGAAGCGAAACGAATGCCACGTATTTCATTTGAGGTACCGATTTTTAACGCCTTTCAAAGTGGTCATTTTTTTATTTTTATTAGTATAGATTATATTACGACGTCCGACGTGTTACAATGTGATACTTGTGCGCACATCGATATTTATTCCTAAATTTCGTTTAAATAGGAAATGTATACTTAATAATATTGATGTTAAACCTGGTGGCATTTCACTTGCCAATGTAAACATTGCTGTCGTTGAATTGAATAATATTGCTTTCGTGTTCACAAGATGTCTTCCAGGGAGGTATTTCAATGGAATTGTTCCTTCAAAAACATACGGGATTGTTTCAAGCGATTACAAGAGAGAGGTAGAATTGAGAAAAGCAGAGTAGTTAATTATTTTCATTTCCGAGAAATAGCTCGATTCTGAGAACTCTGATTAAGCATCGTCGCTCTTCTACTCAAACATGAGAGACTGCTTGCTCGCATCTCTGAGGAATTCTTATTAACGATCGTGTATATTTGTCTGTGCTAACAACATATTTCGTAACAAATTATAGAACATATAACGATAAGATTGTATGAAATATTTTAGCTCTAAATTAATTAACTCTTTTCTGTAGTTCTAGATTCCCTACAGAAAATATACCTATTTTCTCCTACTCTTCACTCCATAAATCCTCCTTCTCCATTTAAGATGATCCCAATTAAAGGCCATCGATTGAATTCTTCTGGATATAAAAAGTTAATTAGAAATAGGAAATCGGGATTTAGGAAATTTTTGTTATTTTGACTGATGTTGTATCTGATTAAAATCGTCCTGTATGAGGGCTTTCCTTTTATCATAAGGTTTTTTGAATGAAAGTTTTTCGAGGGTTTTAAATCCAACGAAATACATTAAATGTGCCACTTTACGAGTGAAACAGTGCTTCCTTTTGAAATCATCGGGTTTATTTTTGAATTGCGCTGCCAGATTGAGGGCAAAGAAAAAATGTCCCATTCAAAGTATATCTCATGGGGTTTTTTCAATGTATTTTAAAATTAGCAACTGAATTTCATATGGCATATAAACAGAATATTTCTGGTTACGAGATGAGAGGAGGAAAGAAATACTCTAGAGCACGTGGAGTAGATTTATGGATTCCTTTCCTGTTAACGAGATTTAAAAATAATTCTTATCGAAAAAGCCAGTGTTTCGCTTTGAATGTGTCGGGTGTACTTTTTTTAATCGGTTCATATGTCGGTTTAATTTTTATTTAAGTGTAAATATATTATTTTATATAACTAGTAGCTCCTTCGATTAAGTAAACTTAAAATATACTGTAAAGCTTATAAAGAAATAGCAGTTGAATTTTATATAATATAAAATCAAAAAATGTTTATAAGGATAAAAGAAAAAAACGCTTCTTAAATTTAAAATTCTGTTCCTTACTATCCTAAACTATTCCTTGTGCAAAGGATACATCTTGAAAATACGTTGCTCTGTGATATTCAGTTCATTAATAATATACAGAGCACACATTTTTCCTCTCTCTTCATGCAACTATCCTTTCATTTGGGAAAACTTTCACCGGTGAGAAAACGAGCGACCCGAAACAACCCAAGTCGCCCGTGAGCATTATTCAAAACAAGGGCGCAAATATCCTTTTGTTTAGCGCTTCAAAAACGCGGTAGAAAACGGAGAGTTTCGAGAGGCGCCATTTTGAATTATTATTCAAATTTCAGATCCGTGTGCGAGCGTAACATGTCCAGAAGGGGAGTTGTGTCAGCTGGACGGGGATCGAAGCCCTGTGTGCCGGTGCGGAGGGGACGGAGGAGGCATCGGAGGAGCCACGGGCCCTGGGTGTCCACCGGATTTCAACCCCGTCTGCGGTTCCGACGGCAAGACGTATGCAAACGAGTGCTCCCTGAGGGTGGAGTCTTGCAGGACGAGGAGGCCTCTGCGAATCATATACAGAGGCAAATGCAGCTCTGGTGAGTCGGAATGCTAATGTATCTTATGGCATGTATGTATGGAATCTTATGGCAATCACATATGCATCCCCGAAAATATGACGGTAGAATAGCGAAATGTGATCATCCTAGAAGATTATTCATACATTAGGATTACCATGATTTGTTTAGGCATCAAAGCTATTGTTGCTTGCAATGCTTAGGATAAATAAAATATATGTTAATAATTATAAATGGAATATCGGAGATTAACATACTAAGTAAATTGACACAATGCTAGAGATACCGAAATGCAAAGTTTAAGTCGAATCTTGTTGAAAAATTGTGATTTATGTCAGATAATTCCTTCAATTATTATTATTTGCTACAGTTTGACAGAAGTCAGATGGTGGCCCCGAACGTTGTACATTTACGCTTTCACACTTAAATTATTACATTTAAAATTCCTATATAACATCACAATTTTAACAAAAAGGATTGGGTTACGCTTTTAACAACAAACAGGACTACATTTAGCAAACATTCCCCTATTACACAACCTAATACATCAGATATATTCTATTGTTAAATTATTCTATTACAAATTATTACATTTAAAATTCCTAAATGGCATCACTACATTATCATACAGGATCGGGTTGTGCTTTCAACAACAAACAAAACTAAATTTAGTAAAAATCTCCCTATTACTCCACCTTATGTATTTACATACGAAATATTCTATTGTTACTCTTCCTATATCATCACATTTTACATTGTTCCTTTGATAAGCCACATGTCACTTCATTAGTTTCTCAATCATCTTACTTACATATTATTGTGTTAAGAAAATCTAAAATAACACATCCACAACCCCCTTTCGTAAAATATATTTTTATATTATCTTTTAAGCTTGTTAGTTGAAAATCTTGAATTGATTTAGTTAAGGGCTCGAAGGCCACTTAAGGTAACATTTTCTTTTCCGAGGTTTATTGGGATTTATTTGTGAGATTTTAATTTCTGTAATAAAAAAACATATAATGAACCATGGTATCTACAGATCAAATATATTTTTTTATTGAAGACTATTTAAAGGGAAATTTAATGCGACTGTTAAGGAGTACGCATAATTTACAATGAGATTAGAATATATTCTTTTATATATCGACAAATGAAAGGAAATTAAGGGGATAAAAGGAAGTGAATATGTCTTTCTCTAAGTTGAATACCTTAATCCTCATCCGAAAAAAATTATCAATCATTATAAATTTCAGGAGTTCTTACTAACACTTTGTTGTTAATGTCATAACCTAAGATAAGATAACCTTTATTAAATGGCGTACATTATTGAAATCGTATGATTTTTACCAATTCCATCTTTTCACTAGCATACAATTATCTATCATAGATAGTAGCTGATAACACGATCATGCTATTGTAAGTGGTACGAGTAAAATATTGCTTGCATACTGCAAGCTTATAAAAGACTAGTAAATGGGTGCTTGCAAACTGCAAGCAAAGAAAATTATGAAGGGATATGTGCCTTTTTAATTATACTACTGTCTATCGTATACCTAATTTTCAAATATGAGATCGAGTTTCATCTAATAATATAATAATTATTTCGAAAGCCTTTCACGTTTAATTGAGACGGGAGTTTTGCAGTTGAGACCTTAAAGGATACGCATACGTAAAATTAAATTAAAGAAATGCGCCAAACAAATTTAAGTAATAATAAAAGTCTTCGTAAGATAAAAAGGCGAGAAATCGATAGATGATTCGTTACCTGTAGTACTCGGTTCAGTGCAAGGCATACTTCAATTGAATCCTATGCACATTAAATGGCGTCTAAAGCGGCACTATGAGCTCCGTTTCTAATTAAATAAACAAATAGAAATTAGGCAACGTAGTTGAATAATTTTGAAGAATGTAGAAAAAGAAGTTGAATTTAAAGCCCATATGGAGATGTTGGGAAAATATTTTGCATGCGATGATAAACGCAGAAATTGTTTTTACTTACAAAAATTATCAAGCGAACACGTAGAACTACATAATCCGAAGGTCGTTCAAGGTTTTAGGACGTCCCCCTTTGGATTTCAAAGGCCTTCTACGCTTATTTGATACGGGAGATTTGGAGTTGATTCCTAATGAATGTGCATTTGTAAAATTAATTTAAGAAAATACGCCAATCAAAGCAAAGTTAGAATAAAAATCTGCATAAGATAAAAATGCGGAAAATAAATAGACGATTACCTGTGAAGTATTCGGTTCAGTGCCAGACATAATGAAATTGAATCCTATGTTCATTAAATGGCGTCTACCACGACAATGAGCTCCGTTTCTAATTATATAAACAAACAAATATGCTACAGGTAACGTATCTATGTAAATAATTTTGAAAAACGTAGAAAAAGAACTTAATTCTAAAGCCCGTTTGCAGAATATGAAAAAATAATTTGAGGTGAATACAATAGAAAAGAGTAAACATAGTAAGCATACATTTTTAATCGCAGAAATTGTTTTACTTACGAAGAATCATCCAGCTGATACGTAGAAAAACGTAATCCAAAGTTCGTTCAAGGAAATCAGCGTATTTTATGAGTAGATTTTTATTGTTTATTTTGATGAAAGTTAAATGTTCTTGATGTATATTAATATTACAAACAAAAGAATATTGAAAAATATTTCAAAAACTTCATACTTTCATCACGGCGTATGTTATTTGAACTGCAAACAAATTTGTATTCCACGTAAATAATGGTCGTAGCCAAAGTTTTTATCTTGGGAAGGGTGCAAATAAAAACATTATTAATTTGTATTTAATTTAAGATGTTGCCGAGATGGCGAAATTGGATGCAGGAAAAATGAAAATTCCACTTTGAGGTATAATTTAGTTAAATACTCTCCACTGTACGTACATTTTTCATGCTTATGTGAATGAAAACATTTGGTTCTTCATGGACATTTATCGTTTCCCCAGCAGTATCCCATATCATTACGAAAGGTACTACGTATTAATTAAAAAAACGAAAATTTAACTTAATTTTAAATTCTGTATGGATAAGATGACAGAATAAATATATGTTATTAAAATAGAAAAGACGATACATAATAGGCATACAATTAAAAGCACAATTTTCACACACGAAAGGCAATCCAACATATACGTATAATCCTAACATCGTTCAAGGATATAATTTTATTTCCTGTGTAGATATTTGTTGTTCATTTAAATGAAAGTTACACTTTCTTGATATTCAATTATAATATGGTCCTTCAAGAAAGGCGGGCAGCAACGGGTTTGGCTGCCCGTATGAGCTTTTTGGTTACAATGTATCACAATGTAAGTAGTATGAAATTGAGGCATACGTTACTTAAAGCTTCCCCTCCTAAAAGGAACATCATCTAAAGAAGCCACACTATGAGGTGGCACGCGAGACAGGACGCTGGAGCTTATTTGTCGATCTTAAGAGAAACTAAGGGCAAAATACCAAACACACCGAGTGCGGTGAGAAAGTGGTCACTGTGCTCGGACTCCAACACCAAGGTACGAATTCCGGCTAGCAAGATTTTTCTGGCTATAGAATGGTTGAGTGTCTTTATTAATAGTATTAGTTATTGAAATGGTGGTAATTGGGATCTTCCTGCTTTCATCAGAGATGTTATGAATATTGTGATTAATTATAACGCCATAAAGTAGGAATCGGAAATGGCCATTGCAAAGGAAATTTTTAGACATAATTTAATATACGATAAATGCATTGGGTTAAGTGAGAATAAAGTGAAATACTACTATACTAAACTATAGCGATTTTGATGCTAATGATTCGTATTGTTTGCAGTTATATTATTTCTAAATAATATCGTTGAAACTATTAATTTACATTAATATTCTGATAGTAATATTTTAGGATGATGTAAATTTCAGTTGTACTTACTTTTACTCAGGCATAGGTAGACTTGATCCGGTATAATACGTTCTTCATCAGTAATTAATGAGTATTTTTCATCGAAATTGCTTTCTTATCCCCCTTATATAGATTCAGTGTAGACTTTTAAATTTAATCCTCGAATAATCTCACTACTTACATGACTTTTCCGATTATCTTCGTTTATAAATGGTCTCGTATTTTCTACATAAACTTATGTTATCAAAGTATGTATTCCCGAATAATTCATTGACCGTGCAGATATTCGCTGTCCATTTTGATGAAAGTTACATTTTTCAACTTTCAGTCATAACATATACGGAAAGAAATTTTTTTTAATTATACCACTGTCAATTGTATGCATAATTTTCAAATAAGTGAGATCGAGATTCGCCAAATAATATGATAGTAAAATAATCATTTCTAAAGCCTTTCGCGTTTATGAGATACGGGAGTCTGTAAGGAATACGCATTCGTAAAATTATATTAAAGAAATACGCAAAACAAAGTAAAGTCAGAATAAAAATCTGCATAAGATAAAAATGCGGAATAAATAGACGATTACCTGTGTAGTATGTGGTTGAGTGCAAGACATTCTGCAAAATAATCCTATATTCATTAAATGTTGTCTACTACGACAATGAGCTCCGTTTCTAATTAAATAAACAAATAGACAATAGGCAACGTAATTATGTAAATAGTTTTAAAGTACGTAGAAAAAGAACTTTATTCTAAAGTCCGTTTGGAGAAGATGGGAAAATAATATTCATACAATGATACATGCAAAGATTGTTTTTACTAACCAATAATTATCCAGCGTAGAACAACGTAATCAGAAAGTCGTTGAAGGAAATCAGTGTATTTTATGAGTAGATTTCTGTTTTTTTTTATTTTGATGAATGTTGAATTACGTAATATATTACGAACTAATTGTGTACTACGCATTAATTAAAGAAACGTAGAAAAAGAACTTAATTTTAAATTCTCTTTGGAAAGGATGACAGAATATTTGTATGTAATTAAAATAGAAAAGAATAAACATAATAGGCATAAAATTAAAAGAACAGAAACTCACACACACGAAAAGCAATCCACCATATGCGTAAACCAACGATATCCTAACATAGTTCAATAATACCATGTATTTCCTGATTAGATATTTGTTGTTCATTTAGATGAGAGTTCAGTATATGATAAATGTATTTGGTTAAGTGAGCTATGAATTATAATATATTAATAAATTATAGTGTTCGCGAAACTAATGATTCGTAATGCTTACAGTTATGTTATTTCTAAAGATTGTCGTTAAACCTTTTAATTTACATTAATATCCCTATTTATTAATTTATATTCGTATCTATGTACTTCATTCTAGAAAAATCTCACTACTTACATGACTTTTACGATTATCTTCGTTGTTAATGGTCTCGTATTCTCTACATAAACTTATGTTATCACAGCATGCATTCACGATTGATTCATTGACCGTGCAGATATCCACTGTCTATTTTAACGAAATTTACATTTTTCAGCATTCAGTAATAACATGTATCGAAAGAAAGATTTAAAATGATTAAAAATGCATCAAACCTTTATCATGGCGTATGGAATTAGTATTGTAAACAAATTTGTTTTCGATTTAAACAATGGTCGTTGTCATAGATTTAATTTTCGAAATGAGAGAAAAATAACGCAATAAATTGGCGTTCAAACTAAAATTTTGCAAATTTCGTGTCGGAATGTTAAAATCGGTCGCAAGAATAGAAAACTTTAATCTTTTAGACGTAATATAGACCAAGTCCCACTGCTTTACGATTACATTTTCATATTTTTATGAACGAAAGAAATTTGCTCTGCATGGCCATTTTTCGTTTTTCCCGTTTAAATACATTGAAAAATATAATCCTTTCTGGTCTCAAACCTAGGACAAAATCTGTAGATTTTCGATTTTTTCCCAACTCGACTGTCAATTATAAATCTCTCTTGAAAATTTCAGCCTTCCAGCTCGATTAGAAATGCCCAGGATTTTGTGTCAATCAGTAGGATTTGCAGCTTTATATATAGTAATATTTATAATTTTTGTAAACGCCTGGTGTCGAACCCAGGACCTATTTGAAGATGCGAATATGCATATTAAATTGTTAGAACCTAATCTTAATTAATGCAAAGTTTGCAGTCCATATCATACCGGAAAGTTCCTGAAATAAGACTCCATTATCCCCATCTGAAATGCATTGGGTAATATTAATGGCTTTCTGGGATCAAACCAAGGACAATCAATACAATCTAATACACGTTTTTTGAAATTAATCTATGATCTCTATCTACATGCCGAATTATAAGTTTCTATATTATTGGCAAGGGTTTCTAAATAAGTCCTAAAAATCGGATCACTTAGATTTAGATTTAGATATATACCCCGCGAGCCGCCAGAGGCGTATGGCAGGGGGTGTAATACACCACCATTATTCATTCCTACCTATTAGCATCTCTAATAGCTTGGGGAAAAAACGACCAAAAGTAATTATCCGTCCTTGCGATTACTTCCCTATAACGCTTCGTCGATGCCTCTCGGAGATCGCGTTCGCTCCTTACTGGCACTAACATTTCACTTACTTCGTCTATAAATTCTGAACGATTGAACTTTTCGAAAAGTTTCCGTCGATATTCAGATCTTCTCATCTGTAGTGAATTCCAACCGAGGGACTCTATCATTGCCGTAACGCTGCTATCAAACCTGAAATCACCGCAAACGAATCGGGCTGCTCTACGCTGGACCATCTCTAAATCTGAGACTAAACCTACTTCGTGTGGGTCCCAAACCGCACAGCAGTATTCAGTAAGTAGCACTTACTGATTGTAGAAACGCCTGGTGTCGAACCCAGAACATATTGGCAGCTGTAAATGCACAGTATGATTTGTTAAGACTTGATCTTATTTAATGCAAAGTTTCAAGTCTATATAATGCCGGGAAGTACCTAAAATTTGTTTCCGTTATCTCCATAAAAAATTCATAGAGGAATGTAAGTTGCCTTCTGGAATCGAACCAAGGACCATCAGAAAATTGTTATGATTAGATTATGAAAAATATTTATGATCTCTATCCACGTGCTGAGTTTCAGGTTTCCATGTCACCGGAAAGGGATCCAAAAAAAATCTTAAAAATCGCAATGTAAACTAAACGGGAGAATATTTGCCCTAACCTAGCGTCGAACCAAGGATAATCCTCGATGGCGTCTTAATGTTTTTCATAGGATACAATCAGCCTTCCGCGATACCTTGAATTTCAACTCTCTACTTTGACGGGAAGTGCCTCAAAATATTTTTGAAAATCCCCGCAACGTATCTTTATGGAGATAATAGTGAATTTGGGGCCTTCTGGGATCGAACCCATGACACTGAGGTACAGAATCGCCTTTTTTATGGAGGTTGCACGTTATGGCCACCACCTTGTAAAATTTCAAGTCATTGGTACTTGTGGAACATGGTTAGAATTTTGATCCCCAGTGAGTGAGTGAGTGAGTGAGTGAGTGTATATCCAGGTATATCCGGAGAAACGTCTGTATATAATAGATATCATTCACGATGTATGATAGGAAATTAAACAATATTTTAACGGTTATTTACACCTAATGCGTCTTACTTCAGCAATACATGTATTATTTATGTTTTCAACCTCAGCATTTTTTGTCATTATTCATTTCAAAAGTGATTCCAAAATGAAAATGAAAAACACTCAAAATTAAAAATCGAAGAACCTTTTGATAACACTTATTTTGAAGGGAATGAATGTTAAATTTCCCTTCACTACCTTAAATAACAGCTACTCAGACGGAGTTCATTGGCCAGGATTCAGGCATACGCAAAAACATGCGACCATGTACACAGTAGATGTTAAAGATAAAACATAGGATTCCCTTCCCTAACCCAGCGATCGTCGTAACTTGTACAGTCGACCCCTCCCCTTCGCTGACCCTTTGTACAGAACTCACATATCACTGTCAGGTACAGGAACAGCAGCTTTAAAGCTGCGCGTAAGTGCGAAAATTTCCCTGAAAAAACCCCAAAATCGAATCTTGAAATTATCCAAGAAAAAACGATGATTTAATTTGAAATAGAGCATAATTTAAGCGATGGCAATTCCACATTCAAACTATTTAAAATTAATCTTAATCGACAAAAATTTGAGGATATCATTGTATAGCTGTTTCCTGTTTCCTTATTGGTTATGAGGAACCAGGGTTCTCGATATCTTCTCTTCATCGAATTACGGCATTATTTATTTCTGCTATACGAAGTTTATTATAGAAAGGCACACCCACTTACGTTTTTATTCTGCCATATTATCTCTCGAATAAATGTCGTCACGTTGGAAAACTTTAAAATGGGAAAAATGTTCACAATTCATTCTCTTATTTATCGAGGAAAAATTATATCTGTTAGATAATAGTTGAAACCGATAGTCAAAAAGTCTTAAGACAAATAGTGGAAACTATGCCACTATGCTAGGTGAATTACATCAAGTGCGGCTGGTTTTCACTTTTTATAACTTTGAATCTTCTTGGAAACGGTGTTTTCACAATGAAAATCCGAAGAATTTACCTCTTGTTTTATTTTCTGTTTTTATAACAATAAATCTAACAACCAACCTCCGGCCCTAAAACTCGATAGTTATGGCTGAAAATCGGTATTTTTTCTTTTAAAAATTATTTTTTTGGGACTGAGGTAGATATTTGTGCTCCTTGCCTTACTTAAGTAAAGATGCAAGCATATCATCCATCATCATCAGAAATGAACCCTGGAGAAACGATCCCAATACCAGAGCCCCAACATATAGTATAATTTGCAGGATGTATGCTATACTAATGAAAATAGGTTAAAATTTACGAAACAGACCATGAGTCCGTTAAAATAAAAAAATTCGTAATAAGAAAATTTTGATTAATGCGCGACTTCCTCGGCTTTAACTTTGCGATTAAGTTCCGAGATATATTAATGCTCAGAATGCGGAAGTGTTCCTTATGCGAACAATAAAAAAGGTCCGACGAAAAATTTCACCGACGATAATTCAGCTCTATGAAAAATTCGCCTTCGCAAGCATTCAGCGTCATTGCCCTCGCAATAAATCAAATCCTATTCGGAGGTACGGCGTTGAATCTGGTTCTTGAGAGAACTTATTACTAACCCCAAAGTATTCCGAACTTCACCGCTGCTATATTGCGGAACTTTCTTAATACTACTCGGGGAAACGAGTTGACCAACACTCGTCATGGCGCAGTGTAAATGGTCCTAGGCATGTCGAAGAATTTCGGTTCCAAGATCATATTTCAAGGGGAAGTTTTATTCGTGAAATGGGTTGGCAGGTTTTGAAAAGGGTATTTTTAAGCCGATCAATTACCGTGGATAAGTAAAGAGCGGGCGTACGTGAATTATAACAACGGAATTGACCAATTGCGTAGTCTGAGATATTTGAGCAAGACTTTTTTATAAAACAACTTTCATATACATATTCATAAAATACCTATAATATTCCATATTTACAATATAATAAATAACACAGGTCGACAAAATTTAAGTTTGTTTTCAGTAACATGGAGAGTAATAGCTGTTCTTAACTCATTTTGGATCGCTCATTCTGGAAATTGATTCAGAAAAGTCCCACCGCGTAATATTTTTTGTTACTGTAACTTTCACTCTTTTCTTTCCATAATTCTACCCAAATTTTCTACATCGCAAAAATATTTTTTTGGCAACATGGATGGCAATTGCTGTTCTGAAATAATTCTGGTTTGCTGACTACGGATATGAACTTCGAAACGATCAAACACTTAAGGATTTTTTGTTAAGAGGGCTTTTACCTTTTTCTCCACCGGAATTCCACAAGTTTTTGCATTCACCGCGATTATCATGTTGGAGTATTTTTTTCTCTTTTCATCAATATTCTGCGAACTAAGAAGAAACTATCAATGTGTCAAAGGTTGAACTAAGATTTCCCTTTTATAAAAAATAGCTTTCATATCCGTTGTTTATCCGCCACCTATTACACTTCTCATATCCTTCCCCCCTATCCACTACTACACCACCAAGATTAAATATATTAGGTACCCTCTGAAGGGCGTCCTGGTCTTAAGACTTAGTTATAAACATATATCCTCTAGTTTTTCATTACTTGCTAGGAATCAAGAGGATACGGAAAGAACGTTTACAGCTAGAAATAGGAACCCATTGTCGAATACGAGGGCCGTCGGGCCGAGCCTCTCAGAACCGTATTTTACCTTAAAATAACAAAGGATTAATTGGAATGGAATACAAATGTATACTAGAATAAATTCTCTTTTAGAGCTTTGAGTTGAAGGTATATGATGCTCCATAAAAGAGAAACTAGCTACCTTTTTTGAGACACGAGGGTTTAAGTGTGCTTGCGGGCGCCTAAATCCACTCTTTTTTGGGGACGTTGTCAGATCGCCATTTTGTTGCTCTTCGAATTCAGTCTAGAAATGTAAATCAAATGTGAAGACTGAACTAATGAACTTATTAACAGTTAAGATATGCATCTAGAGTGTTACTTAAAAAAAAAATTAAAATTAAAATTAACGAAACAATAAATAAGTTTTTTATATGTTTATAAAAAATTTCAAAAAAACGGTACGCGTTGGACAATTTTCATATACACAGTCGAATTCATAGCAGAAAATACTGTAAGGGGTAAGTAACTACGCCAATATTACCTAAGCCTTATCGACCTGTGAAGTTATAGAAAATTTGAAAATAAAAAAATGCAACTTATGCCTTATCACATCTCCTTCTGTGTTAAATTTTTCATGTTTTAAATTCATTCCTTTTGCATCAATCGTTCACAAAGGTTAGGAAAATAATTCTTGTTCTACATTTTACCGTATATTATCATTTTCATTGAGTCTCAGACAATTGATACATTTTTAATGCAAGTTTAAAAATTACTAAGTGATTCAGATTAATTTCTTGGAGTATTCATACGTGAAATTCTACCTAAATTCACTGTAAAAGCATCAGCTGTTGGTGCTCAAAAATGTGACAGTGTAATGTCACAGAATGCTTTGCGTAATAGTGAAGCTATAAACTATTAAGAATTTTTTGAATGCTACTAAACTATTAATTAAATGCTGGACGTAGAATATTCCACTTGACGTGAATGAATAATTAAATAATTTTGGTATGTAATTGTAGTTCATTAAACTTTGTATTGCGGATTCGCTGGAATAACCGTCGAATTATTTCGCAAGCTCAATTTAATTGAAATTTTACAGTCTTTTGTTTATAAGTTCTTTCTATATTTTTAGGTGGGGAATTGACCATAAAAATGCACGATTCATGCATATAAATTCACGTCACTGAATTCAGAGCTTGATAAATATGAAATACGAAAAAAGAGACATTTTGGCTTCCCTACTTCTGGAACATGCGCTTTCGGCTTTGCATGAAATCCAGATACTTCCAAGCCCACTTTGTATGAAGTCTATATTCCACCAAATACTTTTCGAGACTCAATCCTACTCTACGACTGGAACACAAAAGCACGGATAGGGAGCCATTCCACGGCAATATATTCCGCGTGTATACACCGGACCCGTTCCCACTCCTCCGAGTGCATACAGTTCAGGAAACCCTCCCGTTAATATCGACCCGTATCCATGTCTTAACATTCGTCCCAAAGAAAGAACAACCCGATCGTTTGCGGAATAAAACCCGCCAGAGTGCTGATCCGTCGCGAAGGCTCTTTCATTCATCTTCGGAGTCTGGATACATCCCCCCGCCCCCTTTAAAACTTGGCCGTCTCTCACGCGTGTCATTCCCGTTATTTTCCATTCAAACGACTCTTGCCGTTCGCGTGGGCTCAAGAATTCTTTTCATCCTTCCTTGGAGAGATCACCACGACGACAGCAGTTTCCTCGACTGCCATTGTGACCCAGGAGCTCTCTCTCCCATCCCCTGTTACATCGCTTCTCTCTCGGCTTATGCCTCACAAACGACCCTTTTTCCGCCTTATCCAAAATCCTTTCTCTCTCTCTCTCTCTCTTTCCAGTGATCCCCCTCACCGATCCACTCCAACCTCTTGCAAAACTTTCCTTTTCTAAGACTCTTGCCTCTCGACCTATTCTTACCTGGATTACTGTTAATCCGTCCTCCGCCGTGCGTAGGTGTTGTTTGTCGCTTTGGGAGGTCGTTTCCACTATCGGGTTCCGTTCGATTTCGCGGGTTAGAGTTTCCAATCAAGCTTGATTGACCGTTTACTCCACGTGCTATCGAGGCTCATAAACGGTTCGGGGTGGCGAATTCGAATGTTTGAATTCGCTCGTGAGTTGAAATTGAATCTGGAGTTCCCTCTTAAGTGAGAATGAATGCTCCCGTAAAATGCTGCAAGGGTTCGAAAAATATGGGAGAGTCCTAAAGTAGGTATGACGTGAGATAATTGGATCTGGAGTGAAATTTGAGACTAATGTGTGAATAGGGAATGAACAGAACAGAATGAGCTGATATTTAGAAGAGTATTTGGACGTATCCCTAAATTGAAGAGATAATTATTCAAGGCTTTGACTGACCTTTTGGCTAAATTCAACAAATCATGAACTGTTTAATGACTTTAATTTCCAAAATGGCATCTTCGAATGTTATTTTTAAATCCTCCTTGTTGCTCAAAATACTTGACGTATCTTGACGTTGACGTTGAGACTGTATCGTGTTAGTATTCATTTTAATTTTTATTAAAAAATTAAAATGAATACTAAATACATATTAAATAGATTCATAGATTTGTATTTTGTATAAGACTGTATTCTAAAGTTATTCATTTTCAATTTGTATCTTATTATATAGATTTATATATTTGTTTTTTTATATCTTTTATAGATTTGTATTTTATTTTGTTAAATCATTTTTATTTTTTACTCAAAATCCCAGTTTTTCCAAATAAAGTCCCTTAATAATAACTATAAAATATAGAAGAATCAATCATAGATATCATTGATTCTATTCTTGACTTTTTTAAATATCGTAAGTATGCATATATGACACACGATTTCCAACTATTCAGTACAGTAATAATGACTGCGTAGCATTGGTTATCTAAGTTCTACAGTATATTATTATATAGACTTTATAGGATACTTTACCAGTGACTCTCCTAATGGAGTCACAGGATTGCAATATATTAAATTAGTTGAGATTTCCGAGGAATTCACTTAAAATAGGATCAAAAAGCTGTTTGCGTAAAACGTAAACGCGTAAAAAGCATTAAAATACCGTGTGAAACTGAATTAAAGTAGACTAAATAACACATGGTTAATGATATACGTACTAGTAAATTCTAATTCTCCCTATTTAACAGACCATATTATACTGAAAATTTTCACTCAAATAGCAGCTGAGCCATTGTCTGTATGCGTTTATGCATTTTATGTAGTCATTTTATTATACTATATTTATAACAAAATAAAAATAATGAAATAATGGAAAGATTCCATAATCACCTTCGATGTCCAAAAAATTGAAATATATCAACTGTAAGTGTGATGTGGCGCGTCTTTCCGTCATCCGATTCTAATAATATTATACGCAATAAGTTTTATATCCAGCTGAAACAACTTTAGAGGGGGTATTAGTCCAGAAAGAAACTCTTTAAATTTTTTTTCCAGATGAATAAGAACCACTCTCGGATACATGCAAAGCTATACATATATCTCTTTTGTATATGTCAAAAATCAATTTTCTAGTTCTGATTCATTCCTTTGAGAATATGACCGTCCCCCTTTTATGTGTCTATCTACTGATATACGATAATAGATTTATTCACGATAAATATACGGATAAAATTTCATTGTTTATCCCTCCATATTTTATTCCTCTTCAATTTTCCTCTCTTCTTCCCCTTTTGCTCTTTCTTCGAGCCTTTTCATTTCTTTCCTCTTTCGGCCCTTCCACAAACAAAGCGACGACACGTTCTGCTCCCAAGTCGTCCATACCTTCCAAAGATATCCCAATATGAAAGGACAAACTATCGCAGCCCACGGCTCCACTGCCAAACGCTTTCTCCCATCTTCTTCCCCTAGAGCAAACCTTTTCTTCTCCTGCAAATATTAAAGATTGAAAAACTTTTCCCTCCTGCGGATTTTACCGCCTTGGAAATTAGCCGGGGAGCGAAAAAATACATCACGTTCGACTTCCAAGAAAGGATTCGATAAATCATCTCGAAAGTGTTCCTAATTAAGATGAATCGCTGCGCGAAGGCGGATTCGCTGTGAGACTGGTTAGCGATGCGAAGCTTTTTTGCGGCAAATTGAAAGTCGGAGATAAAATTGGCTCTCTCCCAGAATGGTGTGGTTGAGGAATTTTCTTTTGTATTCTGCTAATGCTCACGTTTATGCATAAGGAGATTATCGGAAGTCAAGTAATACACTCAGCCACATCTCAGATTAATGTTCTTTCGTATACCGCCTCGTCCGTATTGCATTAATAAATGATGATTAAGTTGGTACGAACATTTACCATCATACATTTTTACAAATAATAGTTTAAAAAACAGAAAAAGATGAAAATATAACATACAACGTTTATATAAAAATATACGTATAGTAAACTCTTAGTAGGATAATTTCCAATACAAAAGTAGAATAAGTTTTAAGCAAAGGTAGAACTGTTTCAAACATTAGAAGAGTAAAACTTCAAACATAAAGATATAAATCTCATACATTATACCCTTAATTCCAGACATAAGTAGACTCAATTTTAGAAATATGTAGTGTATAATACCTGCCTAAGTAAAGTAAATTTTGAATTGTAAGTAGAATAAATTTCAAATGCGTGTAAGATAAGTTGAGTAATAGGAAGTCTGGTGATGCAATATTATCTTGAATATCAGCTAACATATTTCCATCCGCTCATTTGGAATCTACATACTTAAATGTCAAATTTGAATCCTGAACTTGGGAAGTGAAACAAATCATTTTGATATGTTTTTTTGAATTTCCAACTAAGATTACATCGAGTATAACAAGAGTAGAAATCTCTCGAAATTGTTTCAACAACCGAGGTCGCTTAGCACATCTATCCGGATATCGAACTATCTAACACAGGGTTTCTCAAACATTTTCTGCAATGGAACACTTCGCAAACCTGGGAAGTTTAACGGAACACTAAGCTTATATATAAACTCTGATCTAACACTTCTCCATCGGAGAGTCCCGAACGCGAGACAGGAAAAGATATCACAAGAGAGTAACTTGGTAAAAATTTAGCAGTAAGATAAAACTAGAATTCTTTTCTAATATTCGTCAACTGCTGAAAGCAAACATTCAATTTTACCCGTAAGAACCATTGGTAGCTATTTCTCGGCATTGCCTAGATCTTCATACACGCGTGCATTCTCCCAAACACTCGCTGTCCGATACTATATTTGTTAGCCGAGGAATTTATCAGCTCAGTCTCCGCTGGGCCGAGATCAATTATCAATCCAGTGTGTTATTAGGCACGGAGTTCAATAAGGGAATGCTGGAACTAATAAGAAGGAAGACCCCGAAAAGGGACACAGGAACGGGAGTTAATTTGGAAGAGCGCGATCGGTTAGCGCAATCTGGTGTGAAGCGGAATCGGACCTCGTAACAAGCCAATGGATTGAGTGGCCCCGGGCAACCGGTGGCGCTATCTGCAATCGATGATGTTGAACAAAGAACTCTTTGAGTCTTTCTTCTAGTTCCTCTGTGGAATGCCCTCGACGACCCCTTGCGTGGAAAAGAAAAGTCGATAATTGAAAAACGACGGTGGAAAATTTTATAAGAGGATTTCACGGTCTCTGTGGAGATTATGGGCAGATTTCCTCTCCATATTAAAACTCACCGTGAAAGGTCAAGGCGAAAATAAACTTGGGATAGAGAAGCCCTCACGAGCGAATCTAATCCTCATGAACGAAAATTTAAGAGAGTCATTCTATAAATATTAGAATTAAATACGTTGAATAGTAAGAAAGATTTATCGATATTTTACATGATATGAAAGTTTTTGGAATGTAACAAGCTAACAAGTATCTGATTAATTGATTCAAACACACTATACTATTCCTAACAACAAAATAATGTTAGGAATATTTTCATTACACTTTTATTCCTTATATATTCTTCTACTCTACTTGTAAATTCGATTAGGCAATAGTATATTGCATGGAATGTTTAAATGGAAATTTATCTTTAAAATACAAACATTAATAATCTCCATCATGCGTTACTAATTACTTATTTAAGTTATAACGATATAATCATGCTATAATGAACTTGATGATTTCCTTGTTCATGACGAATTGTTAATTTTCCTTTTCATTGGATTTTCCTTTGAATCTACTTAATAATAATCGATAATTCTCATTTTCATTCCTTCCTTCTTAATGACTTTTACAATTCTTTATATGATAGTGAAAAATGTTCGACTGGCAAAACATGCGTCAAAGGCTTGATGACAAGAAAACATTCCAGTTGGCAATTAGAGTGTATGGTATAGATAGTCGCTTGGATTCTGTAATCTCGTTAAACTAAGATGTAAAAGTGAACCTCGCAGCATTAGTACGATAATTACGATTGTATATTTTGTAAACAAAGGTCATCGATGACAAAACAAGGCAATTGATGACATAATATATCTAATGAGATATTTATCTTATAATGAATCGCTACTCAAATGGATTAAACTGGGAAAAGAAGTAAATATAAAGGAATTAGGAACAGTTTCAAATTGCCTTATACAATTTTATTTGATCCTATAACCAAAAGATTTTTTTATGAAGTTTGGATGAACTTAGTTCTCCCTACTTTTACTTATAAATTATACTTTTTTTATGATTCGCGTTTATCTATATATATATGTGAATGTGCGAGTATATTAAACTATATCAGGATAAAGATATATGAAATTTAATAAAACTGCTTACTATTAATGAAACGTAATAGAAATGTTTCTTATTGTTTCGATAGTTGACTAATACTTGGGGTTGCTTTTTATTTTAATTAAAATGTTATATATTTAATCATTTATGGAAAATTTATGTCCTCCTGTGTAGAAAGATTGTACTTACTCTAATATTTTATTTGAAAGGTTAAGTCGCGTAAGTTAATACATTAGGTATAATGATATGATTTTATATCTTTGGACTGTGATATTTCAAATCTTTCACACATTAATGTCCATTCTAATTATCCAGGATAATATTAGTAAAAGGTATTTAAAGTCCAGCTGTGCACGGCAAAGTTAGGTTTAGCCTCCATCGAACCACTGAGACGGCGTCAGCGTTAGTCTTGAAAGACCATTCATTACGAGGCTTACTCCTCCGTCTAAGAGAAGAGCGTCGCAGTTGCCACACTCTGCTCTAATTTCCATTTCCGCGGAATATTCCATCCATCACCCCACCGGAGAAATTACCCTTCAAACTAAACCGACCCCAAGATTGGAATAAAAATAATACAAACCCTGCGCGACCTCAGAGTGTGATTCCTCAGCACGTTTTAGGGGCCATTTATCAATCAAACCCCTTTCCCGAATAGAAAAATAAACGATCCTTGGGAGATACATCACCCGACGCAGGATCAGGGGCGCCGTGACTTTGTCGGTTACGCCTCCCTCTTCTTCCGGGAAATCCTTCTCGGACTGCCCCTTAAAACGCGGTCTCGCCTTGTCTCGTTAATGGCGAGATCTGGTTGTGTGGTACCCGTAGTATTAATCCATCCCCTCTATTTTTTTCGCTTACTCTTACAAAATGGCTCTCGTGGAGTGGGAGGAAAGTTTTGGGAGGACGAATGGGAAGACTTGGAAGGGAAAAGGATGTGGTTTATGGAAGGTTTGGAGACGTAGGAGGCTAAAGGAGATTTGCTAGGGATGTAGGGGGAAAGAGAGGTAGGCGGGCATTCGAAACTGTTGTTGATAACTCTCTCTGACGCATAAAGTAATCATTCTGGTTGCCATTGAAACCATACCAATCGTTAAATGTAAACGATATGAATGAAATGATGTTTCCGTAAAGTTATAAAATCAATGCCACCATACCTTAAAATATATAGTAATCGCATTTTTTATCGGTCTACTAGTTCAGGATCGAGGAAAACGCATCTTCCTATAAGTTTTGCTGAAGACATATTCAGGGCTGTGTGGGAATATGAGCTACCGAGGTGTGAGTGACGAGAATAATTTTTTGCATTGTTAACTAAAATAATGACCAAAAATTATTGTCTCGCATGATTTTGCTTTGAGCTCAAACTCTTAGAAATCCAGGAATAAAGGAATTAAACAAGAATTTGTTCCCGTTCAAAAGGCTATCGGAATCGGTCAGCCATTTCTACTCCGAGCAGTGTCGTTGAATCTTAACAGAGGAGAAATTTTCAATGAATTTTAGTCAAACATTGATCATCCTGATTAATAACTCGTTCAAGAAGATAGACAAGAGCAAATACCCCATTTATCTTGCGTAGTAAGCCTCATCCAGTTTCTAGGGCTTTTAGTGGCGACGGGGAGCTGGAGGTTCAAACTGGCCATCAGGCAAAATACGTTCCTGAAAAAATAATAAGGGAGGTAATGATAAATAAGTTCTGTTATCGTATCTCGATGAGCGAAATATTTATCATGTGCCCTTTTGTGGAGAATAAAGAAAAATATATCTTTTATTTACTTTTGACTCGATATTCTTCATGGATGTGAAAGCTACAGTGGTATGAAGGTGCAGAATTATGGCGTTGATAAAGTTCTCTCCTTATGAAACGCTATGAAAAGAGTTATCGTAGAGTGATTGAAGAAGTTACCCTTACAGTCATGATACTCTGTTTGGAATTGTCCCACTTTTAGCATTCTGGATCGGTTTTTGAGAGCAAGGGCAAACTAACACATTCCTCGCCTCACCTTGAGAGCTTCATTTCTCTCTCACTCAGCTTCTGAGAAGAGGGGGTGAGATAACAAACTCCCTCTGGGTCGGATACTTACCGGTTCGACGCAATTATTAGTAGCCATTGCTCATTGAAAAAATAGTGACAGAACAGATACATTGTGGAACATACAAAGCCTAGTTTCCTCATTTAGCTTATTGACACATTCATTTTAGTGATTACTAATTCCTTGAGATTTTGTAATACAAACATTTAGAGCAACAGTAAAACTAAAGTATATCCAGAATGAGATGACAGAGATTAACAAGCACCAATATAAGATCAATCACAAAACTGATTATAATAATAATCATAATAGAAGACTTGGTAAAATTTCGGAAGAGGACCGGAACTTTGTCTTCCTATATCTCCCCTAAAAATCACCCTTTTTCAATGAAATTTTTATGGAACAATTGTTGAACATTGCGCATTTATTACATACATTTAAGTAATGTGTAGGTGCTATATTTACCGAGATAAGTACGTTGAAGTGAAGGAGGTACAGGAATGGCGTCCGTGGAGCCATTTTGAACCGTTAGTTATGGCGTTCCGACGCTAGGTGGAGCAGCACTCGCTCAGTTTCACATCTCGGAAACTGCGGTAAAGTGCCTTATAACTATCGCACAAATTCTCGACCATGTCAAGCAAGAGCTCTTTCAGTAATGACAAATGTCCGTTTTTCAAGTAATTGATCTAATTTAGGGGTGAACAATCAATTATTTACCCCTTTATTACGTTATTAATACTTCATTATCATTACCTTTTCATTATTCAACATTATTTAATAAAGGGAACCTCGATCACCCAACTCAACCCATCCGCGTTCACCAACAATTCTACACTGAAACTTAATTAATAAATGAATACATTCAGTTATTTTCGCATTAAATACAGTGATTAACATAAAAGTTATTAATTATCTTAAAAGACCTTGGAAACCGAATTAGCTTGCAAACCGACTGTAGCTTGCATACCGGACCCGAGGGTGACTATCTTTTCCTAACGCAAAGCGAATTTAGCATCAAAAACAGTAATTTACATTACTCTTAAAAAACGGGTTGGGTTGGGTTTCGACGTTTCCCTATTATGTTCGAAAATTCCCTAGCGGTAGGTCATATGTCAGGAGACAAGTTGACCCTTAAAAATTTAAAGGATGTAACGGTACGGTCGCGTAAAAGGAATTCCTTGTACCTCCGAAATGTACTTGTCTTAAGACGTCGTACATTTCGGAGCAAGCGTGATCGAGATCGTAATGTGAGTGTATTATTTTAAGGGATGATATGTTTTTTGTAGCACAATTCGTATTGTGTTAAAAAAAGATAGTAACCCTCGGGTCCGGTATGCAAGCTACAGTTGGTTTGCAAGCTAATTTGGTTTCCAAGGTCTTTTAAGATAATTAATAACTTTAATGTAAATTACTGTATTTAATGCTACATTCGCTTTGTGTTTAAAAAAAGATAGTAACCCTCGGGTCCGGTATGCAAGCTACAGTTGGTTTGCAAGCTAATTCGGTTTCCAAGGTCTTCTAAGATAATTAATAACTTTTATGTTAATCACTGTATTTAATGCAAAAATAACTGAATGTATTCATTTATTAATAAATTTTCAGTGTCGAATTGTTGGTGAACGCGGATGGGTTGAGTTGGATGATAGAGGTTCCCTTTCTCAAAAGATTTGAATAGTAATTTATTAATAAATATTCAATACAAAATTTTGGTTAAACACAGATGGGTTGAGTCGGGTGTTCAAGGTTCCCTTTATTAAATGATGATGAATAATGAAAAGATAATGATAATTAAGTATTATTTATGGTAATAAAGGGGTAAATAATTGTTTGTTGATCCATAAATTAGGACAATTAACACACCTTTAATTGGAAAAAACAGGTCAATCAGTCTATATTACCACCCACCCAGCACCCCTTTTCACTCAATGAAGCCCGTAACCGAGTAGGATATTGGGAAAAAACAGGTAAATCAGTGTATATTATCACCCACCCAGCACCCCTTTTCACTCAATGGAGCCCGTAACCGAGTAGGAATTCGGGAAAAAACAGGTTAATCAGTGAATATCATCACCCACCCAGCACCCCTTTTCACTCGAGGAAGCCCGAATGTGAGTAGGAGAAAAGATATGGGCGATTGTAAGAGTTGAAATAAGTTAGTATCGCCCTAGCGGAAAACCAAGGAAACATCCAAAATGGCGGGAAAGCGGACGAAAATCGCCATAAAAAGTTCATTTTCAGAATGAAATATCTCCTAAAATATAGCGAATAAGAGTGATTTTTTAACATGAATAAAACGCGCAATCCTTTATCTTTAATGTGATATATAATTCATTTCAAAATATCCAGTAATAAGGGAGATATAGGAAGACAAAGTTCCGGTCCTCTTCCGAAATTTTACCGAAGACTTTATTCAGGGCGAGATTGAGACTAGCAAGTCTCTTCTTACACCTAACCCTTTGTTGGAACAGAAAGAAATAGATAGATTGCAAAAGTACAGATAAGAAAACTACTATGTGGATTAAAAACCTAAGCTAGGATCATAGGAAAAAAATTCCACTGCAGGAAAACACCCTCGAAAGAAGGGGGTGTGAAAAACCTGCGAAACCTACATATAGAAAACTAATTTTAAATATGGTAGTAGATAAAAGAGCTATACAAGACAAGAGAAAAGGAAGTCATTAGAATGTACATACAAAAAAGAGCAAGTTATATATCCAACTCAATGTAATAGGTGATGGAAACGAAATCAAAATACGAACGAAGAGAAAAATTACACGCGAACAACACGAACGATTAACAAAAATAAAAACCACACATTAAAACAGTGGAAACTTAAAAAGTAACAGGGAATGAAGAAAATTATTATTATACACAAAAGAAAACAAATGAAGAAGACAAAAGAAGTAAAAAACACAAAGAAAACCTTTTCAATCAGCCATAGTACAATCTATAGCAAGAGTGTGAGCGAAAGACACTTCGCATTGTTTGCAATGTAAGCAAACCCATAGTAACGAACTTTATTGTTATTGTGAAGAGCAATCAATAACTGCACGAAACCATTATATTTGAATAATTATTTTGAAATAAATATGCGAGTTTTAAATTCCAAATCAACTTCCAAATAAAACTTTGAAGTAATATAGTAATCATGTTGTATTTAACATTATTATGAAATGGTATAAATGAAAACGACATTTTAACGAATATATGTCGCAATAATCAGAAAATTGGTTGATTATGATACGACTCCTAAACGGTGGTTGATATCGATATTTTTTTTCAAATAAAACTTATAGAAAAATACACTTTTTGTAACTTTTGTAGATAATTTTATATACCTAAAAAACGTATCATTGATGAAATTTTGTGAGAAAAGGGAGAATGCGGAAGAGAGAGAGAAACAAAGAAAGCAGGATGAATGCTCAGAGAGGGTGGGAGAGAAAAGTTCATGACGTTAGGATTAGTGTGGTTCTTCCTAAGGGACCACTCCCCTGTTCACCCCTTACCCTGTTCACCCCTTACCCTGTTCTCCCCGACACGGCCGTAGTCGGAAATTATATCCTCCCGTGCCTGGCCTAGACACCTCTGCAACCCTCCGAGGGTCCCCGGATTCTCATCTTCAATATCGGCCAACGCAAGCCCCTGCTTCCAATTTCCCGCATAAGCTACTTTCGAACCCATCTTTCGACTTGCAATCTCCTGTTTTTATCCTTCTTTATTCCGCTTAACTTCTCTATCTCTCCATATTTCAATCATTCGTGATTTTGAAAATCTGTCCATTTACTTGCGTAATTGACCACCTAAACCGTTGTTTAATGAAAAAAGCGAGGTTGTTTGACTTCAGTAGCAAATCATTATTGTAAGAGAATCATTGCTGGTAGATGCAGGATCAAGTGGATGTAGACTATACTTACATCCATTTATAGCCAACCAAATTGATAAATTTGTAAATAGTTTTGTCCTGTTAGCATATAATTCCTAAAGAATGAAGTGAATGAATTTTAAAAATGATTAAATTTACTTTTTCACTTTAAAAAAACCAAGTAGACTCAATATACATTACATTATACTCTTATAGGAGACTTAAAAGCAGTGCACAATATGAGACAACGATGCGACATTTCCGTATATAAAACTATGTGCCTCAACTTAAATTGTGATTGCATATTCAAAATGAATAATTTTATGTAAAATCTTAAGAAAATCTTAAGGAATTTATTCGCCATATCTCTTACTTATAGAGATCAGCGACGTCAAGTATAAGATTGGCTAAGCCCTTGAGGTCTGTCAAATATGCTGTGATATTAATTAAATCAGTAACAGAGAGGTAGGGTAGTAATTATTTAGTTTTCCTATTGTTTATTTCTCTAATTTTATTGATAAGCTAACCTTAGCTTCGACAGTCAATAATTCTTTTAAAAACCCTGAAATAAACAGTAATGCAAGACGAATCCAGGATACCGTTACTTATTATATTAATCTAAATTTTTGTAAGCCAACATTATTTATTTCTCCCTTTAGATTTTAACTGATGAAATTGAAGTACATATCAATTAAAACTTAAATTTCGATTTTGGCATCAATACCACTTGACTTGACCACTTACACACAAAACCAATTTTATTTAAATTTATTCATGTGCTCATCCATACGATATGTATACTTCTGATCTCACATTCTTTACCATTCATACTGCAGGCTTTAAAGTAGAGTCTGTTGGAGAGCCCTAAGTAGCTTTTATTGCTCTTCCACTAGGTCTAAATTAACACACTTCTAGTTTCTAAGTGGTGCGAAAATGCGAAATATTTGTGTGTTGGGGTGGGATTCCTCGAGTGGGAATATTTCCTTGTTAGAATCTTCCACCTCTTCTCTTCCCTTGAATCCTCTTTGCGATTCCAAACCCTTTCCCTTTAATGCCCTCTCCCCATTTTTTATTCCCCCGCATGCGTTTAATCCCTATCTCTCCTTCCTGTTCTTCGAATGTTTCCCGCCCTCGCGTTAAAGGGCCTTCGCTTTCCGGTCGAAACGTTTTCCTCGCCTTTGGCTAAGATATCGGGAGTTTACGCGTTTGATCTTTATTTATCCCTCCTTTCGAAGCCAATTTCGCTTTGTTTTCCCGTGTATGAATGGCAAATAGAAAGATACGCGGAGTTTATGCAAATAGATGATGCGATAAGATGTGCGCCAAAACAAAGTGAAATACGCGAACTACTTTATCGACAAATATAAATTAAATAAGGAGATACAATAAATACATAAAATGTTAGAGATGCCAAAATTATACTTTATTCATGGAGATGGAAATGCTTCTTTTTCTCTTTTGAAAAATCCACTTGGTTGAGTATGAAAACCTTCGGCAAGGCTTTGCAATAGGGAATTCTTTGAATGATCGCTACCAAAAGAATCTTTAAAAAGAGCTATGGAGCTAAAACTTTTCTCTACGGATATCTCGACATTAATGGCCATAAGACATATAATACTCACAAATTTGCAAACGTAGTTTCAAATCTTTAAAGATCATCATGGGCTCAAATTTCAGTTGAGGCTTTTTTTGTATGCCCGTTAGAAAATTATTTTCTGAATCATAAACTATTTATAACTCTGTAGTAAAAATCTCTGGTGTTTTTACGAGCTAATTCTCCATTAATTGAGTGATTGATGAGTCGGAAAATTAAACAAACTTGTCATCAATATCAATATGGTATTGCTTGTTAAATACCCGTTTAAAAGTAGCATTCTCAAGAAGTTTTGGCTTATTTTATAATTCATTTTGAGTGATTTCAAATTAATAATGCTTGAAAAAATATAGGCAAAAATCTGTTATAAATTATCTTTATCAAATAACCTATTTATATTTTGATTATTTTTACTATTATGTCATGATATAAATAACTTTTCTTGCGTTGAAAATGAATTATATTCAAATCTCACATCGTCGCAAAGGCACCTACGAAAACCTGGTATCGAACTCTCTCCAGTTTTACAAACAAAATGGATTATAAAATCTGAAAAGTATTGGTATTTATCAGTCCACGAAGTTCTTTTGGGAATCATCATTTCCGCTCAGGTTTCCTCATCTGTTCATCGGAAACGCTTAATTTTGTATCATTTCAGATTTCCCTCTAATCGCCACCCTTCAACCTGTGTGAATCTACTTTTGCCTTTGGGTAATAAATATTATAATCCCTTATACTTTTCCCTTATGTATAAATTTTGAATTTAATAATATTTAATTGAATTTTATAATAGCGATCGTGATATTGCAGAAACAATTATAGAATTACTTTAGTTATTAAAATACATATAAATCATAATTGAGGAGTAAGCAAAACGCTATTACCCATGATAAAAAAGACGCAGAACGCAAAAGTATTTCAGTTATGTGCTAAATTTCCTCTCCGACTTGTAAGGAAATCATTCTGGTTGCTGTAGAAACCATATCAATCTATAAATATCAATGAATGAAAGGATACCTAATAAAAGTTAGAAAACAAGACCATTTCCTCTCTACGATAGTACTCCTATTTTTTTATTTTTCTTTTAGTGCAGAATGGAGGAAAATGCTTCTTCCTTTGATTTTTGTTAAAGGCTTTTTCAGGGCTTTGAGGGAATGTAAGCAAAGAACTGTTGCCTATGATAAATAATATACGAAATGCAAAAGTGTTTCCTTCGTAAACGAACTGGAATTCGAAAATGAATGAATAATGTCCCTAGGTTTCGCTTCGAATATTTTAAGTTTTACATACTGCTAATCTTTTGGTGAAAATAATGCTACGTTTGACTTCGTTTCGAAGCACTGATGCATTAAATCAACATGCAAGTCAACATGAAAGCCATGGAAAGAAAAATTACTAAATACCTTAGTAAATTAGTATCACTCATTCAACTAAGAGTCCCTACATATATGACGAGATCATTTGATACTTTTGCTATTGACAAATATACAAGGAACTTCTTATGTAAGTTATCTATCACAAGAATACTACAATTGAGCAATGATTTCTTTGGTGCCCAGTCTGTAGATATATTTGATACAAATATTATGCTAATAAAGTCTGCATTCGAAAATTTGTAATATTACGCTATTATTTAAATCCTGATTTTGTTCGCTCACATGAGATGTAATTATAGTTTATTCCTGTTTTCTGTATATAAATTTATGCTTTTTTTCAATTATGTTTTGTATTAAAATGTTTTTAATATATGTGTGCAAAATTCTGATTCCCTAATGTTTTATATGGAATCTACGTATTTCTTTATATATTTATGTATAGATATGTTGTGATGTTTATATTTTAATTTATATTTTTAACCTATCTTTATTATATTAAATGCTCCTATTTCCTCTTGTATATGACAAAATATATGTATTTTTATGTATAATCATGTTTAATGAAAAAGGGCACTTTTATGCCTGTAAATAAAATCAAATCAAACCTTAATTTTAGGCAATTAAGGAATATTCATACTCAAATAAAAGCTAATTTGCATTAATCAATCCAAACATTCCAATGGAAGTGCACAAAAAGTTTTGGGAAACAGCACTATGAGCAAGGTATAACCCACTATTAGAACACATGTATGCAGCCTTTGATGTATCTCTTGCAGCCATAACCCGTCTGGAACCCCATTTTCACCTCGTGTATAATTCTGTCCGCAGGCGTTAACCCATGCGTAGGAGTGAGTTGCGGTCCTGGTCAGTCCTGTATCATTGACCGCTATGGAATCGCGCGCTGCGAGTGCCCCCCGGAGTGTGAACCAGTGCTGCGCCCGGTCTGCGGTACCGATGGAGCCACCTACGACTCCCCATGTGCACTCGCCAGAGCGGCTTGTCTCTTGGCCGCCGCGGCTGCTTCCGCGGCTTCCCAAGACTCCGGAGACCCTCCGAACACGGCCCTCCTGCCCTCTCTCGCACATCCGGGACCATGCGGTGAGTAACAAGTGATGCAATGCCAACCTATATGGTTAAGAATGCTCCTTCTTTGTAATACATTGTTAGCACTCTAGAATTTTTAAGTGCTTTCGAGTAACATGTAGTTCACATTAGTCGACTCCTTTTGGATCATTGCCCCCCTTGAGGATGACATAGTTACCATATTATTGGCTGTGATCTGTTGCGTTAACATATACTGATCAAATTAGGTTTAAAAACATACAAGTTGGAAATTAGACGTATTTAACTTGTAACAGGGGTGATTTTTAGATCGTTAATTTCGAAGGAGGCTTTAGTTCCTTCCTATTGTAATAAATTCAAAATATATTGAGCAAAACTTTCATTGAATTTAATTATAATTGATAATAGGATTATTTGTCTTCTTCGTGAGTTAACAGCAAAGTTTATTGGCTTCAGGCGATAGTATCTGGAAAATGCTCCTTTTGAAATAAATCTTTTCGGTGAATCAGTGCTTAGTTAAAAGGTGTATCTATAAACTTTCGGTAAAAGAATTTTGCAAATTTATAAACCTCAATATCGCTGTTAACTAAGCTTTTAAGTCCTATTCATGCTATTACGAACTATTCCTAACCTATTGTCGAAATATTTGATAACCTCAAAACTGCATGTTACTATCATCACAAATCGGAAGTAATAGGTATGAATTTAAAATATATTTTTCACGTTTTACGAGAACAACGGAAAGGAGGGTTCTGAAACAGGACTGTGTAACTGTTGCATGGAAAATACGTCTATATTCGTCCTATTTAGAATGCCCATTTTCTTTATAAAAGTTATACCTTAGACATGTTTACCTGTCATTCAGTGTGAATTTCCCGGAAGAAGAATGATCGTATAGATAGACTAAGAACGATTCTATTCTCTAGAAAAATTAAATTTACATAAATTGGATATTTCAATCTCAAAACATACGCATAGTTCTGGAGAAATAGAAACTTGATTTAACCGTCAAAGAGAAATCTCATATCGTTCCAAGGAGAGGGATAACTATGCCCATCCTTCGGAGTGTCGTATTTTAGCAAATATGCATTGTTCCTCTACTTCCTGAATTCCGCGTAAAATTTCGAATGCATATTCTCGGAGACGACAAGCCCCAAAATGGAAATCCGATACATATTTGATTGCTTCGCACGTAAATATTAGGATTTACTTTCGCGGGGGATCGGATAAAAGTTATCGATGCCGGGGCAGACATGCTGCGAAGTATGTTTAACGGAAGCAAATATCCCTCTGCGTTTCCCCTGGAGATGCAAGCCAAATATCGCCCGGGAAGAAATTTCCCGATTCCTTAACTGCAAATTCCTAAGCGCTCAAAATCCGACGGAGTTCTAAGGGATTGGAAAATTCCCGAAATACGTGTAGGATAAGGCGCTCGTTCTATTACATACGTCTATGTATGCATTTATCGATAATCCACTTTCCTCATATTTGCTTCAACGGATGTGCCAGACTGGTGCAGAATCGTACGTTTGATGGAAAGAGACTGTTGATATTCGGAAACTTTTAACCGTCTCGACGTATGTTCGGCGCCCGAGATCTTTCTTGCCGGGTTCCCCAACTTTCGGATAGAATAACGTGATTGCCTTCGTATTTCTAAATAGAGCGAAAGGGGTCCCGAAAGAGACTTGCAGACGTATTGAACTTTTCGTTCTTTGGATTCCCATTGGAATAGCGCAAACAAAAAAGGGGTGGGTTATCAAACACATATCTTTCAGTCATAGATTTCGTTTTAGTTATCTAAAACATTCAGTGATCCTCAGACCATTGCATTCGTTGTATAAGATTCATTTACGTATACTGTTTTACTTTGAAACACTGAATATTCCCTATCAAACTTTATGTAACACTTTCTAGGACATTCGTTCCGAATTAAAGTTACACCTTGTATTTTCAAAGCAATAACTTTGAATGTATGCATTCATTCTTTTCGCGAACGATACGCGATAGTAATAAAGTAAAAGAAAAACGTACATCGGACAACTTGAGTTTACACCCCAGCAGTATCACAGTATTACCGTAGAGGTAGATGAGTTCTATCATATTTTGCCGGAATTTGTGGAAATACACTCTGAAAAATTAAGAATTACTTTACGATCCACGAAATGTTATTCATCCATACCTGCCACAAAGCCATACAAGCCGATGACTTCGTAGCCAAAACCGATAGTAAAAAGGTTTTGCAGAAAGTACCAAGTTATTTCCTATTCCTTAAAATGGCAATGAGATAAATTTAAAAGCTTCATGATACTTACCGTATTAATATAAAGTTTTTTAATTTAGTAGTCGTAACCACTATACATGGCATTTTTTACTTTGGACCCTAGTCTTACAGCATTACACATAAACGTAAATGTCAATGTTGGATTTGATTTTTGATATGACTTCGAAGTGAGATTACGTATGTATTTTATAAGATACTCAGCGAGATGCACGAGATTTAGATTTTGAGCCTTGAAATATCTAAAAAGTCGAGTTTCCCTAAAAAATATAAAGACTCAAAAATATGTGTAAGTAAAATGCAGAAGGGTAAAGTTAAGTTAAGAGATGAATTGAATTAGTTTTAGGAGACAGAAATCGGAACTCAAGTACTCAGAACGATCTCTGTTGGGAATACTTGGCTGGAAATTACTACTACTATTAATTACAACTTACTATTAAATTACTTGGCTGGACTCCACCTTGCATAGTTGATTTAAGAATATGTTTACTTCAAAATAAAAGTTGAAAATATCTGTAGCTTGAGAAAGATATCGTAGCCACAAAAAAATTCAATGTGCCTAAATCCCCGTTTTTACAGAAAACATGGGTCACAATAAAGTTTCTGAAGCATCAAACGCATTGGAAACATTTTTCTCTATTTTCCTCATAAAGATTCACTCATATTGAACATGTTATAAGTCCCTAATAAATTTTCAACCTCCACTTTATGAAATGGGATATTTCAGAATTGATTTTCGACCCTTCTGAATCAGATGAAATCAAATATAGCGATCAAAGGAAAGGATCAAAGGAACCAGGTATTATTAAATTATGTCCCAGACATTTTGAGATTAATTCGTACAAAAAATATATTCATACAAAAAAATTTGCCTCTAGCATCATAAACAGTAACTGTCAATAGTTTTTTAATTAATATGAAATAACGATTTCAGTATTTTCTTTTCTTATTTCCATCTTATTAAACCTCATAAAATACTGAATCATAAACTGAAACATTTTCATAATATGACTATGATATAATTTTAAGTATTCGTATGATGGAGACTATAATTACCTTTGAGATTTTGGAAAGTTATTAAATCATAACCACAGCACATTATTCTCATTCTATTTAAAAATGTTCTAATATTATTTTGGTATGTCGTAATTCATACGTTTCTATCCTTAACTATAAAGTTTATAGCATAGTTGGAGTATAACCTGTTTATTTATTTTGTTCCATACATTTTTTATAAAGGGATGTATTATCAGATCCCTTGTTGTGGAGTTATTTTCCATTAATGTAGAAATGAATTTTCATCACTCGCATGAAATTTACCCACTTGAATAAACAACTATAATCATGATGAGTTAAATATTTCTGTATACAAATATTTCGTACTTATGGAGTATTAATACAGCTTTCTATTGTCGATTATTCCCATTTTAGAGCGTAATAACTCCTACGCAGAGCTGCGGCGGCACTTTGGTTGTAATTTATTTTTTCATCGGAATTTTTAAATTTTAAAATTATTTTATTCATACTCAATAACTAAGTATTATTTTTAATGGATGGCAACTTATTAAGTTCGCCATTTATGCAATGATATGAATAATTTACCCATCGCCTTGGTTGGCTCGCATGGCTCTAATTTCAATTTTTAATTCAAAGTGCGTTACTTTTTAAGTTGGTCTCTGACCAACGTAAAATTACTCTTTCAGAAATCTTCAGATTCCGAGAAACATCAACTTTCACTGTGTCTTTTCCGATTGCAATTACGAATACGATCCGATGATGCTTTAATCTAAGAGATGGAACAAGTTAAATACTCTGAGAATGGCCTTTCTCCCTTCCGTCATACCTCGCGAAAGTGCCTTCCTTACCGGGGAGTTTTGTGTCATTTGGAGATGATAAAAGCTGCGTTCGTGGAGGTCGTAAAAACCCTTCCCTCGCTCTTCATCGCCCGCTTTCATCGATTCTCAGCTGAGCTTTAGGTGGGGATGTTTATCCTGAGCCCTTGGATCCATTGGTCTTATCCGCTTACCCATTCAAATCCTCTCTATTCTTGGGAAACGTAGCACTCGATACATGCCGTGTAACCTTTTTCTCTCTCCCGTTGTGAGGGACATCCCAGACGTTCTTGAATATTTCATGTGCAGTTTACTCAAATTCCCTCCTAGGTTCTTCCTTTATTTTCGCCAGAACGCACTTGAGTGCGTCTCCAAAATCTCCTCTTGAAATCCTTCTTGGATACTTACCCAAGGATAAGAACAGCTTTCACTCCACGGTCTACTCCTAGTTATACAGCACAACGATATCGGTGTATTTTTATTTTGCAGCGCAGCAGCGAACAAATTTGCATTCCCGTTTTATTTCGATTCGATTCTGTTATAACTTTTGGCCGAGGTGGATTTCTTGAAACTTTTCAAATAATTGTGAACTGAGGGAATCAAAATTTTACGTTGCCATAAAATAATTGTTGATAACAACATGGGTCCAGTTTCATAAAGCTGACGCTTTTCATTTCAAATGACGCTTTAGGTGGAAACTAAGATCGATTCAAAAAATTGTTTTACGAGTCTGTGCAAGTTTGCCATATTTTTCTTCTTCACTGCAACTCGTCAAGGAAAGGATTAAACATTGCTCTAAAGCTAATTCCTCGCTAGAGTAATGAATTGAGTCAAAGTTTTATTGAAAACCAATTTAATGTTTTCCGTGCAATTCTATTTATAACAGTACGTTTTCTTACAAATATTGGTCATCTAGGCTAAAATTTTGTGCTAAATGTAACTATGATTGTACTTTTGGTCTATTATATTTTCGTAGGTTTTTGCGTACATTTCCCGACCTTTTCAATTCATTTATTGCTTCTTTGTAACATTTTCAGTTAATTTATTAATAATCTCTTACAAAACATACAATGTATTCTCGACACCACCCAAATCACTTAGGCCTATTTGATTTGATTCGGAGGACAGATTTTGAACATGATTCCCGGATAAGCAATCAAATTGATAAAACATGAGCAAGAAAATTTCAACTTTTACTAATATGATAACAAAACTGCCTTATTTTAAAATACTCGTATATTCTTAATACAGCTAAATCTTCGTAGGGGTTAATTTTACGTGTATGTTTTATTTCTTGGAACTGAAAAAGCGATAATTGTTATTTATTCAAAAAGCCGTGAACTTCAAAGAAATAGGAATATCGTAAATTTACTGATTTTATGAATTTTTAATTTTAAGAAATTCGCCCTGAATTGAGATATTTTCAATACAAATGGAAAGTATGCATTTAATGTAAGACGAGTTTCAGACTCTCAGAGCTTCAAGGATTACTTAAAGCGAGTTGGACTTCTGCATACAAGCAAGGTCCATTTTTAGACTCTCTGATTAAAACTTAAGGACGGAGCAAAAACAGGCATCGTAAAAAATGAGACGACTGAACAAACTCCTCTTGAAGATCCTCCTCTGAGAGACCTTAATTACGACCTTAATCCCTTGAGCCGACATCTATCCTTCCTAACTGATATTCCATGGGAGTACTCGTTACCTCCAGAAAAATTGCGGAATTCGTCAAAATGATTCCTTTAAGATTTTCATTGAATGCGTTGAAATTTGAATCCTTCCATCGATTAAGTCTGATTTGAATTTGTAGAAAAACGATGAAAAAATATAAGATTCAATTGCGGAATTTACACCAATTTTCCATCATCCTACATTAGTAATTGAGGTTAAAATAATTACTATTATAGTAGTACGAAGATTAAAAATGTTAGGAGAATCAAGATCTGTTATTTTGATAATCTGAACTATTTCGTTAGTTGCGCAACAAATCAATCAACAGGCCCATAGATCACAACAAATATTGCTCCTGCGACTATTTTGTCTGAAAATAATTTGAATTTGAAAGAATTGCGTAATTAAAAGGTACCTACCTTAATTAATGTAGATATCCAACAAATCAAATAACATTTCCAAAGATGGAAAGGGTAATAATATTAGAAGATTAATAAATTATCTTCCACATAAGGGCGTGCATCCAATATTTATTGAATTAAGAGTTTTTTCAAAAAAATTCCCTTTTGAAAAAGTGTATACAAGATATTAATATTAAAATAAAGGAGTTAATCATGTTGTACGTAGCTATCTATGAATAACTAGAACACTCCACAGTCTTTGCGTGTCACAATCTTCTTACCAAATGCATTTTTCATTACGATCATCATGGTATGTTTTGCGGCACTTAAAATTCGTTTAGTATGCCATGCTTCGTTTTGCTCGTCGCCTGACCAAGATCTCCGTCTCGTACTTTTTCCCCACGCATTTCAACTCTCAGAGAGTTTCCTCATCGCTTGAAGGGATGATTTTCTTTTGATTAATGTTCCCCTTAGTCGTCAGGGTATTTCCCTTTTCCTCCACGCAGTTCCAATTCTGGAAGCTCTCTGTCGCCAAGATAATTTGTTTCGGCGAGTTGTTATCGAATTATCACGCGTTTCGCGAGCTGTCAGGCGAGAAGTCGATGCGTCGTCCGTTTATAATCGCTTTAATTATTCTTCCCGAGGAAACTTTTAACGCCAATTCAACCCCTTAATAACCTTTTCAGACAGGCAATTTTTCCCTCAAATGCATTCCGCCGCGAGTGATATGGCTAATGATAATTGATTGTTCAATTTACAATGCTGGAGAATGGCATCTCGTATACCCTTAGTTTCTTTTTCTTGTCATAACTTACTCTGCAGCATTAAGTATTTTATAATTTCAGAAGATATTATTTTGATGGACTCAGAAATTTTTATATAGGATTATCACATATAGGAATACAGCAAACACCGAATATTACAATTTTAGTAACATTTTAAAGTATCGAGGTTAACAAATTTTTCACATAAGGTGATAGGAAAACTATCGCACTTTCTTATATCCTATCATAGCTATTTCTCAAACAGAAAAGTTTGTTATTTGATGCCACAGACTAGGAGGGCATCAACAATTTTCAATACTTCAACTTTTAGCACTGCCGCTAATTTTTCAGCAGTAATGGACTAAGGTAGTTAAATTTCACAAATAACTCTGTCCTGTAATACGAAATTATAAATTTATTTAAGAAAGAGATTTGCACGAAATATTTCATTTTGATAGGCTTTAGTTGCTCTTAATATTAGAGAATTCCAAAAGTTCGAATTTTTCGTATAATACAGCTCTTAGTAACATCAAAGAGTAAATGCGATTGATAGTGTTAGAAGAAAACTTATTAAAGTCGATAACTAAGTTTCAATTATATATTTTCTTAAGGGGCGTCCATTAATTACGTGGGGCGTTTAGGGGGGTTGGGCGGTTTAGCCGAATCTCACTCACTCTCACGTAGGGGAGAGGGGGGATTCTCGCAAATATTACGTAATTTTTTATCCGCAAAAAATAGAGTAGAATTATGAGATAAGTGGGTTAAATTGAGTAAAACGCGTTTTTCTACTAAAATATGACTAAATTTTACACAATAATATTTATCACGGTTATGCGAGCGCCACAAAGTAGCATAGTAGCCCGTCGATTGTTTAACCACCGACTAGCCGAACACGCGATTCGACGAGCGCTGCGACGTACGAGTTTTTTTTTGATAAATCCAATACAATGAAACAGAGATTGACATATTTACACTGAAAAAAAGCATTTTGAACAATCTCGCGTGAGATTAGAGGAGGGGGGAGGGGGTAGAGCCAAATCTCACGATATCTCACTAGGGGGGGGGGGTTCAAAAAATCGCAAAAATCACCTCACGTAATTTAATGGATGCCCCCTTATAAGTAACCGTCATTGAATAAATACTAATTTTAATAATCCCTTTGAATACATTTTCTTGTTGTTTTTTGACAAAATGAAATTTATATCTGACTTAATGAATTTCTAAATTTAAGGAGTATTTCTCGTTTCCCTCCTAAAGTATGATTTACGTTTTCAGGCCCTCCTCTGTTTACATGAAGTCAATCCAATGAAATGGTGCTTACCATTACCTTTCTATTTCGCTTCCGCATAAATATTCATATCTGCAAATTTGATTTTGCCGTTTAATCTTGCTAATGGAAGAGGTTTCTTGCCAATCTCTACCTCCACAAACGCCGTAACAATCGAAGATTGATATGTCTTAATATTCATAGCCCTACTTTTAATGTAATAACCTCTTTCGACTCTTCCGCAATTATTATCAGTATGTAACAGAAACTAAATCATTCAGCTTTCGAAAAAATGGGCTGAAAATTTAATACTTCCAAAGTTATAGAGTAAATATTAAAATCCTCATTTAATGTTAAACTTTATTGCAAGAATTTATTGACTGAATCAAGAGAAAAGAAGCATATCT
The DNA here is from genome assembly GCA_947579665.1 of Sympetrum striolatum. NCBI lineage: Eukaryota > Metazoa > Arthropoda > Insecta > Odonata > Libellulidae > Sympetrum > Sympetrum striolatum. Next base: position 77,545,438 of record OX388350.1, read on the forward strand.
TAGAGCAGCGTAGTAGACCTAAATTAGGTATTGAAATGTCGCTTATCCTTCCAGCACTCAGACAGGACATTTTCATAAACCTCTCCTTATCTGTTCAGCAAAAAATTCGTCTTAGCATTCATCTATTTGCCTCGCAGCCATCGGTCGTTCTTTCGAAACTGGGTCAAAGGATAAGTGATCGGTTTAGGCTGAGGAATCTTTTATTCGTCTCTCCATTTCAGCCCGTGGGAGTTTGACGATGGGTAGCCCGATCTCGCGGATGTAGAGATGATAGCCGAACACAACAGAGGTCAGAGGTATCGGATCCTCTGCTTCGTTATTTCCCATCATGCGAGGGACATCCATCTTACCCCTTCTCCTTCAGAGATATTGCTTATGTACTGACACCAGGGTTTAAAATCCCCTGCTGCGACCCTCAAAGCATCTTTTTTCCCATCTCTCCATTTCGCCACGGGCTATTAATTACCCCAGCTCGCTTTTTCTCTCGCGCTGCGAGTTCCTTCTTTTTTTAATGTTTAGAGCTGCCGCCAGGGGGTATGTGTAACAATGAGGAGAAGAGAGTAAGCAAGCGTGATTAAAGAGGTTTTTACGCGAGATAAAGCGATAACGCCAGGCGAATATTATATCATCAAAGTGCACACTGACGATTAAATAAACAAAAGTAATCTCTCTCTCGAGAGAGAGAGAATTTTTTGAGCTTTAATTAAGTTTTTCGGGAAGTTTTTCGAAACGAAAAAATTAGCGCTGTTGACAAAGTTTCAATTACGCGGGGATTTTTTCGGTTTATTGGGAGCGGAGCTTTTTACGTGCCGTTCGAATGGAGTGTTATGCTTTTGTTTCGGAACTCGGCCGGAAAAGTGGGCTTTGTTTTGTTTCTGTCCTCCCACCAACGCCCTCTTTCGGGGGAAATCTCTTGCGCGTCGTTTGTGAGGGAAAAGCAAATCGAATTTCGTTTTTCTTTCTTTATTCTCCCTCCTGTAATTCTTCTGCCGACGCGTGATAAGCCGGAAAATAAACGTCGTTAGAAACGTTTTTGTTCAGCCGATGGCTAATTCATTTTACCTTTTTCCCTCCTGAGGTTTGACTTTTGGAATCGTGCGGTACGTGGTGGGTAAATACACACCGAGGCTTTGATAAGCATTTAATCAGATAAGTGGGCGAATCCTCTTTTTTATGACGTAAATTAGAAATATAATTGCTTTCTCCCTCGAGATTCCATAACGCTAGGAATTAAATATCCTTAATCGAGAATCTTGACGTTGGTAAATAATAAGTTTCACAAGAAAGGTATATATACTAACCTAGGAGCTGAATTTATTTATACATCTATATCTTAGATAGAAAAAAACATACTTTTTTGACCAAATTACTTAAATTCGAATGGTGCTGAACTAAGTAATTTTATTAACCGGATTAAACCCTTATAAATCATATTTTTTACGGTTGTCGTATCTTATATATTCAATTTACTTAAAAATCACTGGGGAACTTTGTCTTCTTTTCAGTCTTTGCTTAAGCAAATTTTATTTCTGTCCTTGCTTCAGATTTGGTTCAATAAAGTATCAGAAAGGAGAGAAGTTAGCGTAAAGTAATAAGAAGGAAGTAAAGAGTAATCTTTACTTCCTTCAAGCATATTGTTGTAGCAACCAAAATGTTTTCAAAAAATTGTCTAAAACCAAAAGATGTGACTAAAGAGTGATATTTCGTACATAAACCTCCTAGATCAATAAGCGATGGGAATACGCTTGATAAACATGCTTTACATTTAGAAGAAGGATAAATGAGAAAAAGTCTGCCGCAGCCAAATGTACATACAAATGTACAAACGCTCTCCGGAAGGACATGTAACTCTGCTTCTATGTACTCTTCGGAATAGTGTCCCAACTTGATTCCAGTGTTTACATTTTTCGGAGTATTTAATATCCTAGGAGACGGTCGTAGTCCTAGTCCTCATTCAATTACGTACTCTCACAAATAGTAGCGCAACTCGCTCTTCGCCTGTTTTAATTGAGGTAACGTGAAGTCACAGTTTCTGACGATCCTCCACTCGCTACTTTGAAGGGCAATCCACTCATTCATTTAATTTACTGTGACCCGTCATCTAACCGTTACAATTTGTGTTTCCCTACCATATATTCTGCCAATTTGTGTTTCGTTTAAACATAGCAACGTAGTTCTTTCAAATCTACTTAGAACCGAACGTGGAAAAGTTAAATGCTAATTTGAATTTTGAATTTAATTTTGATTCCGCCAGAGATCATTATAACTTGTTTTTTTAATTTCATTTTTTATAATTTTTTACGTTTAGTTATATCATCGCTGCTATCACAAATCTACTTTGAATTAACAAAGTAAAAAAATGAGATTCTTAATGTAAAAATTTAATGCGACTCCGCTGGAAAACATTGTGACTTGGTTCGTTGAAAAGTCGGTTTTCTTATACAAAAAGCTGTTAGAATTTAATATCTAAGCCCATGATATCAAAAGATTCAATACATTGCTAAATTTCTTCCAAACCTTATATTGTTCTTATAATAAAATAATGATTAATATTACGAGGATCATTGTTAAAAACTTCTTACTTAACCACAAAATCAAAAGAATCGATGAAAATGTTTCAACGATGAGTCTTGTTGTATCTCACAACCACAAATGTAAGCCTGAACTCATCACTTATGATGAATATTTTTATTGAAGAATGTATTTCGACTATATTTATGGTCTTTTAAAGTAAAATGCTAAAAATGTTATATGAACTGTACCAACCTACTATGATGGTTATACAATCTGCTATTAGCCAACATACTTTTATGTATTCAAACATACAATGAGTGCATACAAAATATTCTGGTCTCGATATCAACAAAATGATACAGCAATTCTTTCAATATCTTGTATCAACTTTCTATTTTTCTAATCTGAATGTCGCTATAACCTTTGAACGTTTTCCGATGAGTTTGCCGCTTTTTTTAATGTAAATTTATACCAATTTATTCACTTTCGTTGGCTCAAAAATTCATAATCTCAGCTATTAAATTATGCATTCGAGGCAGTCGAAATGTGAAAGGTTACCTTTAATGATGAGAATAATTTAACGTAACCCCGAGGAACCGGATTAGGTAGAGAAGAAGAAAGCCTGGGGGTATTTAAGTTAAAGGAAATCTGAAACTTGCTACAAAGAATACATCCGGGAAGTCGTTAAGCCATCTTTCATATTTTTATAATTTAAAAAGAAGTGCTTCAACAGCAGAATATATAGTCTTTTTTACGTTATCTAACGAGTTCTTGAATACAAATATCGAGAGATAATTGGTTAGATTTATAATGTAAGGAATTATAAACATTTGTCATGCTTGTCAAATATTATTCTTACCTCAGCAATGCTATCGGAAAGTAAATATGAGAAACTTCAATGGTGTGTAAACAAAATATTGAACAAGTATAGCTCATAAATGTTTATTTTCTCAAAAATTATCGAATAAGAACTGAAAATTGCAATGATATACGATTATATCTTGCGTTAGTAATATAATATGATTGTATCATACTGATTATGTAAGAGATACTGCATAATGAAGAGGTTCAAGAGGTCTTTATTTAAAGGAGAAAGGTTGCAAACATTTTTCAAGATAAAGGAAAAGCAAAATTACTCAATAATAAATTAAAATTTTATTTTGTTCTTAGCTAAAATGAATCCCAAAAATTTATCTTAAAAATATTTAAAAATTAATTAGTAAAAGTGGATTCAGTAAATCTGAAATCCTGTTATATAAACCAATTCTTCTTTCTCTAGGGTGTTGCTATTAAAACTATGATTATTTATTATTCGGGCAATATTTCTCGGAATCATCCTGAAATGATATAATAATATTATAGTACTAAAGACAAAACCCGTATTTTGCGTAGAACTCGTTAAAATTGTCAACTAATAAAAATTTAATGTTGCGGTATCTAATATAAATTTCGAACAGCTTAAAATTAGAAAAGATGTGAGCGTGAAACATATTTTGCACAGAGCGATGTATTCATGATCAGACTAATTTGTGAGGTTATGTAACACAAGTATGATAACCAACTTACCGTATATACTCGTGTATTAACCGTGTTTTTCATCCTATATATATGCTGAAACCTTCTTTCTCCTCGGCCCGGGAGAGACTGCCGATTACCTATTCTCCGGTGGAAGGAGTCTGCCATGGAAGTCGGCTAATAAATTCCTCTCTTGATCAATTCATTACCAATTCTTTGTCAGTTTTCTCCTACTAACCTACTGATGCCTCAATTTCTGTAATTTTATGGTTATCTTGGCTTTTGCTCGAGTAAATTAGTTTCCCAGTGTTTTGTGATTAAATTATGTGCCTCGGCTTGTGTTCGGGTAGGCTTATGCTGGAGTATAGACTGTATTTGTTATTCTTGCTGAAACAAGGCTAGAAAAAATTACCTTCAATACCTGAATGGATATCTATTTCTCTCGCTCGGGCCTGTATTTATCAGTATTCTTTCTCTTTTTGCCATTCTTACTGCTTGAAAGAATACCTACTAAACATCTCACGATGAAAAGAAGTATGTCTGGATATTCTCTCCATTCTTAGCTCTTCCTTAACCATCTCCCAGCCTTTTTCCCTAGTAAACTCCTTTTGCATCTCTCACGAGCTCGTAAGTTCGCGGCGGATATTTCGGATTTCTTTTTTGCCTTCCTTTCGTACCCTTCCCTGGGCGACCAACTTCTTCCCATCAGCGCATTTCTTTTCGTCGGAGACGGAAGTAGAAACAAGAGAAGCACGAAAAGGGACCTGACCTTTGTCCTCCGGGACTAATTCCGATTCCATTCTTTTTTATTGCCTCGAAAATAACGAGCTCCCGCACGAGATGGCAATTGCACGTCTGCGACTCGAAACAGGCTCCTAGGTAACGAGTTTAGGAAAATAAACAAAAACCTCGGAAAAGGAGAGGACTTTCTAGCTTGGGGAAGCTTCTAAGGGAGATGGAGAAAACATCGCTCGTAGAAGAATACGTAATTCAAAGAGTAATGGAATTAGAGTGAATAATTATTTTCTCCCGCAACTTTAACGTACGTTAATGTTTTATGGATCTTTTCAAAGCGTGATTCTCCACGTACTTACTTTTCAACTAACAGCGATATTTTCACTTTTTCTGCTAGTTCTTATAAGGAATCCTTGATTTTTTGGATTTCTTGATAGTTTATTTATTTATTACGTCTTACGTCGCTGTCGTTATATCTGGATGAAACGGTAAATGTTTCTATTGTTATTTTTTAATTTTGGTTATTGTGGTTTATTAATGACATTTATGCACATATTTATATCAGGGACGTTTGTAAAAACTTGCTAAGAGGAGGTAGTACTAAATATTCCCACAGTTCCTATATTTAATCAAATCTAAGTAACTATAATCTTAATACTTAACATCATCTTCTCTAATTAAATGTTTAATACCGTTACCGGCTAATGGAAATGTGTTTAATTTTATCTTAGAAGTATTTCCTAATTTTAATTAGTCAGAAGAACTAGCTGACTAAAAATTAGAAGAATTAGCAAATTACTTATTCTGCAGAGTTATAAACGGGGGTCAATCGTCACAATCTAGATTTACCAACGACTTATATAAAGGATAAAATCGTAATGGTAATGGAGTTACCCCAGTCGCCGACATAAACTAAACACGGATATAATTGTGTATCCTGATCTCTTGCCACTAAAACCAATCTATGAAAATGAACTTTCCTGAATAATATTGCATTTCAGACACATTTCTAAATTACTTTGAATGCTTAGGGAAAGAGTTGAGCCTCAATGGTCACCGTTGGCTAACGCAATACCCGTGGTTACCACCGAGTAGCTGACCAATAATTTGGTAATCACGTTAAGCGAAACGAAATTCCAATGAAATTGCCGCATTTGGAAAATTTTATCTACTTTAAGCGAGTTATACTGAGTTCTGAACCATGGTTCGACGACAGCGAGGGAAATTCGAGTTTGAAAATACCATTAACTCTCCGATATTGCGGTGGGATCCCTTCTCTGTTAGTGTTCAGTTTGTCCGGCAGATGGGGAAGGGTTGCGCCTCCAAAACTTCGCCTTGACAGGGATTTGTTGCCAACTCCAAGATGTCACTCGATAAATTTCGCCAAAACTTCATATGTTCTTTCCTAAGCTTTTTTCCCAACCTTCCCGATGGTAAATATTAGATATCTCGAACGATATTGATGGTTCGACTCGTAAGCCAAAAAGTTCCTGACATTTGGTAAATGGCGATTTGTATTTTGTTCGTTACTATTCTGTTCGAAATGAATGCGTGAATCGGAAAATTTATGTGTAAGTAATTTAATATTTACCTTCTAAATAACACCGACTACTCTTTTAGCACTTAATTGTCTCCAATTCGGTTTTGCGAAATTTAACATTTTTCCAAAATACAGCAAGCTTAGAATTCTGTTTCACGACGTGCGTTTTATTTGACAAAACACAGCTAGCTCCATAGGTAAACGGATAAGAAAGATATTACTGTTTGTGATTATTTCACAAAATATACACACTTTTGGCTCAAAAAGGTAAAAATCTAGAATGTCATCTCAAAAAGACTTTCATTAAAATCCACCTGAACCATTGCAATTATTTCACAAAAAATACATACTTTTGGCTCAAAAAGGTAAAAATATAGAATGGCATCCATTTTATCTCAAGACGACTCATTAAAATCCACCTGAGAACCAGAATTAAAAATAAAAAATTACACCTTGTGAACTTAAAAAATTATAATCAGCACTACAAGACACTTCCGGAGCAAGAATTTGACAAACCACTGAAAAATAACCTTGCGGTTTATTGAATTTTTACTGCCAAACAGTTTTCTGAGATACCGGTTTAAACTGCTGACAAGAAGTGAGATCTGCTTAAAGCATGGAAATTCCCATTTAAACCCCTAAAAATAAACATATCTAACCCTGTATGTAACTGTCACGAACATATTATAGGAAATTTTCTTTTTGTGTAAAAATGTAATTTTCCATTGCCACCAAGGTTCACGGATGTGTATACGGAGTGATTCAGTATATTTTGGTTATTATAAAGTATTTTGGTTAATACATGTTAGCACATGGTAGAAATCGAATGGAAATGGTAGCTCTTTCTTGCATTTCACACCACTTTCCTTCCTGCAAATTTTCGGATAAAACTAAAAACGCAGATATTTCTAGTATGTCACCAAACCCATATATTTGATATACGCTCTGTACGACCGTCATTGAGAATGTTTCCATTTTTCCCGAACAGGGGGAGTTGGACCCTGCAGTCGCCGCGGCAGGGAGCCTTGCGGTTGGGGGGCAGAGTGCGTGGAGAGGGGCGGAGAGGCGGTGTGTGAGTGTCCCCCGCCCGCCTCCTGCCCCTCCGACTTCGCCCCCGTCTGCGGCTCCGACGGCACCTCTTATCCCAACGAGTGCCGCCTTCGTCTCGCAGCTTGCCAAAGACGGAAGGACCTCAAAGTGCTTTATGGAGGACAGTGCGGTGAGCTAACGCTCGGATATTCCCTATGCTAGCTGTTGTAACGATATCTGCCGATCAAAATTCTCACCTCAGCGCTTAAAGCAATTTTTTATTAATACAATAATCACGTCACGAGTTGAGTACTGTCCGATACCAACGTCGTACATAGAAAAAATTGTATCTGTACATGTCCAGTTTATTGATAGAGATCCCAAACTCTTAGAATTTCCAACAGTGTCGTACACAACACTAAGCTCCCAAACTAACAATAATTATTGTTCACCAATACAAGTAATTTATTACTGAAAACAAAAAGTTTAATATATCATAATTCATGACACTAAAACAAAGAGGGAACACCTTATAAAGTTTGTTGTTCTTAAAGGTTGAAACATGAAAACACTTAAGAAGATAATGTAATTTTTACACCTCATATGAGATATATATATATATATATATATATATATATATATATATATATATATATATATATATATATATATATATATATATATATACATATATATATCCCCTCCTCATCACCGCCACAGTTCATTGCCTCATCGGGGCGGAGGGGTGTTAACGGAGGTTGGAGGCGATGCATAGCCCAGGTTCAACCATGCTAAGAAGGCTTCAACAATATCTCCGGCCAAATAATGAAAGTGGCATTCACCAACCGGCAGTAGGACAGCCTGGTGAATCATTGTCCTAACCCCCCCAAATACAAGTACAATTTTCATGATGAGCTTCTTTAATGGAAATTTATCCGGACGTAAAAGCACCACCCATTCGGATGTCCGGGAGGTGGTGGCATTGAAGAGGTCCATCATGAAGAAAAGAATTACTACCCTGAAATTCACAACCTACAACTGCCGCAGCTTGAAGAGTGAAGAACGACTGCTGGAACTACTCAATGAAGCAGAGAAGATAAAATGGGATATCATCGGTCTCAGCGAAGTCAGAAGAAAATCAGAGGAGCTACTTACACTGAAGGAAGGACATTTATTCTTTTACAGGGGTACCAAGGATGGAAGAAATGGAGGCGTTGGATTTTTGATCAACAAGAGATGGAAGGATAATGTGGTGAAAATCGAAGGTGTATCAGATAGAATTTGTAAACTCATACTGAAGATCAATGAGCGTTACTCAGTACAGGTCATCCAAGTCTACGCACCAACAGCGGCAAGCAGCGAAGAGGAAATTGAAAACTTCTACCAAACTCTCGGCACTGAACATGACAAGGAGGCCCACTACTATAAAGTCATTATGGGAGATTTTAATGCTCGTGTAGGGCAGCGGGAAACTGATGACACTGTCGCTGGACAATATGGACTGGGCCAGAGAAATGAGCGAGGTCACCGCTTAGTAGAGTTTGCAGAATGCACCAATATGTATATAACAAATACATACTTTAAGAAAAATCCTACAAGGAAATGGACGTGGAGAGGTCCCAATGGAACAAAAAATGAAATAGACTACATATTGGTAAACAGACTCTACACTGTAACTAACTGTGAAGTTTTGAATAATTTCAACACTGGAAGTGACCACAGAATTGTTAGATGCAGAATCAATATTAACCCCCGAATGGAACGAAAGAAGTTGGTTTCCTGCAAGAAGGAGGAGATAAATATTGGTAAACTATCAGATAACGAGAAACAGTTTCAGCTGGAACTTAGAAATAGATTCTCAGCACTTCAGGAGGAAGAACTCGAAACCAAAGTTATGGAAGTTGTAAAGAAAGCGGCAGAGGAAGTAGCAAGCATGCCAAGAAAACCTAAGGATAAGAAATTTAGTGATAGAACCAGGAAGATGATGAAACGACGAAAGGAACTGAAGAATTTAAACACTCCAAGAGATAATATCGAATATGCCGAGCTTTGCAAAGCCATCAGAGTAGCAATCAAGGAAGACGTGAGGCATTTTAATGAAAAGATTGTGCAAGAGGCCATAGAAAATAACAAGAGCATAAAGAGGGCTAGAAGACGCCTAGCAATTGGTAAGAAACAGATTTTAGCCTTACAGAAAGGAGATGGCACCACAACATATAACAGAACAGCAATATTGAGGATTGTAGCAGAATACTTTGGCAACCTATACAAGAAGATAGGAAACGCCGAAGAGGAGAACCAAGAGGAAAGCCAAAGCTCACAAAATCTCCTCTCAATCCTCCCAGAAGAAGTAATGGCGGCGATTAAGCAGATGAAGAATGGGAAAGCAGGAGGAGCAGATGGGGTGTTGGCGGAATATCTGAAAGCTGGTGGAACAGAGATTGCTAATGTTTTAGCACAATTATTCAGTAATTGTCTAAAACAAGGAATGATTCCCAAGGAATGGAACCACGCAAGGATTGCCCTTCTGCACAAGAAAGGAAGCAAAGAAGATTTGAAGAACTATCGCCCCATTAGCCTCCTTCCAGTTGTCTACAAAACATTCATGAGGATAATAGCGGAACGTCTTAAGATGACCCTGTCTTCAGCCCAGCCAAGAGAACAAGCGGGATTCCGGAAAGGCTTCAGCACTATGGACCACATCCACACATTACAGGAAATTATAAACAGAACGAATGAATACGAATGATACGTCCTTTGCTTTGTAGATTATGAACAGGCCTTCGACTCGGTAAGTACCTCCTCCACTCTGAAAGCTCTGAAGAATCAAGGGATAGATTCTGAGTACATCCGCCTCTTACGCAGTGTCTACGAAAATGCCACAGCTTCTGTAATGCTTCATGAAGAGACCGATGAATTCAAGATTGAGAAGGGAGTTCGACAAGGTGACGGTCTATCTCCCATCTTGTTCACAGCCATTTTAGAAGAAGTTTTTAAAACCCTTGATTGGGAAGAGAAGGGGATAAGAGTAAATGGGGAGTACATCAGTCACCTCCGTTTTGCAGATGATATAGTTCTCTTTGCAGCTAACGCAGAAGAACTAACTTCAAGACTTGAAGAGCTAAACACAGCAGGACAGAAAATAGGACTCAGGATAAACCTAACAAAAACAAAGGTAATGTATAATTCTTTTACAGTGCAAGAGCCAGTCAAACTTCAAGGAAAACCTCTGGATGTTTGCTTGGAATACACATACCTGGGACAACTTGTAACAACAGGAGAGAAAAACAGGATTAATGAAGTAAACAGAAGAATGAAACTTGGCTGGAGCGCATTTGGAAGGAACTCACACATTCTGAAGTCAAGAATGCCAATGGTTTTGAAGAGGAAGATCTTCAACCAATGCATTTTACCTGTCTTGACCTATGGAAGTGAAACTTGGGTGTTAAATGCTGCGATAACCCAGAGACTTCAGACAACGCAAAGGAGCATGGAGCGCTGCATGCTGGGAATCACAAGAAGAGACAGGAAACGAAACACTTGGGTGAGAATGATGACTGGAGTTACAGACATAATAGATAAGGTAAGATCACTGAAATGGAGGTGGGCCGGCCATATTGCAAGAAGAAACGACAACCGTTGGACATCTGCCGTTCTCAACTGGATACCAAGAGATGTGAAGAGACCAAGAAGACGACCTATGGACAGGTGGAACAGAGACATCATTAAGTACTTAGGTGTAAGGTGGCAACGAGAAGCTCAGGACAGAGAAAATTGGAAAGTACTTGGGGAGGCCTACATCCGACGTCGGATTGAAAATGGCTGATGATGATGATGATGATGATGATATATATATATATAAGAGCTGGTATTTATTACAAATAATAATGGCTCAATTTTATTCGCTTATCAATACTAACGATTTCTGCAAACAGCAAAAGTATTTTTCTGCAAAATTGGAAATGGGTATAAAATAGCAAGGATTAAACGGTTGAGAGATAAAACACAATCTCATAAATGAGTCTCAAGTTTAAAAATGATTGCAAAAATTGCTAAATTAATTATATATTGATACTATTATATAATATCATAATTTTAAAAGTAATTTTATAATGTCGAAATACAATCATCAGTCAGATTATTATGACCCATTTCTAAAACAGCCCCAAATCTTTCTTCTAATGCTTAGAAGTAAATGAGAATAGTAATAATACTTTTTATTAAACCTAAATGCAAATTATTCCTATCTATCATATGTATCCAACTTTCGTTACAGATGGCTGCGAAAGAAAACGATGCGAACATTATTCCCGTTGCGAAGCTGGTACGGGTATAGGCGGAGAAGCACGATGCGTTTGTCCTGGACCGTGTCCTGATACGGTGAGTTGTTAATAATACAATCATTCATTAACTTCTGAGAAAATAGCAGTATTATATGCCAATTTATAGCTACATATTCTCTTACTTACAAGCAATTCACAAACGTATTTTTATGGGTGGATGATTCAAGAAAAATATCAATGTATGCAAAGACGGACAAATTAAACCCTTTTAATGACATTCAAACATTTGGGAGGAGATACTTAAAGAGTAAACCCTATTAAGAGTACATGGAAAAATTTTGCAGCCGCAGAATGCAAAGCAAATACGTTTTTCATTTGGTAGAAATAGATATTCAGTTATTTTGAATTCTGAGTCTTCAGTTATGTTCAGATTCGGAATGCACTTGGTGATGGTTCACTCCACTTCTATGTATCTAGAGTATAAGAAAGGAGTCTTGTAAATTCCTTATCACATTTATTTCGATTCTTTTCAGATTGAGGACGCTCCTGTTTGTGGAACGGATGGGAAAACGTACCGAAGTGAATGTGACCTTCAGGTTGCGTCTTGCAGGAATCAGGAGTTCATAGCGGTTGCCTTCGAAGGAGATTGCGGTTAGTAAATGGAATAAACAATAATTTAACTCATTTTTCACTCATTTAATGTATTATGATATACATTTTGAAATACATACATAAATGTTCTACCTTTCGGTAGTCTTATATGCCTTAATATTCCCTATTCAACGGATTTACCTGCGTTTCTAGGTTGCTTACCCCACTCTTTATGTATTCTATTTATTTATTATTAATTTAATCTATACGCTCCAATTTGGTATGATTACCACGTGGCAACACATCTTCTGCCTTTTTTATACTTTTATACCACTCTTAATTGATTTCTTTATCAATAAATCTCCTTTAAATGTCTAACCCATCCATTTCCGCCATCGATTTTGAATTACTTCAATTAAAACCCTCACTTTCCCAGTCATCTCATCAGCACCTCGGTGTTTCTCTTCCTATCAACCCAGCTTACATTCTCTGCCAAACCCACATCTCGATGGCCTCTATACGTTTGACTTCCTCCTTTTTTAAGGCTCACGTTTCAAATCCCTACAGCAAAATACTCCCTACCAAGGATTTTTAATTCTGTAGTAACGATTTTTAAATCCTAATTAAGTTCATGAATTACAAATAATTGGTTGGAGATACACTTCTCAGCAGATTTGCTAAGGCTATGCCGATTCACCGCCGTTACGCAAAATAGTGTTGATTAAAATGGCATTCATAACAAAACTATCATTTTTGAAGACTGATAAATTTACTAATATATATACAGCTTTAGGAATGCAAGCCTTCACTGTACAAAAATTCATTCATTTCAGAAACGAAGCTTGATTTACTATAATTTAAATTTCCTTTATCTAATCTACTAGTTACATTTTCCGCAGATAAGACTAGCTATAATATATTGCTGTTTGCATTTCTTTGCGTCTTTAAAAGAATTTTCAAAGATTCACCTATTTAAATGCCCATATAGTTCGGAGTCAAAACGTTTCACATGTGCAAAATCTGTTTCTCATAGTCTCTTGCCTTAAGCTTAACATAGAGCTGAGCCTACGCCAATAAACAACCACGAATTGGCAATCCCAATTGAGGAAACAACAACATCAGCAAGGGATGAACACAAACATCCTTTTGTACACCTGATTGTGCGTCGAATTCCTCGCCAATGATAGACTATTGCGCGAAGCTAAGTAAAGAACGTGAAAGTTAATTCCATCGGAGCAATATATATTGCGTAGAGTATTATTTAATTTTCTTACCGGAAAAGTTTACGGAACGTAGTTTTACTTCGTAAAATATAAAGTTAGTCAGAAATGCCTGAAATATTTTTTGTTTGGAGAGAAAGTGATGCCGGACATAAGCCTATGATTTATTTTTCATCAATTATAACTTGAAAATATCCAAGTAAATTTGACTAACTCTGTATTTTAACGCAAACGCCGCAACAGCGAGCAAATTTCTTCCGTAAGAGGTACACCAGTTACTTTAACCTCTTTAATAGACAGTACCTTGAATCTGGAAATAAAATAAATATAATTTATAATATAATCTTTAACCCCCTTGAAAAATGTTGTTTTTTCTTTAGGAAAATACATTTATTGCCTGGTTATTTATTTATTACATAAACAAATTAATACATTTACAATACATACTATATTATTACATATAAAATAACAGCTAAATTTTTAATGACTAGGTTGTTATTGCTTGTTCCTAATTATACTACAAATGCTCTCTCGTACCCCCGGGAGTGTCTGCACCTTCGATTAAGAACCACTGAGGTGAACATTTTAAATGGTTCCTCATTAAAATGGACAGAGTATAGATCCTAGGGTAACCGAAGAAGCTATTTACTGGAAATGATAAGGTTTTCCTTTACCTGTTGTGGTAATTTTTTTATTTTACTCTCTCTCCAGATTTATGCCGCCACGTTCGATGCAAGTGGGGGGCGACTTGCGTAGCGGGAGAATGTGTATGTCCGACAGAATGCGATGGAGCGAGTGCAGAGCCAGTGTGTGCCTCCGATGGAAGAACATACGCCAGCGAATGCCTTATGCAAATGGCCGCCTGTGCCCCTCCCCCCACCGGAGACCCCGAGATACCGGAGATTTCCACCCTCGCCCCACCAGTGGCTTCTGCAGCCGCATCGGCCGCCTCTCACAGACTCAGGGTCCACCACTTGAGAAGGCCTACCAGACCATTGACTGTCCTATTTTACGGAGACTGCAGAGAAAGAGCTGCTTCGGCAGGATTCGGTAGGCATTCACAGCGGAAAGTAGATCATTAAGTAGGGAAGTAAACGATACAGGGACTCCCATCTGCAGATGAAAGGGGATGGTACCCTCGCGATTCTATTGCGTGAATTAATTAATCGATTAATGCATCTAGAAGAAATTAATGGTGGAGTGAAAATGGTCATTAATTGGAACAGTGTTCCATTGATATATAAATTTAATCTATTCGATTTCTCTAAGGTTGTAAAACCATGATTGACTTAACAATATGTAAATGTGGGGCATTTTCTTATGGAGAAATTAGAAAATACTTTAAGCCACAAATAGTTCCGTAGATAATAAGATTATAATGTTAGTGACGTTTACTTATGTAGATAAACGATTTGCAAAGATTTTTGGCCCGAAATTTTCCTGCCCTCCTATTTTTCATTCTTGTAAGTGTTTCCCCCTGCAAAACCCATTTCACCCCTGCATAAAAACCAATCACCATTATTTAAATCTGCATATAGAAGCATTCATGATTAACACATCATGATAAATCGCTCTTTATATTTTGATTGTCTATGTGTGTCCGTTTTAAACCTCAATGTCCTTTGCAAGCGTTTTTAAGTGTTAATGTGTCTTTTAAATGTTTTTTCACTTGCTCAACCCAAACTCGTCCTAGATGCTAGTAATAAATGTTCCATGTTTCCCCGGTGTACAATGTGGTACTCACTCATTGACTTTAGAATGATGTCACAGCATAGATGTTAACCACCCTACCCCATTTCTACTATTCTTGGTGTCATTTTTTATACATGTCTCATCCGCAAGCGCACTAACTGTTTGCTCGTTTTATGGTGCTGGGTTTAACCTAATACTTAGGGACATGCCAACACAGGAAAGATAAAATGTCATTCCCCTTTTTTGGTAACATATTTATCTGTTTTTTCGCTTCATATCTGAATTTCGCTGGTGTAATACTTTTCACGCATAAAATTTCTTCGCAAAAAGTTTTGAAATGAGACCTGCTGAAATAGTAGCTGAAGAGGGAACAAAAATGGACTGAATGTTCTTTGAATAAAGATCTCCTGTAGATAATGTTGTTATAAGTTTTGCCAATGTAAAGAAGTTAACTTACTAATGTAAAGAAGTTAACCTACTGGTTGGGAAAAGATGGAGGCAAACAATCATAGGGAAGGTAACTTGGAAAATATGTATTTCAACTTCGAAAGAATGATAGAAAGAATGAATGGTGGGGATTAAACTACGAGATACAGATGATGATAAGCGTTAAATCATAAATTATGAGAGAATAAAGCGGTTAGAATGTGGTAAGACAGCTTGGAAGGTAGCAACAAACCAAGGTTGGCAAAATCAATAGGATTCCATGTTGTTTAAATAGTCGATTTTCAGTTATTTTTCAACAGTTGATCTTATGAAAACTTAGGAAGATATTGCTGATGAGTTACTTAAAGTTTATTTATCAAACTAGCATTGAATGAACGATATTAGAATGTTTGCCTTTTGCTAAACGTAGAACTTAATACTTGAGTTATAAATGTTCAGATATCGATGTGCTATCACGAAGAAGAATTCAGGCACGGAAACGCTATCTGGTTTACTATAAAAAAGTTAATCCCAAGATTCCTTGGACTTAACGATTTCGCGAGCTCAAGAGAACTCGAAGAGCGGCAAGGTAAAGCTGCAAAACCTCGGCGGAAAACTTTCCCAAGCAAGGCGGTAGTCTAAAGGTGATTTGCTAAGTTTGATGGAACTTTTTGATTCGAAAACGTATCTCCCGTGGAATCCTGGCTCACAGCAGCGTAATTAACCGCTTTTGTGGAAGGAACCTCATTTATACTTTATCAACCAACTTATTGAAGCAATGGTAGAGGAAAGTAAAAAAGATATTCTATTATCTTCGATTGATTACTTAACTTACTTTAGTGCATTGGAAATTTCTATTTGCCTCACATCCAAATCTCAAATAATTAAATAAAGAATATAGAAAATGTATATATTTATATTACCATAAAGTATGTATCAGTGCAGTACATTCTGTGTGTTATTGCAGTAATAGTCCTTATATTTAATTATTTAGAAGAATGCAATATGTAATCATTAGTTAAAGGGCAAATCTTATCATAATCATTACCTATAAAAGAATACAAGAACGCTAAAATACGAAATGCAGCTCCTCTATAAATGCTACATTAATACAGTGGCTATATTTGCGAAAACATGATACATTTCTAATGCCCGATTTCTCATTTCTAAAGGACATTCTCGGGAAAAAATGCAACAAGGTATAGCCCCGTAGAGTACGAAACTCCAGGCAGCCCTAATTGAAAGCATCCTCCCTGATGGTGAAGGATACAGGTCCGTCTACCTTTCACGTCAGGCTTTTCACCTCCGCGTATCTATGAGTTACCTTAGCTTCACTCTATCCACGTGGAGATATATGGTTGGTAGGAAAACCTCAGTGATTGAAATTCAAATATTGAAAAACTTCAAGAATTGAAATCTTCAATCGATTGAAATCTCCAGGAATAAATCCTTTCCGGTTTTGGCATGTCACCAAAGGTTGGAATCACTGCGCATGCTCGCTCGGGTTTCATTAAGAAAGCAAACCCAATCACGCCACCTTTTAACACCCCCGCGGAACTAACACCTTTCCTCCACCCTCCCTCCCTCCACCAGCAACCCTCACACCCCCGCCAATGGCCTCCGCTGCCCCCGTAACACCGCCCCCGGCCACGCCGACCCCTCCGACCGGAGGCAATGCCCTGCGTCCCCAAGCGGGACTGGGGTCTTCTCAGCGGGGAGTGGGACAAGAAGTGTCCGGAAGGGGTCAGCACGCCCTCAGGGTCGAGGCGTGCCGGGACATCCACTGCGACTTCGACGCCACGTGCGAGTTGGGTCCCGACTTGTTCCCCAGATGCTCCTGCAGGTTCGAATGCGCCGCCCAACCTCCCCTGGGGTCTCCTGACGCACCGAAGCCTGTCTGCGGCTCGGACCTGCGTTTGTATCCTTCGGTATGCGCGATGAAGATGGAGGCTTGCCAGAGGCAGGAGGAACTCCGCCTAAGACCTCTGGAACTTTGTCAAGGTAAGGTCGGGGGCGAGAAAAGAGGCTTGGTACATGGCGGGGGACCTCGCAGACCCTCGCTGGAAAGCCCATCTGTGTTTTGTTCTCCGGTCCACCAACCGTTTGTGTTTTGTTTTTCGGACCGCCTCCCTTCTGTAAGCATGTACCTCACGAGCCTGAAGCATGAGTAAATTTCCCTAGCTCCTCTTTTTTCGTGTCATAAGCCTGTTGCTTTCTGGGGAATTAGTGAAATATGTCGCAGCTTGATTGTGGCATTTGACTAACGCTTTTGACGTGGGGTTTCCTTTACGCTGGTGTTTTATTTTTCGCTCGGCATCCATCATGTTCATTAAAGTCGTTGACTCCTTCCTTTCCCCAAATGTAGTCCAATTTTGTTTGTACTCGGGATATTGACTAAATTTAATGAACCCTCTTTCAGCCTTTTTCAATACGTCATTCTTTTATTTTTGCATCATAAAGTACAATGTGTTTTGAAGGGCTAAATTTTTATTCATAAGAGCTTTTTAGTTTAAATTGATGCATCACTGCCCCGAGTGCAAACTTTATCATCTCATTCTTTATCAAAATTTCTATGCCAGCATTATCTCAGAATTTTCATTGTAAATACCATTGATTCTCAGTTTACTTACGTGGTTGGTTGCATGAATGTCAACACTGTTCCTTTAATATATAACTATTGATTCTAGGATAAAATGATGGAATTTAATGCTTATATACAATTTTATGGTAATGGTAATTAACTCCTTTCTAATTTCATAAATGGTTTATGGTTGTTCAAATCTCTTTGAAATCTCTTTCACATACTAATATCTGGTCAAGTGCGAATGGATATCGTGATCATAGGTATCACCAAACATGGGTGACTCTTGCTTGCCTCTAAGGATAGCTACTTTCAGCTAAAAGTACTTACAATAAGTATTTCGTTCTTGCACTTTCTATGGCTTAAAAGTCCATGTGCTTTGCTATACTTTCACAATGAATTTATTGTGTTTGGTTTTCACTGAAACATAGCATTTATAAATTGGAAATTTTATTCATTGAAAAGTTGTTGCTGTTGAATATGTTCCAAATATAGTGAAAGTATTCTGAAAGCGCTTAAAATCTACACTTTTAATGATTTCGCCAAAAATAATTTGTACGTTCATATTCGAGCTTTTCGATGGATCGGGAGCTGCATGTATAACATGAGGAAATAGAACTAATTTGAGATAGTAAAGCAACTACGAAAGATAGTCTTGATTTGCTTAAATTAGGTAATATTTAACGTATCAGAAAAATTATCTCCGTAAATTAGTAAAACTACGTATACTTTATTTGCTAACACGATATGAGAAAATCAGATAAAGATTGCATCTCATGAACTTACGGTGGATCTTAGTTTATTTGATGATTTATCGATGTGCTTAAAAATTTTTCAACATACAGTCTTATATTTTGGTTTGAACTACCTTATAGAAAAATAATATTTACAGCATGTATATCGATTGCAGGATAGTATCTTAAAATAGAAAAAAAATCTCATGTCAACTTCGGGAATATGTTCAAGAGCGTGATGAAGTTCTCATAAAATGCCATGAATGGATAAATTCTTTCGACAATCGATGTTTACTCGTTGCTAAAGCATTTTTACGCTTGTGTTTGACTTTTAAGTATAGTAATATTCAAATCGATGTTTTTTTATAAATGACTTCCCATCGTCGTGTAATCTTCTCCGATTCCTAGACAATTCATAATGTCACACAGGCGTCTGGGTCACTATATCACGATACCAAGGGTTATTTCGTAGCGACATGATTCTTAACTAAGAATGCTAAAGGGATTCTATATTTTTACTATTTCAAAGATAAACATCTTTATTTTAAAACCTTTTCTTGATGATCACAGCATTCTCCCATCATATAGGTGATCAATCTGAACTAAATTCCACGCAAAGGCGAAATAAATAAGAGGGAAATATTCTTGTAACTAATTTCCGCCGCACTTAAATCATCACATTGAAGAGCAAAACTTTCTCGAGTTCCCTTCCTCGAATTCTCGGTGTAAATTTGAGACAATCGTCTATTATACCGTCATCTACAAGAAGAGGGTCTCAGAGAGGCCAATCTTAGCAAAGCGAAAAGGCGAGTTTTCCATTCGGGAAACATTTGAACATCGCCGGAATTGCGTAATTACGTCCTTTTTAATTAGCGTCGAACCTAAAAGTCCCCCGACACCGTTTTAATTAAACAACTTTGCTCGACATCCATAGATGGCGATGGGAATAAGACTAAGAGAGTTATCTTCCAGAATGAAGAAGTGACGTTCACGCGACGGACAAGATTTTAAAGAGTTTAATTTTTTTTCTAACTTGGCTTAATTTGGGAGCGGTCGATCGAAAGTGATTGGGGCTATGCATATTTGAAGGGGATGGGTTTCTAGGCTCTCTGCAGACCCTTCAAAGAAAATGGAGGAAGTCTTGGGGGAAAAGAGGGCTTAAGGGTACACCAGAGCGGTAAGTTCAAACGCAAACAAAGTGTAAGAGGACTTACAGGATTACTGGAGTGAGCGAGATGCTGGGATGGACTCAAAAGGCTGGCGAAGACGCCTCTGACGTACGTTGAGGAGGATGGAGCTCAAAAGGCATACGGAAGATGCTATCGGAAAATAAAACGAGCTACATTTAACGCAAGTAGGAATTTTTAATCAAAGTGCCTGAGCGAGAGTTTCTATTTTTAGGAGATATTAAGTCGAAGCTCCTTGACTCCTCCAGCAGGGATGAAGGAAGCTTTCCTTCTTTTAATAAGAAATTTGCTGAACTATTAAGCGAATTAGACCGTAAGGAAAGGTTTCACTTCTTTCGCCATCATAACGACTAGTCTTTCATCGCCATCTTCAGTATTAACCTCCTTTTATTTAATATATTATTATTGGATTGAAAATTCCGCTTCCGTTTACTCACTTGTTACGTAGTTTAACGTTACACAATTTACCTCTATTCGCTTATTCAACAGATATCTATAGTTTATAATACCTCAACTAAAATCTACGTAAATAAATATCAACCAAACCTATTTTTCCGCCAGTAAATATTTTATATGTGACTGTCTTCGACTCTTGAGGATCAGAGGACAGTTTGGGAGAGCCTGCGAGGTTTTAGCGAATGGAGTTCGCATCTTTCTACAACCTTGGTAGGATTAAATAATTTTCACTCAAAGAGTTTTTTTTAGCTTCTTCACTAAGTATGTACCCTTGAAGCTTTTGAATAGGCATAACTGTTTTACTTAAGAGTTCCTTTACCAACGAAATACTCTTAATTTATCCATTGCAAGGAAATTGAGTTTTGTTTTACCCGCAATCTCTATTTTCCTTCCGAAATTAAATGACAGATGGTATGAATAATTTTATGGCAAACTTTTAAAATGAAAGATAAATACCTCCCTTCCAAACAGTACAAATATTGTTCGAGGACTTGACGGTTTGTGCTGTTACGTAACTTTTAAGCAATATTATGAGAAGATACGTCGATAAGTATTTTCATTAAAGAAAAGTGATAGTGGCAAAAGCTTTGCAAAATTTCCTCCATCTGTTCTGTAAAGTAGTAGTTTATATTTCCTAAGAAAGTTTGAATGTGTCTGATAAACAATCAGTCGTGCTTCGTTTACGCAGCGATGTAAGAAAAGCATCGATAATTTTAACCCTGAATTTAGCCTTGATCAAATTCACGATATAAAATGTTCGTAAATTTACAAATAACTTTTCTCTTTATTTTTATTTCTTCATTAAAGCAGTATAAACGTAAACAAAGACACCGGCCTGTAACTCGCGAGCCGCATTTTTTAGGTTTCCTCAAAGCAGACGGCCGAAACATTAAATGCCTCCTTTGCGGCCCGCCAAAATAATAATAAGTAATAAATTTGTCCAGCTAATAAATACAGGATCTCCATTTGTATGTATGCGAAAAATTTTGATAATATTCCTCGAAATTTCTCCATTATGCTCTAATTGTAATTTTAAGCATCGCGCAACATCGCATACCGGCTAATGACAGCTTTTAGAAAGCAAGGAAAAGGATTCAAGGAATTGTCGCGATTAGGGAATGGTGAAGTTTTAATCAAAGTGGTCTTTTATGTCCGAGAGACTGTTTTACAACATCATAGATGGAGATTACGTGAGTATTCAGGCAGTAAAGAGGCTGTAAGTTTCCTTGTGCTGTAAAGGGAACTGTGACGACCAACTACTCGCCCTAATTGCATAGATGAGGAGACGGTCGAGAAGTTCCTCCGCGTGAAAATGTCCCTCAACAACGACGGAAAGCAGGGCCTGGGTTGTTTATTAATTCATTGAGTCTCGCGTAACATCACCAAGGTTACATTCAAACTGTAAGAGTTGTAGCAGGGAACTTTCAACTTCATCAGTGTCCTACAAGATGCCCTAAGCTATGAAAAACAACCATATTTATTATTTTATTTAATTGTAAGGACTACAAGTAGGCTCTAGGCCAGGTGGTAGTCATCTTTTCTTAGGGGAAGAAAATACATTACCCAAAAACCTCCCAATCTCATACTTGATATAAAGGGGTATTTGGAATGGAAGTTGATGATTACTCTTAGATGTTTAAATAATATAACCAAATAAACACCAAAAGATGCGTATTCATCAGCGAATTTTAAAATATTACTGAAAACGAAATGTAAAGTTAGATTGGTACAAGAAGTTATTTTTTCAGTTTGCAAGCTTATTGATTAAGATAGCTCTTTTGGTAGCAACTTAATCCACTTCGTTTGTATTTCTTATTTGAATTATAATTTCTATCAACGTAAACGCCGGAGTAAAATGCATAATTTTTAAATTATCTTGTTCTTCTACGCGTAGTGTTTAAATTGATAATTAATTACATGAAGATGTGAAGAAAGAAATAT
This sequence comes from Sympetrum striolatum, assembly GCA_947579665.1. Taxonomy (NCBI): domain Eukaryota; kingdom Metazoa; phylum Arthropoda; class Insecta; order Odonata; family Libellulidae; genus Sympetrum; species Sympetrum striolatum. The sequence goes on from OX388350.1 coordinate 77,567,882, forward strand.
TGGAACACGGCTGTTAATGAATTAGAGATTTAAAATCTCCAAAAGCCGTCTTTGTCGGCGTTCCTTCTCTTACTTCCCGGTAGTCTAATGAAGCAAGAATTCCTTTCTTGCCAAAAAGACGGCTTTTGGAGATTTTAAACCTCTAATTATATGAAGAGTTACAAGTAAAGAAAATTGCAAAAAATTAACATAAAGAAGCGAAAAATGTTTTAAGCATGATCTCCAATTCAAATTTAGAACTTAGGATTTAAATATTAATACAACAAGTATTTAACGATGGAATGGATAAAGGTTTTAGACTAGCGCTTGGAATAGATGCGGCAATCAAATTTAGAGAGACTTAGTCCCTTTTTTTATTCCCTAAAGATTTTTCATAGCAATCATATGGCTCTCCGACTTAAAATATGCAGAACAAGAGACGAGACGTTTAAAAAGTCACTCAAGACTAGCGCCGCTGCACCTGAGGTAGCTCAAACTAAGATAATAGCTGAGTGGCATCCTCGCGTAGCAAGATCTAAGAATAAAGACAAACTTAAGAACGGAAGAGTGAAAAGATTGAGTGAATGGAATCATTCCATGTTATATAATTAGCATGTCTTGCCTTAAAGGCGGCACGATTAAGATAATTATGAGTAAAAGTCGGAATAATTCACTCCGTATCCAAAACAACTCTTCACAGGCTATATATTCTTTCTCATAATTTATTAAGTTTTAATTCGAAAATTTTATATTATAAGATAATGTAGATATCAGTTCGGGCACTAAAATTGTAGTCACGATATGCGATGCAATATCATTACCAATATGCTACTAAATATTGAAGAATACTAATAATGGTTTTGAAGTATACTTCATAAAATGTTAAGATTCTTTTATTAGAGAATTGTGTAAATTCAATCATTAATTACTATCCAAGAGTCACGCACAACACAAAACTAAATCTGCTCGCTACGCAGTAAGATCTTCTTTCTCTATAATTTGCTACTCGGAGTTTTCTTCGTTTAAACATCATGAGGAGTCTTTCTATTTTGACGGCTACCTTATTAAGAGCTAATTCTGGGTCATTGATTAATAGAGAACTCTTGTTTCGGAGTAATCATAGAGTATCTAAGTTAGATGCCTTCGTGAAAAACCTCATCTTGAGCCGATATTGTTACTCACATTCTTGGTTGCAAAACCACGCAATATTGGAAGCCTCAAACTCAACACTAAACCGATCGACAGGAAAGATCTTTCTTAAAAAGTAAACAACATTCTAAAGAAATTTTAGTTCCCTAAGAAAAGTGCCTATAGTTTCACAATATCAAACAACTGGTAAAAGTGTAGCATGATCATTCTATTTAGTATCACTTTTCACATTTAAATAATCTATGGCTACCTATAATTAAAATCTTATAACTTTCAGATTCCTAATTTTTTTCTAAATCAAAATCCGTTATATCTTTTGCTTTCTAGCCTTGGTTTATCGGCGTCTCTAGCTTTCTCGAAGCCACTCTGCCACCGCTAGTTCGCTCCCAAAAATATTTACCAAAACAACGCACTTTCCGATGCTTTCCCCAAAACCACATGATATTCTTTCTGATAATATATCAGTTAATTTTATTAAATTTACAAATGTCGCAAAAATTATTTTTTTGGTCGCAATGCTTGTTTGCGAAGCCTTCGTATCAGAAACATAAAGCTCATTTTATTGAGAAGGAAATATTTGAAGATGTTAATTACCATTATAAGCATTTAAAATATTATTTTATAATTTTATAAAATATTTTTAAAGACGGAGACATTTTCGAATGCCAACATTTAAGCTAAATTCTCTCGGATTTCAATATAATGTAGCTTTCTATGAAATTTTCGGGCGTGTTTCCGAAGATTGCGATGTCTCTTTCACCAAAGTCTGCGTCTTAGCGAATGTCTCTCTATAGGTTTATAGTTTTAGTTAATATGTTTATAGTTTGTTTGTTATACTGTCACTGCATCCATCATTCAGTAAATTAAAAACCTTTTGGATAAAAGACTTGAAAGGAATGATGAAGGAATTAATAATAGGAAAACACCACTGACAGCAATATTAATAAATAAGAGTCAAAATATACCTTTAGCTGTCAAAAATTGGAATTTTCCAATTTTTGACAGCTAAAGGTATATTTTGACTCTTATTTGTTAGAAGGAATTGATGAAGGAATCTAGTTGTAAAATAATAATGGTAAATAGGCTCCCGGATAGTCATGTGGACAGCGCGTTTGCCTTTGGTGAAAGCGGTCCCGGGTTTGCAACCCGGTGGGAGCCAATGTGCGAAATGACCTTAGATGTCGAAGCACTTTTAACAATACTACTACTACTACTACCGATGGTAAGCTTTGACTATTAAATACGAAAGTTCCCACGTGAGCTATTTTGTTAAAAGGTCTTATAATCACAATTAGCCTTCCATGTTATGACGGAGATATATCACAATATATCATTAAAATGTGATTATCAATGAATGAAAACAGGTACCAAAGAGCTAGGACCAGATTTCCGTGTAATAGGATCCGGAATGAAGTAAAAATGCTTTTTACTTCACACATACAGAAGAAGAAGAAAATACAAAGGAGCAATCGAAATAAAAAAGGAAAAAAAGATTGAAATGTGTTGTCTACATCATCTTAAAAAAAATAATGGAAAGCACGCAGAAGTCATTATTACTGCTACAACTTATTATAGATTAAAGATAACAGTAAGCGGATTCCATAATTTGTTTATATTCTATGTACTAAATTACAAATTGTTCTCTTTGACTGAGCTGAATTACGATCAACCCAAATAATTTTCCACACGTCTTCCACTATGCAAGAGCCTAATCTCTTTCTTTAAGTTTTCGAGACTTTCCATCAACAATTTTGGTATTTGGAAATAAATTAACATACTAATACGTAAAATAACCGTTTCAATGCTTGTAGTACACAAAATAAATACATTCTGTGGATTCTTAACTCTATAAAAGAGGTGTATGGAATAAGCCTGACGAGCCATGCACCTATAATTAACCAAATAAACAAACAGAAGTGAAAAGGTCATGTGTGAATGGGATCCAATTATGAGAACCAGATTAGCGGCACCTACCAACGCTTAGGTCATCATAAAGTCATCCAAAAAGCTTGCAAAACGCTTAGCAGATTCCAATTAAAGATAGCTTTTCGATTTCCCTAAGCATCATAAGGGGGAAGACCCAAGGAGCAAATATATCCACTATTTAATTAAACAGAATGAGACTACTCTAAGTAATGCTTAATTGGTGTTGAGCATCCAACCGGGGGGAGGAGGGAAATATTTTATTTCAGTCAGGCATGACTTTTTTCACTACCGTTTATTCACCATACGCACTAACTCGGTTCCATCGTATCTACTCGACACCCATGTATTGCCAAGAGCGGTTCCCCTGTGAAAGGGTTAGTAGGCCTATGTGCCGGTGTAATGAATTATCCTGCATGAACTTTTTTCTATTTGACCTTCATGACAACTAGGTATGGAAGTGCGACCCTGCGGTGGCTCAGCGTCTCCCCTGCGAGATCCGTTGACTGGATTGGAATTGGACTGCGGCAGTGGCCCAGGGAGGAAGGACTGTCCTCCGACTACGTCTTACTGCCACCAGACACCCCACTTCGCCCGTTGTTGCCCGAAACCAGGAGTTCCTCAGCCAGGACCAAGTCCACCAACCGCCGTCACTCCTACACCATCTGGATGCGAGGATTCCTGGTTTGGCTGTTGCCAAGATGGAAGAACTGCAGCTCTGGGGAGATCTCACGCTGGTTGTCCATCCGTTTGCCTGTGCAACAAGTTAGGTGAGCGGCCCTTAGAGTTTTATTATTTTTCGTGTAGATCTCGGTGCGAATTTTCAGAAGTTCGGAGCTGAATTTTCGTGGTGTAATTACTTATTCTTTCAATTTTTTTACAACGCCATCCATTCTCCCAGCACGATGTAAGCCGGTAAAATATGCGAGGATACTCTTTTTTCTAAACTAAACGTGATTTATTTCCCAAACTGAGATAATGAATATTCAATTAATATCAAATGTCTCTTTCAAAAATATTTCATACACTAGTTTATTTAATGTTGATAATGATTCGATTTCATTACAGTCAATTGCTCACAGAAAAGACATACCGGGATTCGAACCCTAGTTCCCCAGTTTCCATGCTAACAGGCTTTCAGTTCCATTACTGATTAATCAAATAATTTAACCATGTCGTTACAAAACATATCCATTCTTAAATTTTGAATATTGATTTGAGATATTGTGAACAGATAGTTCAAAAAACGCTGAAGAAATTTTCTTAGATTTGTATCAAATGTAAATTATAAATCAATGAAGTCGCTCAGTTCAAATTATCAAATTATTATCTTCATATATACATAATTTGTAACTATCAAGAAACATAATTCAATCATTGCTAAAAGGCCAATTTATGACTAGGATTTAAATCTCCGCGTCAAACCATGCGTTCGATTGCAATTCGTCAGTCTGATATTTTTACTATTTAATTGATTTGCTTTACATCATTTGGTGAATGAAATAGTGGTTTCAATTATTTTGACTCAGATAGGCACAATGGTCACAATTTAACCTTAACTTAGAATACAGACGTCAATACTATCCAAGTGCTTGTCGGAATATATGGTAAAAGTTGCTTTAATCATTCTTTTATTCTCTTCGTAGGATCTTACTCTGAAACCTGTGATCCAGAAACGGGACAATGTTCCTGCCGTCCCGGTGTTGGAGGTCTCCGATGTGATCGATGTGAACCAGGATATTGGGGACTGCCTAAAATATCAGAGGGCCATCGCGGGTGCATCCGTAAGTTTCTCCAATTTATAACCTAAACGTACTTTTCCACCACTGAGAAATGATTAATTGTAGTTATCGCCAGATATGACAAATCCATCAAACCAAACACATGTACGTAACTATAGTACTCATTTTACTGTTAACTGAGCATTAACTAGAAAGAATTTGAATCTATTCGTTGTGCTGTTTAGTGTATATTAAATCATCTAAAACCGGTTTGTATTCTTCATGTTAATTCTTAGTGTCATTGACAATAAGAATTTCAATTGTTAAACACTTAAAACTACGCAATGAGATAGTGTTACAGAGTTTTATTTTAACTACTCAAGATGCAGTATATCTTAATTCAAGGAAGTTGTTTTAATTCGTACCATGCAATAGATGCATTATTGCCACTGTTACCTTTGATGTTGTGATATATATTTCTTTATTTATTCAATGGGATGTAACCTTTTGTTACAAAAAATTTCACAGCACCAATATTACACAGTAGAAATTAAAAGTAAAAAATACAATTCACAGTAGGATTTTATAAGTATAAAATATCACAAATTATTCAACTTTAAGCATAAATATCACTAACATTATTATGCATAATAAAATTTACATATGGGATGTTACAAATAATAAACATGAGTAAATACATTAAGTACAGCCTCTGTGAAGAGAGTAATAATTAAAAGCTTCTATAAAAAATAATAAAAACAGAATTTTAAATTATTTTAACATATATGATATAAATTGTTGGTAGCAAATATGAATACACACGAAATAATACAATATAATTTACATTTCTTTAAAGTTAGTGTTCAATTATTCATTTGAAATTTATATCTAACATTCAAGGGGACTTAAATTTCTAATAGATTGTAAACTTCAATGATTCCATAGGTCCATATTTTTAAGATATGATTTTATGTGTAAAAGACTTTTATGTGTAAAAGACTTTTATATGTAAAAGACTTTGCAATGTTTGTACAATATTCAGTATACAATGAAAGTGCATCATGAAAGATTTATATTTTCTCTTTATCACGATACTTATTCTCTTGTTTTTATGTCTTTTTTTAAAGCGTGTGGATGCTCCCTGCACGGGTCGGTACGAGAAGACTGTGAACAAATGACCGGGCGCTGTGTGTGTAAAACTGGTGTTCATGGACAGAAGTGTACTCTGTGCTCCAATCCAGGGAAAGTTTTAGGGCCAGCAGGATGTGTTCCAGGTGATTTTCTTTTATTCCAAGTTAATTACCACCAATTGTACATCGCTGTATCTTCATTTTTCTTACTTTCTATATACAAAAGAAGTACTTCCTTTATTTCATTTCTACATTTTTTATAAACATGTATTTGATCTAATACTTCATATGTTTTAATTTATAATGGGTAAAGAGGTACTCCCTCATGATATTTGATTTAATAACCATGAAGATAAATATTGCATGCAGCTAAGAAATTTATCTCTATTTGCTCTAATTTATTCTTAAATAAAAATTGGTTTGATGATATCATCCAACAGAGGGATCAATACCCACTGAGTCTCCAGTCAGGCGTTCAACTGCCCTACGGTCCACAGCCCCAGAAGATGTTGTGAGCTCTCCACTCTACAAGTCGACAAGACATCTCCTTCTACCTCCAGCACCTCCACCTCATTATCACCATCATGCCACGCCATATCATGAATTCTCAGGTCCTCCAGAGGAGGGTTCCATTGATGCTGATGCAGCGCTAGGCCACCTTCATACCAGGCCAGACTCCATTGGTGACAGATGGAGTAACCGGCAGATGGCATTGCCAGCATATCGTCCCACTCCAGCCACTATCATTGCTGACAGCAATGGATTGCATGGGTTCAGACCCACTGCTGCTGCAGCATTTCCATCTTATTACCAAACACGTCTTCTGGGGGATTCCTGCATGAGAGATTCCGACTGCTCAGCAGTGGAACATGCCATCTGCGAAGCGGTTTCACTGCCTGGTCCAATCTCGAGAGAAGGGAAGTGTGCATGCAGAGGAGGATATGCAGAAATGCCAGATAGGAGGGAGTGTTTAGGTGAGATGTGGCAATTTTTGTCCCTCTTTTTAAATCCCTGTTCAGTAGAAATAAAGTGCCATCTTTTGTCTTGTTACTCCTTTTGGTCAGATGCTACAAGGTCTTCAGTTAACTAAAAAACATTCCTTAGGTTTCATTAAAATATTTCCAAATCATATGAAATGATGCCTAATAACATACATAGTATATAATTTTAACCATTACTCTCTTGTATATGAAATAATATTTTATAAATATTGTGATTATATAAAATTCACAGTCTCAGGCGTCGTTTTGTGGAAATCCATCTCGTAGAAATGAGGAAGGCTTGTACTTTTTCCACAGGTTTAAACCTGTGGAAAAAGTACAAGCCTTCCTCATTTCTATAAAATAATTATGATTATATCTTTATTCTCTTAATATGTTTCAATTATTTTGCTCCAACCTTGCCAAAATCAGGAAAAAATCTAATTATCGTTCATACAACTGCATACTTCAACAAATTCTGTATTGAAGAAAAACCTTTTCATAATTTAGTACGAGTTGATTTCTTCTTCTTTATAGGAAAGCATCAGCGTAATGAGTTGATGCAGTTCCATTTATTTAAAGTGTTTTTCTAAAGCCTGCTATCATAGCATTTTTTATTTTATTTCATTAAGAAAGTATGAGCATCTTGAATTAAAGATTTTGATTATTTTTATTTTCTCCATATAATTATAAAACACTCTTTATCCTAAGTTGGAGATATTTAGATTTGTACTGGTTGTTATGGCTAATGATGCCAATGCCAAGAATTTAAGAGATTAATGTCTGAATGCATTCATTACAGTATCATGAATCAAGATTTTTTAGAAATTGTTAATAGAAATTCATTTTTGATGCAAACAATTACATCTCAGAATATGGATACTCTACATTTAAGTTTACCATAATGGTAATTTGATATAAATTTGCTAAAATATCAAAAGTTAAATAAGCTGTATGACAATATACGCATTATAAAAATTTCACTAATGAGCTTAATTTTCTTATTACAGCCAACACCCCTCCAATACATCCTACAGAAGAATTTAAGGCGTGTGCCTCACAACCGTGCCTACGAGGAGGATCATGTATTGACCTCTCATCTCCTTCTTTACCTTCATCATTACCAGCTCCTTCCTCTCCATTGCCAAACAGTGATTTTTATGGAGTTGGTGGAAGTTTCCGCTGTGTATGTGATCCTGCCCTAGGAACTGGACTACTTTGTGCAGACCCTCCAATACCAAAAGGTAATGTTACACTCAATCAATTTCCAAATTATCTTACAGGACACATCACATTATTTTGAGAATGAATTTAACTATAATTTTACTCATCTACTTGAGTAGGTACCATTCTTTGATAAAAATTAAAGTTAAGATGAATATTAAGGAAAAATGTAAAATAATGATCTATTGATGCTGCTGAAAAGAGTTTGGTATTTCAAAATAGAATATTCGTATTAAAAATTTGCATAATTTAATACTTTGCACCAAGAAGTTGTTATCATCAAGTTAGTGTTATTGCATGAAGGAAAATGCAAATTTCAGCCATGGGTGGCTGCTCAAAGCTCAGTGTCAGTTTTGAGGCCATACCAAGAGATTATTCATGTTTTTAAATGAAAAAAAGATCCCTTGGCTTCTGCAAAATGCACCTAATGGTAGATCTATTCCTGTGCTAGGACTATACTTTCACTGAATATACTTAACTTACTGTAATAATTGTGCTATGCATGATATTTAATGTAAACTTCTGTTCATTGTTTCCTCAGCCTATGAGATCCCTGCTTTTGATGGGCGCTCCTATGTCCGCCTAAAGAGACTCAAAGCATACAACAAGTTGAGTATAGAAGTTGAGTTCAAGACTTACGCAAAAGATGGCATCCTTCTGTACAATCAGCAAAAGGCAGATGGAACTGGTGATTTTGTTTCCTTAGCTATTGTTAATGGGTGAGTATCCTTTTTGAATTTATGTATTTATATAAAGAAATCCAAAAGGCAGCACATGACATTTACAATCAATTTAATATGAGAAATATATATTCATGAAATTAATTAAATGCATTACATATTTACTGACATGGAGCCTCAAAGATTTAGGCAAGTCATTTTCCCTAAAAATTATGTATTTATTTATCTCAAAGAGTGATTAAAATAAGAGGTAACTTGTTTCCTCAGCCTGAGAATTGAAACCTAATGAGAACTAATGCTTTAAAATATTTTGGGATATATAGAGAAAAGTATTTTTTTAATGATGTAAATTTGTATTTTACATTAATCTGTCTTAACATGCCAGAAAGGAAGTTTCAAACAATTTATAGGAATATTGTGATTGATTTTTAGCTTCTCTAAATATTTTTGACTCGCTCAAAATATTTTGGTTTACTATATTTCAAACATCTCCATTAAAATTTTGTTTAAAGCCTTGTTTTATCTAATTCAGGTATGTAGAATTTCGATATAATCTTGGAAATGGACCAGTAGTTATTCAGTCCCATGAAAAAGTACATCTGAGAACATTTCACCGAGCTGTTGCCAAACGATACCACAGAGATGGGATGCTGAGATTAGATAACGGAGAGGATGTAGCTGGGCAGTCATCTGGGAGCTTGAGAGCATTAGATCTACTGGAAGATGCCTATGTTGGCTATGTTCCTACTGATGAGCAAAGGTATTCTTTTCTGAATGTACTGTTAATTCTAGAGGGCATAAAATGAAATCATTCCATTATGTAAGATATGCTAGTTATGGTAAATTATAGAATTGTGCAGGAATTAAAGTTTATTTCTAAACATTTTTATACAATCTGTCACAATAATTGTTTACAATTTTATTTTTTATTTCTGTCTTGTATAGACTGTTTCTTTCACCTGAAACATGAATCATAAGTATTACAGTAAATTTTCATGTTAACAATACTGGTGGTTTTATAATTACTGTATAAAATCATCTCATGGACTTTATCTAGTTCTTTGTACTTTAAATTTCCAAATAATTTGTTACAATTTCATGTATGAATACTTATTAAGAATTGAAGTTACCTAATACATTATGAATTTGAGTAACAGATTGAAATTGTCATATTAAAATCTTAATTTAAGTTTCTTCAGACTTAAAAACTAGAGAATAGTAATTTCAAAACTCCAAAATATAAAATCAACCCATTAACTGGGATTAGCTTATCAGTAAAATTGTAAAGAAATGTACACTCAATATGTATTCTCAATATGAAAAAGTTGGTAGCAAAAATGTTAGAATAAGATCAACCTATACACAGTTATGCAAAGCTCATTATATACAGATGTTGAAGCCTATAGCAATTGTTCATGAACATTTGAACTTTATTCTATATGGATAAATTAGAGAACACCTGGCTTGCATGAACATTTTTATAATTTGATTTTGATGCCCATAATTTTGTAAAATGTTGAATGGAACTAACTTTTAAGCAAAAGAAAAAGTATCTGAATTGTAATAACCTTTCTCAACAGAGTTTTTGAGAACATCGGAACATCGGTGGGATTGACTGGCTGCATCCGCCGCCTTAAGGTTGGAAGAAGAGTAATAGAACTTCATGAAGGTAGAGATTCTCTGGTAGAGGAAGCTGTGGGAGTTGCTGAATGCGGAGAAAACCCTTGCGCTGCTTTACCATGCGCACATGCTGCCACCTGCAGGCCGATTGATACCACTCACTTCCTTTGCTTATGTCCTCCAGAATTCACAGGTATTTCTCAAAACTTTTCTTTGTGACTTATATAGCTGAGGTACATGCAACAGGAATGCTTATATCATTAGTACTGTGAAACTGGTAATTTGAAGCACCTATACTCATATAATTTTACTATCTGTGCTAGTCTACCATCCAAGAATTGTCCCCAACAAGCTGTTGAGGCAGTAAGATAACCAGATAGGCCAATGTCTGGGACAGATAGATTCCCCTCTAGCTTTTTTCCTCTGAAGCACATTACCCATAAATATATGTTGCATTCAAATAGGGAGTGTATGCTTTAAATTTCACTGCATTCATGATTGGGTCGAAAGTATAGCATTTCTAGATTTACTGAATTTTCCTAAACAATTTGTAGACAAGTCAGCTACTTAAATATAACTAAATATGCTAGCTGTCGAACTCAGAAATGATAGACTTAACTTATCAAAAATGATTTTTACTTCTATTTCATATTAATATCAGAATTATTAGAGTGATACTGATGGTGAACACATGTTCAAATCAGAATGTTATGTACTTAACGACATGTAGCATTTTAAAGAATAAGGTATTTCAGTGTGCAAATAACATTTGATAGCTAATATAGGAAAAGAAAAAGAAATAATTTGCTGGGTAAGAATTTTGAAATACAGAAAAGGCAGGACTTGAACGTTTCTCAGCTGCTCACATTTTTTGTTTTAATCTTCTTTATTTGGTTTATTTCTTGGTTAAGGTTGCTTTCCCTTCCACTTTGCTATCCAAAAATATCATCATTTTTCATTTCAGGAATGAAATTTCATATTATCTGTGAATGAGAAACCTTTCTGTGAAAATTTCTGTCATTCGAATTAGTTGGTGATAAACATTGTGTGTTAATATAATCAATTATTCTAATATCTTATTAAAAATCATTATAATGTAAACTTATATATTCATCTTAATCAAAGGAGAAAGTCAATGCGGGTGCTGTGCTTATATTCATAATTTTGATGTACTCACTGAAGGTATCTTAGTCATTGCCTTTGTCATGAAAATTAACTTCAGAGAATATTATGGCATACCAATATTTATATGAAATTTTATCATCAGGAGAAAGATGTGATGTACGAGTAAATCCCTGCTCTCCTAGTCCATGTGCCCTGGGTTCCACATGCTCACCTCAACCTCCTCCACGAGGGGGATTTGAATGCCACTGTGCTCCAGGCTGGAAAGGACGCCTTTGTAATGAACGTAAGTTGCATCTAGTCTTTCCACAGATTTGCAATAAAAATTCAAATTCAGTTTCTATTACTATGCTGATAAGATCTGTATTGACACTAGAAACCTAATGAACCAATAGGAAATGATACCTAATAAAGAAAAAGGTATGCGACCTTGTGATCGGTGATTGTCCAGAAATGATTTTGTTCATTGATTCAATGAAAAGCGCATTCGCCCATTCTTGATGTTTTGTCTTGATTTAGAAGAAGAGCAAGAGGAAACTTTTGTGGCAGATTTTGGCAGAATGGGTGGTGATGGTCCATCTACCTCATGGGTTGAGCTTCCAAGACCAGAAGGTGTTGGAAGATCCCTTTCCATTGAAGTTTGGTTCCTAGCCAGGAAGCCAGATGGATTGTTGTTATATGCAGCTCAACTTCCTCCAGCCCCCCATCCCCCTCCTCCTCCATCAGTGTCTGCAGCAAATTCAATTCCTCCAATCTCAGGGCCCATTGCAAGGAGATCTGATTTTGTAGCTCTCAACCTTGTTGGTGGGCATCTTCAGTTTGTGTTTGATCTGGGCAGTGGAATCGCCAATATTACGTGAGTACTTGTATAATATACATGTATATAGTATGTATTGCATATACATTTTACTATATTAAATTTAATATTAATAAATATTATTATAAATAATTATAAGGAGTTATATACGGAGATTTATTACAACATTAAGATTTATAGAATTGTAGCATTCTCAAATGTTGGCAATACTTTCATGGCAAATAAAAATTGTGATTGTTTATTTTTAATGTTATATTTTAATTTATTCGTTTTTTATTTATTAGTTATAAGATCTTGTATGTAAATTTAATGTCATTTGGTCAATATTTATAAACATTGTAGAACAAAAAATATCTAATTAGACATCTTTTTATATCCAATAAGACATAGGAAGTTACTGGCAGTAAGTCAAAGAGATAACCAGTGTAGCAGCTATACATTTTCTTAGAAAATAGTAATATTTCACATACACAACATACAAAAGAACATTCTTTTTTATGCAAACTTAACTCATATTTATCAATCACTTTTGTTAGTGATTTCTTCATCAAAGGTGGCTGAATACAGTGAAACACACATCTAGCAAATAGCTTTGCCCAGTGCAATAAATTGAATATCGGTATGCATCATAAAGATTCCTAAAGGCTCAAGTGATAGGCAATTCATGCCTAATATTCAAAATACTCTTAAATCATCAAAAGTGGAGAGGGTCTTTCACGAATTAAAAGTATTTATTGAATTATTAATTTCACTCTTTTTCCTGGGTTACAGCTCACCTGAAAGAATTAGATTAAATCAATGGCATGCAGTAAAAGCTAGCAGATTGGAGCGTGAAGGTTCCCTTCAAGTAGATAATGGTTTAGTGACAAGAGGATCATCTGGTCCACCTCTGAGTGAGCTTAACCTCGATCTTCCACTCTATGTTGGAGGAATCCCGTAAGTATATACTGTTTTCTTCCTTAAAATTAAATTTTGAGGGATGTATAGAATAAAAGTTTTAAATCTAACATGTTTTGTGGGACTATAAATCCTGTTTTTTCATTAATAAGTAAAAATGAATTTTAAGAGTATATAGTTACATTGGGAAGATGCTATTCTTCAAATTTAAATGTTAATTCATATTATGTTTCATTGATATAGCATAGATTCTCTAAAGAAAGAGAATTCTGCTATAGAACAGGGTGTTTTCTAGCTTATCTTATTGAACAGAGGAGTCAAAGTCTAAATATTCCTTTGGTCAGTTCAATTTTCTTTGGCCAGTATTCAGCATGTATATGTTGTTATTAATTTAAAGGTTAGTTATAATTTCTAATAGCAGAAATATGCATTGTCATGGAAGAATCTATAAGATGATAAGCTATAATTCCATTACAATAAAAAAATTATTTTATCAGAAATGGAATATTTCTTCAGAGTAAATACTTCATGCTTGCATCGTGATTGAATCTGTGTAGACTCTATGAATCCTACATTTTTAATTTAATGATCCTGATTATACTGATGAACTTTAAATATTTTTGATAATCAATAATGCTTTTGGGGCTTAAATATATAATTAATTGTAAATGATTAATAGATGATAAATTATTGCATTAATGATACAATAAAGAAAGATAAATTATGAACTTGAAGATTAATATTAGGTACCATGTGATATGACAAAATGAAATAAGTATGTAGTTTTATTAGAGTACTTGTAATGTTATTCTTGCAATCCATTGATATGGTCTTTCCATTTATTCCAGCTTCCACAATCAATTTATTAAGAAGAAATTATATTGTCATGATTTAACGATGAATCACTTTTCTCTCTTAATAATAGAGAAGCAGTGGAAGTCAGCCGGGATTCTGGAGTGAGATATGGTTTCAGAGGAGCAATCCAGAGACTCGTTGTCAATGGAGAGATACATGAGGGTGCCGGTGCAGGACCAAGTGGCCATGCACGAGCAACTGGTGGACATGTTGGCCGTTACGAAGGACCACCATGTCATCCAGGCCATTCGTTGGAAAACGATTCCATTCTGTTTTCAACATTCTCTGCTGACTGGGCAACGTCTCCTGGCTGGATACAAGAGGTTTCCAAACCCACGTGTCTTAATGGAGGATTATGTAGGCCATTACTATCTCAGTTCATTTGCCGATGTCCTGCAGCCTTTATTGGAGAACGCTGTGAAACAGGTATCCATTGAAAAAAATTTTAGATAGTAATATCTGAATGCATTTTTATGAAATTCGAATGCTTTACATAAATATTTAAATAACATTGCATTAAAATACTGATTATGGTAAAATATTTTCAGCCGTTAAAGACATTGGAATGACTAGACCTATTAGATTTACTGGTGAAACATTCCTACTTTTCCATAGTAGGTTCCTCAGAGGGTAAGTGAAGAAATTTATAATTAAACTTGTCAACCTTTCATAGCAAATGATCCTATATGAGCTTCTTCTAACAGCTTATTCATAAATAGTATTGAAATTTGTCATTTTCGCTAGCTTAGGGTCATGAACGAATGATCTGCTAATAAATGACATTGGAACATTTGGTACCTATTTTATAATCAATTTCTAATATCTAGTGAATCACATCATCTAACTAACAATTCTTGTTATGCTTCATGCACATTCAGTACTAACACTACTAACCAAACTAACTTTGAGATTGAAGAGGATGAACTTGAAGAGATAGAGGAAGAAGATGAAGAAGCAGAAGATATGGATGAGGAAATGAGTGAAGAATATGGTAATAATGATGAGGAAGATATGTATGATGAAGATGATGTAGATTTCTTTGATAAAGGGTAAGGAGATCATCTGCATCATGCAGAAAGTCTGTAATAAATGTGTAGAAGTTGTATGTATAATAGGCAATCATGGTATCTAGTGAACATGAGAGATTATTTGCATGCTTTTCTGCTATACTTCCAAGCTATTTCAATCATACATGTAAAACATTTTAGGACTCTACTATGGTTTTGCTCATAGGCACATGGCATAGTTTTAGTTATTTTCTGTCCATTGCAGAGTTTCATATTTCATTCCCTTATAATTACCCTTACTCGTAGAATATTTAATAAATCATTTTAAACAGTATTCTTGTAATTGATGTCTGATTTTATAATCACTCAAAATTGATTTAACATCTCAATGCTTTTATAATTCTTTTTCTATCCCTGCATGTTATTTCATTCAGTTCAAAACTGTTTACTAGCATGAGTAAACACAATTTCAGTTATAATTGTTCCATCAAATGATTGATATTGAGGGTTAAATTTGACCTATTTATAACTCTGCTAATGTTTAATTCTCAGAAGGAAAGGTGAGCGACGAAATCACTTCCAGATACGCTTTAGAGTGCCTGCAGGAGATCCAGGAAATGGTCTTCTTATGTGGACAAATAAGGGGAATACTCTTCAGGGAGATTTCTTTGCTATTGCTTTAGTCAATGGCTATCCTCAGCTGAGTTTCAATTTGGGAAGGCAGAAAACGTTGCTTATGATACGCTCAAAAGTAAGTAAAATTTTCGATTAATCATATGCATATATTGTGCTCTACTTTGTCTTTTTAATTTATGGACCCTAATTAGATCCTACTCATGCATCTAAAGTACATGTATGAATGAATTTGACTAAGTGTTGTACAATTTTATGACTTTTTGGTTCTTAATTATTGCCTCTGCCATCTATCCTCCCTCACATTTGTATCAATGCAGCATGCCCTAAAGTCCCTCATTAATAAAGTTCTATTATAATAAATTCTATTTCCTTGGTACTTGGAAAAATTGAAAAACATGCTCACTGTTATTCATAGTATATATTATCTATGTTACTTATAAGTATCTAAGTAATAGCATTTCATATGAGAATAGCTTATTTAAAGTTATTCAAGTGATTTATTGTGAATGCTTTTCATATAAAAGGTTAGAGTCAACGATGGAGGATGGCATACAATTGTAGCTCATCGCAGAAAACGAGTGGGAACAATATCTGTGGATGGTGAAATGCCAGCTGAAAGAGGAGTAGCAGACCCAGGAGCATCACTCCTTAACACGAGTGGACGTCTTTGGATAGGTAAGAACAATTAAGCTGTAAGAAGTCCTCAAATTTCATTAATTCTATTCCATTATCCTTTGTATTCCCTTATATTAGTGAAAAGCTTTTTCTCTACAATGAGATACCAATTTTATAATTTATCCTATGAGGAAGTGTAATTTTTATTTAACATCAGCTCTGTGGTCTAAGGGTGGTTTAATTATGTTTTCATTTTGTTGTCACTGCATTTTCAATGAAAGCCTGTTGGTTGTGATAATTCCAATAATAAATTTTAATGTATGAATGCAAACTTCTTGCATCCAAGCCAGTGATTGTGAGAAATTTTTCTGAAAAAAATGAAGAAAGAGTTATCTTGTAGCTAAAACATCATAATCTGCATTCTAAATTGCATGATTCTGAAGTTACGCTACATAGGGTAATTGCTTGCTTTTTTAACATTCACTTATTTTCTTTCACTACATATTTCTATGCAAGTACTTCTTTCTTAATGTATAGTAAAGTTTAACTTATTTTACTTTTTGTTTAACCACAGTCATTCAAGTTTATTATGTACTGATTTAAGAACTCTCTATTAATGTTTCATCACATGGCTCCACATTTTACAATTATAAATTAACCTGAAGTAGGAAGCACTTTAAATATTCCTAAACGGAGGAAATTAATATGAGGGCCAAATGCTCTTTTGAAGTATCATATAAAACCGTATCCCTTTCAATAGTGATGCCAAGGATTGCCTTTAAATGTTTATGATATTCTGATAATGCTAAAAATTCTA
The DNA here is from genome assembly GCA_947579665.1 of Sympetrum striolatum. Classification (NCBI taxonomy): domain Eukaryota; kingdom Metazoa; phylum Arthropoda; class Insecta; order Odonata; family Libellulidae; genus Sympetrum; species Sympetrum striolatum. The sequence continues at coordinate 77,585,054 of OX388350.1, forward strand.
TCAAATATTGCAGGAGGAGCCCCAGCACTGCCAGCTGGTCTTCCAGCACAATATTATTTGGGTTTCATTGGCTGTATAGAAGAAGTCAAAGTGGATAAGAAAAAGACTCTGGATTTATTGAAACACAGCCACAGTACAGTCACTCAATTTTGCCCTGCTTGAAGCTTCATGTGCTATTTTCTGAGTTGTAGCATTTCCCTTGTGTTCATCAACCAATGGTGTTACTTGGGGAACTGGACAGTTAGCTCCACAATGGCAACTTCTTAGGACCAATGTACATTGTTATGAGAAGAAACTGAGTTTCTTTAAAAGTGATTCTGTTACACGTGCCCTATTTTGAAAAGAGGTTATCATTTATGCTGATGATGGTTGGGATGTATAGGAAGCAAGGAACATTTCTTAAAAGTGATCTATCATGAAACCTTCCCAATCAAGACCAACAAGAAAGTTTCCTTCAAGTTGAATTTGTTCATTGTCTTCCGTGGAGACTTTATTTTTACCATTTGTTGCTAACTGACTGAATCGCAATGAAATGTGTAAAAGCCCACAAGATGGAGGCAATAGCCAGTGCTCTAGCTCTGATAGAAAATTGATATGACAGGGCTTTATAAGCTCAAATTATTTTGATATAGGTGTATATCATCAACCTGCAGTAATAGGCGATGGAAAATTGCCAGGATGGTATACGAGTGAGAGGATTGTTTGATAGAGAAAGGGAGGTTTGACCATTTTATTCCTATGGCGAATGAGATGGGTCCACTTACCATTGATTCCAGTCTGTTTGAGGAAAATCTATCTGAAAGACTACATAATCAATCATCAACCAAGATACATATGAGATGAAATCAAATTCAATGTTCATAGTGTTGAATGTGTTTTATCTGTTGGGGTTAAAATTACATAAGACTCAAGCCCAAAATGAATGTGAGTGATTAGAATGTTTATGTAGAAAATTAATAAGTGTGAATGTGACAATTAGAGGAGAAGATAGAAAAACGAAGGACATGGGTGCATGAGAACAAAATATCACCAACAGTTTCAAAACAGTTCTTAAGGTTTTTAATTTCTCTTTTATTGCCAACAAAGAAACATTTAATTGAACCTCATTTTATTTTACTTAGATTTATCGGAACTGAAAGGTGGGCCTATTAATAATACAGAATACCTCTTTCATCAATTTTAGAGTTATTTTGGTGAACTTCTTGATGAATAACAAAGTTTACACAACATGAGGCAATGCACAAAATGCAAAAATAGGAGTTTTGTTGTATTCTGTATAAGTTTCTAATTGGATATACCTTGTGATGGAATGATAGCTTGAAAAATAATCTTCAACCCATTGGATGATGCTTATTGAGAAAAAAAATTAATCATGTTAATCAAATGTCAGAGTGTCATATCCTATTTACAAATCAAGAGGAATGTAGCATGTGGAATGAATTTTATAAATACAAGAATTTTACAAAGCCGTATGAAAAGTGTTTGAAAAATTTCTTACAGCTATGACTCAAGAATTGCAAAGCTTATTCAGTTACAATTTGACTCAGAAAATGGAATAGTAAACAGTAAACCCTCATTAAAATCTTACCCGATTTCTATTGATGTCAAGTAAGATGTTCAGACTTAAAAAAATGACAATGCATGTTAAGAAGCTTGCTCTAAAGTTATAATACTACTGATTACCGACTTTGTAATGACTGTTGTGGCTGATGATATTTATTTACAATGTACTATGCTGAAAGTGAATGAACTTTTTATGAGCTGCAATGATTGGAGGATCAGTCACTGCATAAAATAAAACCCTGTACACATTTTGTGTATGTGCATACATTTTGAAATAAATAAAATTGGCATTTTGTCATCATTGTCTTTAATTTTTATGGTAATCCATACATGCACATATTGACTCCAAAAGATTATTTAATATTATAGTATAGCTCATCAGCTGATTAATTCTTAAGGCTTTACTGTTTGTATCCCAATATTATGGTTTTACTCTAGACATCCAACATTTTTCAGTTTGTACAATTCTCACCTCACAGTTTGAACAATTTGATTAATTATAATGAAAAAATAATTTTTTGAATTGAGTAGCAGGGCTCCTTCCGAGCTGTGCACTTGGGCACCTGCTAAATCTTTTTCTTCAGGGCCACTTAACTAATTTGTCAAGTAACCTCTTCTGATTAAAAGATTTTGAAGCCTTTTGATATAAAGGATAGGAACTTAAATTTGCTTTGAATTTCAATGTTTTTAATTGTAGCGAAGAGGTATATCTCTAGGATGGAATGCTGTTACGCTATAATATTATTAAGCTAAGAGCAACTGCTAAGATTTTGGACCCTCCATTATTTATTATCGGAGCACTTGACCAATTCCTTCTTTTATTAAAACAGAAATAAAATAATAATTCGTAAGGAAAAGTTAGATTGTATTTTAAATAACTAGCCATTTTATACAATTATCCAATACCTAGGTCAATCATTAATTCAGACTTCTTAGGTATGTTGTCTCTGCAAGGCGTTGATATCTTTATTTTATATCTCTTCTTGTGATGATAGCGATGGTAGTAAACGTAGGAAAACGAGGTAAACATTTGTCAAACTGTTTTTACCTTTACTTGTTTCCCTACGCACTAATGATTGATGGCATTAGTTGGGAAGGTTCATTTGTATTCTTAAAAAGGCTTGTGACACTCATAAGCAATGCATTTATTGGTCAACCATAACATACGTTACTCCCCGCTCCTTTTCTAAAACATCGGTGCGATGTTGAGTGTTTTGAAAACATCGAGTCGATGTTCTACTCATTTTCTTAGTTTTCTTACCAATCGATGTTTCCGATGCATCGGCAAAAAAGCATCGACTAGTTCGATACATCGAAGTCGATCCCTAGTCGTCAGTCTACTCACGACTTCTGAAGTGTGCAGATGCGGGAAGAGATCGCTTGGGATTGCGCCGCTGCTCATCTGTAAGAGGTGGTTATTATTTAATTCCTCGAATATCTCAAGTTATATCGAGTCTATCCGAAATAGGCACACGTGGAATTTTATTTAAAATGACTCTTGAAACTTACAGCATACCTCAGAAGTCGTATGATGAGAAAAGGGATGAGAATCTATTAAAACCGAGGTGCGAACTTTCATAAAGTTACTTCCACTTCATTGTCGCAAGACTTTTCTTCCGGACTGTAACTCTGAGGCGAGGCAATCGAACCTACAGAACATTCTTGAGAGGAAAAAAGTAAGTCTACTTCTTAAAAAATATAATGAGTAAATTTTGTAACATCCGTTGTTAAACATTCAGATCGAATTTTATCATGATAGGCGTTTTCATGTTAATTTTTAATGCTCGGGGTCATTCTTAATAACCGTTTTGTAACATCATCTAAGAACTTGAGCGATTTTCTTCTCTCATTACGATTAAACCTTGTAATTTAATGAAGTGTTTTGTTCAATTCAGTTACAATTGTTTGCTGCGCTCCTGGGTAGCCAAGAAGGTGGTGCATTTGTGTAACGTGGAACCAGGCCTTGGTTCGAGTTCCAGTGGGATCCATGAGAGAAATGGCCTTTGCTGTCGCAGCTGTACGAATTATTTGCTCATCCTACATTCTAAGGTAAATTTTAAATCTCGCAATGTTAACTGTTTCGAGTAATCTTTGCTGATAAATGCGATTATAATTAAAGATGATTGTTTTTTTGATTTATCAAAGTGATATTTTACTGTAGCTTTCACGTTGGACTTTATCCCTTTTTTGGCTATCCTCAATCTGTATCGGAAATATTTCTTGTGGAGGCTGCCACCCTATGGCGCTCTCGAAAATTCCAAACGGTGAATAATATTGAATCTTCCCGTGCGCTTTTTGTCGGCCAAAAATTCACGCACAGAAGAGGGAAGAAATTCGAATTATAATTTATCGTGCTCGGTGCATTCGATCAGCTCTTCTAAAACTTGACGTACATTTTCCGGTGTGCAATGCGGTATTTTTAATTGCAAACTCGATACAACATTTCATAGTCTGTGACATTTTCCGGCGTTCAATGCGGTATCTTAACTTGCAAATTCGATTAGATCTTTCTTAGTCCTTATGCAACCAAAAGTAAGTTCGTTCGAAGATTAGATTAGTTTTATTTTTAACTGAAACTTTCGTCCGCCAGATCTTTCGTAACTTACGTATGGAATACATAAAATAAACTCCAATTATTTTAGATATAATAGGTTCGCAATCGTTGCGATCATCGCAATCTCCGGCAGTTTAGAGTAGGTAGAGGTACAGTCGTTTGCATAAGTCTGTGGTCACGTTCTGTTGCTGCTCTAGCGGCCAAAGAGAGCACTTAAAATTTCTGTTGTTACTGCGTAATTTGCAGGAGGGAAGGAAAACAGGTGGGGGTAAATGTTTTGGAACTTACGGCGAGTAAGGGGAAATTACGGGTGACTTTGGAATTTCTGGGAACCGCACTCGAATAGACAGAGCGCCTCGCACCATTGGAAAGAACTGGAAAATTTGATTCTTTTGGTCTGCGACTGAGACAATTTGCCGTAAAGAAAGGTTTTACTATTTTAGCTAGACGAGCAACATAGCAACTTTGAGGCAAGTGCGAGGGACTTAGCCTTCTAGCATATTAAACGTGAGCGTTAAACCTGAAATTTTCGTTTCTTAAGCTGCTTTCAGGTTGAATATCAATCTAAAATGTAGCGGAATAATATTTTTGTTACTTTGATTTTGGCTTTATCTTTTTATCATACAAATGCTTTTCTATTTAATATTACCATGTTTAAGCAGAGAATAGAAATATCTCAACAACGAAAATATTTTTTCATTTCCTACTCCAATTTAATCGATATATTCCCCGGAAAAATTTAATAGTCTTCTTTTGGATATATAAACTTCATTTAAGTCATACGCTCTGTTATTAAAATGAATTTCTGTTGAATTATTTGATTCTTAAAAGATACTAATTTTATAAATAGTTAATTGCGGTTATTTACGAATTCAACGTTGTTACTGGCAAGTATCCCCATTATATTATTATATCCTCGAGGAATTCGAATGTGGAACTTAAGAATAGGGGATCTACCATTCCCGATTAATATCGGAATGAATGAAATACGGAGGATTTCTTTGAATAATTTAATATTCAGTGATATCTCCTTTAACCTCTATTGCGCTCTGCAGTCGCCATCCCATGGAATCTACCAGGTTTTTGAGTAAGCCTGGACGCCGCGGAAGAGAGGTCCCGATATCCCTGATGTGCTGCTCCAGAGACGCAGGAGTGCACTGGCTATCTGACGTCCACTTTTGAATGATAATTCCCCATACATTTTCAATGGGATTGAAATCTGGGGAACGTGCAGGCCAAGAACTTTTATATTGAGATGATTATTTAAAAAATCTTTCTTAGCGCGTGCAGTATTCACAGGACAATTGTCATGGGCAAAAAACACTTCTTCGCCTTCTGGGACCATTTTGTTAGCTTATGGCAGAGGATTATCTACTAATATATTGCAATTATCCCTCGCCGTCATTCTCTGAGGTGTCTTCACAAGAGGCCCTGGCCCAGCTGCAGTCATTGCGCCCCAATAGCTGACCCTGACCTCTTTTTTTAAATCATATGCTACTGGTGGTATCTGTAAAAATTCAAAATATTTAGGCAAGAATTTTTAACAGTTGTCGGAAACATACACAGAAGTGTAGCAAATCATAAAAAAACGAAAATTAATAAAATTAAAATAGAAATTGTTTCATACCTTGTCCCTCAAGGTCGCCATAATTTTATCTGGCCTTCGTCATCACTGATAAGCGTTTTTTCGTCATAAAATGTCGTGAGGTCCCGGAAGACCTCATTCATTTCGCCATGTTCTTCCGCAAATGAGAAACGTGATATTTTATGCTCCCTGGTGAGCCGTGGCTTCTGGTAAGGTATGTGGTGGCGCAGACTAGCCTCAATCACCCTTCTTCTGTAGGTCCAGTAGCTGCAACCCAAACGCAATTCCCTCTGAACTGAAGCCAATCCGCCCCTTGTCCATCCCCGCTCCAATGATTATTCTGATGAAATAACAATTCTTAGTCCATTGTTTCCTCCTCCTCGCTGAATCCTCGACCTGCCGTTCCCGTGATTTGATTCTGTTTTCATTTACCCCAACAAAGCGCATCTTGTCGTGTGCATATTGGGTGGAATTTTACTAATAATCAGAAGGAAATGTAGCACACAGACAATGTAAAGTGTTTTAAAGTTAATTATAGTAATTTTTAAGGAACGAAAAACTATGTCGTAGTGGTTCCAATATTCGATAACTAATCTTGAATTTGTTATAGATTAAATATCCCAAATTTAGTAGAATACTTTAAAGGTTTGAAGGTCATCACCACTAGATAAAACATCGTCCATATAAGTCTAATTACTGAGTACAATGCAGCCCACTGGAAAGTTCAGCTCCTAATTTCTAAATGTCATTAAGTGAAATGATCTTCGCATGGTTGCTCATCAGGATAGAGAGTAATACACCTTTAGAAGTCACATATTCGTATGTATGCGCGAACGGATATTATTTTATTTTTGATTTCTCAAAACAAGCAAACAAGGTTAAAATAAGATACCGTAGATGCAGATAAACGTTGCGACATATTTGACAATTACGAACCGAAGTTATTCTTATAAACTGACCAATTATTAGGCGTTGTTAGGCCCGAGTGTGCCTCTTTTCCACTTAAAATATTGACAAACTTTCCGCTTCTTAGAAAACTCTACTAAAATAATATTTTCGATAGCATGCTCTGAAAACAACTCATTTTGAAAATGAACTCATCAGCTTTCGAATTAGAATATTCAATTACTAATGTAAAAACGATATTTAGCAACAAATTCTTTAGGTTATCCTTAATCAAAATCTTTGATTATATGATTTTTTCATGCATCCAGCATAGAATTATACATGGATGGATGTCCGTTAGTTAATTGTGATAGCCCGTTAGTTAATTGTGCCCGTTGTTGTGTGTGCTTTGAGGTGTGAAATAAATAATCCTTTATTCGTCTTGTGACGTATATGCAAACCGAGGTGATACAAATAATAAACAAATTATATTTGATACCTGTTTTGATAAAGGATGCTGCCGAGGATATACAGCAAAGAACAGCTTAGGGATACATCGAGGTGTGTTAATCACTACGGGAAACTGCGGCGTGGAACGTCAGCGACTACGACGAGGGAGGCCGGCGAAGGATGCCAGCGAGGGGCCTCAGCGAGGGACCACAGCGATGTAGGCCTGCGAGGGGCCACAGCAAGGGACCACGGCGAGGGGACATAACGATGGACCATGGCGAAGGAGGCCAGCGAGGGGCCTCAGCTTTCGATTTCGCTGTTCTAACCCTACGATTGCTACGTAGTTTTCTATGACAAAAGTGAATAAATAATTCATTACTTTCAACGCAAGGATTGCTATTTCGCAATCTCTTAGATGGAACACTTAATGTCGCGCATGTCTTAGCTGGAATAAATAAAAATTTACCACAAAACACGCGGTTTAGTAAGTGCTTGACTGAATAAATAGCCTATGGCCTTTTTTTGCTTCGTATGAAGTTAGAAAAATTCTATGCAGCTGATGGTGCAAAATTAAAAGATTGTATTATCGATTGACCATATAATTGCAGCACAGAAGTAAATTAAGTCAACATTTAATAAGTTTTTCGTTTAAATTTATTTTAAATAATCTGATTTAGATATGTATTAATATGTAATTACTGGTCTGTCGATTATTATTGCATTTAAGAATCGTTGATTATATTTAGGGCTTTGCTTTTAATTCCAATGCAAATGTTTGATTCATATCATTCGCATTTACCGGCACATTTTGTTTTATCCGAATTGTTCTCTTTTACCGGCAAAACCGATTAATCCTATGAGGTCACCTCAAACCTTCTTTTAATCAATAAAATGATTATAGTATTGCATATGTTTCCTTAATAGTAACTACTTGTGTCATTTTCTTAAATTTATTAAATCTCATTTAATTCAAACAGAGGATACGTTTCACACAATGGAATCATCGATTTCAATCTCACCAATTATTATTGATTGATATTATTTAATTACAATTATAAATTTTCTTTATTATTATTCATTACTATTATGACATAAGTATTATAATTATTAGGTATAAATGTTATTTTGAAAAATCATTAACTCAATTTTTAATTTATTAATTTTATTTCAATTCGTAGCTATTGCTATTACCAAATTAAACTCAGTAATTTCTACTTCAATCGTTTCAATTTTCATCGTCATATTGTTGTTCTTTTGTTTTATACCTTCACCAAATAAGGCAACATCGAAGATATTCGCTTTTTGTAGGTTTGGTTTAAAATCAAAATATCGTTGCTCATTTGTTTTCCCTTCGTTTACTTTAATTCCTCGTCATAACATCACGCTAATTCGGTATTCGAATGCGCAATGTCGTTGCTCTTCTGTTTTCGACAAATGCCTTTTTAGTTACGTAATTCCGTTTTCAAGTGTTTTTCATTCGATTTATTCGTCGCTGCTCTTTTGTTTTTCCCAGCATCGTTTTTCTCCACCCTCAGTCGCCATGGTTACCTCCTCCCCACACTCATTCAGACCTCGAAACATACGAATTACGCTCTGCTATGATCCCATATGTAATTCACGCCGACCTACGTTACCACGACAACAAGCACCTCTCAAATGCAGAAACCGACGCCTTTCTTAGGCCGGTCTTCCTTTGGAAGCGACTACGAGCGACCAGCGTATTCGGGCGACGTCAGTTTGGGCGACCTACAGGCGATGGGGGTCTTCCACTGTAAGCGACTACCCGCTTCTCGGTCGCTATAACGGTATTCTAGCTCCAGTGCTTGATTTCGGGACGCTTTCCGCAACGATAAATATTAATTCGTATAAAAAAAATCGCTGAGTTGTAGATATCGTTGATGATACCATTTGATAACTATTTGCGAGAGCTTTATAACAACACCAATTTTACACTTTTACGTCCACCCATTACTGAAAAAAAGTTTTTTTATAATATCGATAACAACTTTTTATCTAACGATAAGAAGGCACTGAAAATTTTTATTTTAGTTTATAATATGTTTCTTAATATCATCTAAAGTTTTTATTTTGATTGAAGTAATACTTTATGAGAAACAAAAGCTCAAAGTGAGCAATTAGTGAAAGAGCGCGAAAAAACAGGCACATTTTTCGTTCATCCTTCAATTAGTACCAAAAGTAATAGTAATAAAAATTTTTGTACCGTGTAGAACAACGCAAAATAAAACACGCAAGATTTTGGTATACCTAGTTTTCCTGTGGGATCTCTACTTTAGTTTTTATTTAACTCCAAACTCGGGTATCCATAATAGAAAATCCGAGTATTGTATAGCGAACTAGCAGAAGCGCCCGATGATTCTCAACATGGTGAAACTAGAGAATGAATAAAAACAGTGTAATTTTGTAAAGTAATGCCTGATCATCTAGATTTCATACGTGAAACTAGAGGTTTAAACGAAATAATTTCTTAGCCATTTAAAATAATAGGCAACGTCACGTGTATTATTTTTCTTTACTCAAGTGAAATATAATCGAAGTAATCGAATAGGAAATTAGAATAGCCGGAAATGCACCCCCTGTACGCCAATAGATATTCTGTAGAATACATATAATGCAGGTATACTCAGCAAAAAGAAAATCAAGTATTTCCTGTAATTTGGTCCATCAAAGACCATTTCAACATGGTAGATCATACAGTTGCTTAAATCTTCGGTTAGGAATTTCTCAATTTTCTCCGGGTTCTGAGAGGGAGAACAATGATAGGAAAGATTGCAGCAGAACATCAGAGATACTTCGGGGTGGGAAATTTCACCTCGGCCTTCGTTAATCACCTCATGGACGAGGAGGATTTTAGCCCTTCGCAGCTAGACTCCGCAAGGGGTCCAAATGAAGAAAGGTGGAACTCTTGGAGACAATGGGGTTTCCTTTAACCTCAGGGCTAACCAAGGAGATCACAATTTTTGCGGGAACGCTTAGGAAACGAAAACGTTTTAAGAAGAAGAAATTCTAACACTCAATACAATAGCAAACCTTCTACTAATAGCACTTTGCACGCAGTGTCGTGGAGCTCCTCTATTGCTTCCCTTCAAACAAGTTTCTTTTTCTTAGAAACTGAACCCTTGCTTTCACCTGGATTTCCCAGTCTATTCATATGGTTCTTACTAGAGACATCCCTAAACCATCGTAATCAAACACTCAGTAACTTCCACATTTTTTTTTCAAACGACCGCTTTCGTCAACGAATTGACATCTTCAGGTGAAGATGTCAACTCGTTGACGAAACCGGTCGTTTGAAATGAAATTGTGGAAGTTACTAAGTGTTTGATTACGATGGTTTATACTGAATCCCACAAAATGAGGATAGAACATATTAATCATAGAGACATCCCTTCTCTTGAACCTCGAAATTGGGAGAATTTCTGGGACGAAAATAACGAAGGATTTTGGAATCGCAAAAGAAAGAAACAATTTCATCAAGATTTACCTATAAGATCAATATCTAAGATACAACATTGATGAATGAATGAATGAGTTAAGTTTTCATTTCTTTTTACGATTATATTCATATCGACGATTAATTTTCATACGAGTTCAGTCTTGATTTATGGAGGAAAAAACACAATTGTACTTATATTTTCGCCCAATTTAGCCGTTGTATCATTGTGATTATTGTCTTCCTAGCATTAACCTATAAATTGCAATAGGTGAGGAAGTAATATTGTTTATTTTCTTTTATCAACAAATTTCTTTATGTTACAAAGTTATTGATAACGTTGTCGATAGAGCATTACTAAAGTTCATTTACTTGTAGCCCTCAAAAGATACTTTATATTTTCTTCTAATGCTCCGTTAATGCTCATAATTGTCCTTCGTTTATTTAAAAATGTTTCGTAAACCTTAGGTTTCAATATATTTTATCCGTTCAATTCTATTCATATTTCAATCAGTGCCAAAAGTATAACTTTTTGACAGTGATGTATGCAGTAGATATTTGAAATGACTGTAATTTGTCAATGAAACACTCAAAATTAGAGTTATTAATACTTAAAAATACAATTTGTGTAATATTTTGTACTGTTTAAAAATTTCAGTGAGCATATCTTTCCTAGCCATTCACTACGCAACTCTGCTTACGAGCGACTGATTCCAATTCTGTATCAAAGTAATTAAATATTTGAGGAATTTGTCTATAATATCCTCGGGAGAAGAGAATTGAAAACTCATAACACATTTGCAATGGTATTTTGTTCGTGAAATACTCCTCAGTGCGTATACATCATTTTAAGTCATGCACTGCGTAGCGGCGACTACGAGCGACGGATCACATTTCTGTATCAAAGTAATTAAATATTTGAGGAATTTGTCTAAAATATCCTCGAAATAAGAGAATTGAATACTCATAACACATTTGGCATGTTATTTTTTTCTTGAAATACTCCTCAGTGCGTATATATCATTTTAAGTCATGCACTGCATAGCGGCGACTACGAGCGACGGATCCCATTTCAATGGGATCAGTCGCCGGTCGCCGGTGTACGCTCGAATCAAGTCGCCCATAGTCGCCTGCAGTGGACGACGCTCCGTTACTTTCTGTGTATTGGGATTAGTCGCCCGTATACGGCCGTATACGCGTCGCTCGTAGTCGCTTCCAAAGGAAGACCGGCCTTAAGCTTCTCCAACAGCCCAACGAAAGTATCCTAGCGGGATGGTATACGCCGTTGCCAGGTTAGAGGGCTTCGCAAGAGCTTCCGTTTTAAGCAGTGTGCTGGGGACGAAATTATCGAATGCTTTTCTTCGTAAGGAACGACTCTGGAAGACGAATGGAAGCCTTCTTCCAACACAAGATATACGCATGGAGTTCATTTTTGTCGGTTCAGGCTTTGTTTATTTCGTATATTTAAATTGGAATAAATGGCCGTGCGAAATCGAGACAAGCACCGAAAGAAGGGCAATTGAACACACTGTCTTATAGACGCAGTTTATTTACCATCGGAATTTGAAATCGGGAGGATTTTGAGGAAGTAAAAGAAAGTTTTCCAAAATTTCGTATCGAATTTGCTCCAAGTACACGTGCACTTGAATAGGTCAGTTTCCTTAGATACGAGGGATACGAGAGTGTAATCAGTTGCCCGTCGCATCCGAAGTTGAGCTGCTCGCGGGCGCTTCCCCGCCTCGCATTCAAACGTCACGCGCTCTAGATAATCCACGTTTATCTCTTAAACTGTTCCGCGGATTTCAACCAGATTTCGCACACTTAGCCTTTGTATAAAGGAAATAAGTTAGCGAAGGTATCATGTTATAAAATTGCCAGGTTCGACTCCGGAACGGCAGGAAAGGATTCCATAAGAAATGCACGTAGTTCGTTTCAATGTAATGCAGGTTTTTCGCAAGTTTCAATTGGAAATAAAGGTCCCATCATATCGAGACAAGGACCAGAAAAAAGAAAATTTAGCAAAGATTCATTTTTTTTGCCGTGTCATATCGTTTTCGCATCGAAATTTAGAGAACAGGGGCAAGAAAACCGAAAATGATGTGAAATTTCTCCGTGGTAAACAACTACGTTGCCCTGGCGACCAAGGCGATTGTTGAATCCGAGCAAATGCAATTTTCCTCGTACAGAATTTTAATTAAGGAATAATCGTATTATCTATATGATAAGTTAAATTGCTGCGATGAAGTGAAAAATTTTTAAATGTGTTTATTTAATTAATATCTAATAGATTCATTGTGTGCATATGATTGAATATCTTATTCCAAATCTACCCGGTTAGAATTTTGCTGATAATATATCATCGTCATATAAATATGGTAATTATTGTACATATTAATTGTGAATTTGGTTTATATTTGAATTTTATGGTTTTTAAGAACCACGTGGATTCATTCATGCATTTAAAATGTGCTTATTTATTTTAAAAATGAAATTGAGACCTATCATCTTGCCGGGGTTTACATTCTCAGGTAAATATCAATAAATTACGGTTAGTTAATCCAATGACGGTCTGAAGATTGCCCATTGAAACCTGGTTGATCTATAAGAATAAGTCGGGAATTTAGATGTATTCAGTTCAATTAAATTATTCGTACTCGTTAAAAAATTAAGATCCGTAATATTGGGTGGGGAATTCACTTGTTATGAAATTGAAACGCTTCATTACATTGATATGAATCAGATCTCCCCACCATCAATTCACCTAATCATGTGCTCATCTATTTATTCGATCATTCCATCATAAATCACTCGCATAATATTTTTACATGTATTTTCATATTTTTCCATTTTTAATCGTTTAATCTGTTGTTGCCTATTTAAAAACTTGTTATTTTAATTTTTATTTTAATCCTGTGTCTTCCAAGAAGATATTTTTTAATCAGAACTTGATTCTAAACTGTATATAGTGTTATCATGTAATGTACTTATGGAGCTGCTGGGGCCTCATCTACCCCAGCATTGTAAATAAAACATAAGCCTCTCTCTTTGGTAAGTGAGGCGTCGTTTGTGAGGAAATCGTGCATTCCTCCCGAGGTAATAACAGCTTCCATTGAGGTACATATAACGGACACATTGGGCACACATCTTGACATTTAATTCACCAAATACATTGATGTTAGTATTAAATGCGAAATTTGGATTTGAAGGTCATTTTAAGATGGATGGATTCTCGATGATTGTTTTTTTAAGTGAACTTTCTCTTCTTTTTAGGAAGAACTGAAACCTCTTCAGACCAAAGGATATACACTCCTATTCGGTGAGTCTAATGTTTCATTTGTTTCTTACAATTCTACGTTTAGAGCCTGTTTCTTTTTAATTTGGAAGCTATTTTGAAATTCGATAGAATGGACCGCACGAAATGAATAGGTTTTGGAAGAATAGTCTTCGTCCTCATTTATAAAATCAATACACAATCAGATATCGTTGAAACATTCCCTGGTTTACTATTTCATTTGCTTCTGATAAGTTCGTGCTTTGTCTTAAACGCAGTAGTTACAGCTGTTTTTTTTTAAACTTCCATTCATAATCACTTCTCTTGTCCCTTCGGAAGAATTTATATATTCCATTCTCTTTTTATTGTTATTTTGAAAATTACCATCCTGTATAAAAATAATTTTAATTGTTGTTCGTCAATGGGAAATCTTCATCCAGATTTCAGTCGATTAATGACGTTTGTATTGACTAGTCATTGTCACAGTTTGATTGGTTTGAGGTGTGATTCTTTCACGAGCGAATGAAGTCTCGATGCACTGAATATTTTGAGTTTGTGTCGATTCACTCCGATATAAATACATTTAGAGGAGAAGAATAAAATTTACTCTAAGCGGACTTTTGCATTTTGATGAAATGAAATCTATATTCTTCCTTGATTTGTCTTATTTTGCCTCAATCTTATGCGACCGTCTCCACACAAGTGCATCTTGAATTGCCTGTATTTCAGGACGAACAAGCAATTTATTTCCTCTGTGTTTCTTATTTTGAAAGCCTTGGGTGTTTACCAAATGATGAAATTTCGTCGAAAACCTTCGTCTCCCTTCTTTGCGTACGTTCACTCGATCACATTGATGTAAACCATTTTAAAATTTTTTCAACCAATTCTTCAAAGTTAATTCTTTCTTCTAAACATTCTTCTCGCATCAAAACTTATCAATAAATAAAACATTCTGTCGTATTCTTCACGTTAATCTCAAAGTATTGTGTTGATCCGCTTAATTCACGATGTTTTCGCTCGGTCTCTGATTAGTTCTCCAATTAGAGATTATCTTTAATGACTTTTCGTATCACACGATACAATTGCTAGAAATTCCGTTTCCATAGTGACTCAGCATTTCTGCTGCGTCACTGCACCATCGTCGTTGAATTGCTATCGACTAATAGCTTAAAAAAAGGCGAAAGAAAACTTCACTTTAACGTAAGTCGGTGACCCTATCAATTCTAATTTCGCATCCATTCCAATTCAGCAACTCAACGACACTAATCCGATAGTAGGGAAGAGCGGGGAAACGACGTACACTTAAGTGAGATTTATTACAGCTCATATAATATTCAGTATAGAAGCATAGACACATGATCGAATGTTACTTTGTTTTATTGGCTACTAAATCGTCACCAAACGGATGGATTATTTATCTTAATGTCTTTGTAAAAAAATTAAAGAAAAAAAGTTACACTGTATGGAATTGCCCCAGTGGTTGGGGTAATCCCGTTCGGGGGACTTTGACCTCGTGACAAATTATTAACATAACCTTAAAAATTTAGCATACACGAATCACATAGTGTATCCAAAATATATCTTAAGAATCGTAGATTCTTATGGCTTGGTAGTTACTAGCTAATATGTAAAGGCTTTCCACCTACCTCTCTAATCACTTGAAGCTTAGAAATAGTTAAAAATCAAGCGAAAATACTATTTTGTTTCACATAAACCACACCGTTGATCATACAGCAACCACATGTCTCCGGCGAGCGTGCAGGGTTTTTTGCTAGGGTGCAGACTCCCCTACCCCCACTATAGAACCGGAAAACATGGTGTACGGCCATACCCCGCTGTACGGCTTTGACCCGATCTCCCCTAATCTTATTTCACAATTTGAATTAAAAAAAGAAAACAGTCATTCCGTTACACCTCTTTTATTCGTACTTGCAGCATTCATAGAAAAGGACAATTTCAATACGATTTTTCATTTGTTCAAAATTTGATAAGTTTGCTATTTTATCGATGCACCTGAATTGAAATAGCCCAAATTTTTCATTCTTTTTTATAATTCAATATTTTATAAATTAAAATAATTAAAAACGTGCCTAATAACGCGCCTAACTGCTGTCGTAACAGTGCGTCCCGTCGTATCGTCGTTGCGATTTTCTCAAGGCCGTGGTGGCGGCGGAGTGGTTAACGCTCCAAACCCACGGTCCCGGGTTCGAATCCCAGCTAATCGGATTATTCCTGTTAGGGAATGGTTGTCTGTGTGTGTGATATTAATTAGTTATAACGTATTCATAATTTTAAATTATTCCGATTTTTGAAGTTATACTTCTTTGCGCTCGTTGTAACGGGATGGGGTGTCGGTCGAAAAACCGCGTAACGCGTGAGATTTTTCGCGTAAGATTTTTTTGAAAAATAATTTCTATAAAATAATCTCAGACGGGGATCGAATCAGGGACTCTAGCGTGGTAGGCAAGCGTCTTAACCATTCACCCACTGAGCCACTTGATGTATGCGTTGCAGAGAGACTTGTAACCCCGCGCGGAATCCCCCTCCAACGTGTTTATGCTTTAATATGCAAAAAATATTACCTGAGATTGCAAAATGCAAAGGCTGGATTTTGCAATTGAAAATTATTAATCGATCAAATTTTGTCATTTTCGTGGATGAAAAACTGGTTAAAATTTGGGAGGATTCTTTTATCAGATTTCGTTTGGGATACTAAGCATTTTTTGAAAAATGGGCTGAAGAGAAGCGATTTGAACCACTATCAACATCCAATATGAAAATTTTTTTCGGGATATTTTGTATCCCAAAATGACAATTTTCTGACAAGCATCCATATACTCAATTTTTGCCTGAAGTACATATTGTTTTTTTTATTATTTTTTCAGAAAAAGACAATAATGGATAAACGAGACTTGCAAAAATTAACAGAATCGTCGTCGGAATCCGACTCAGAACTAGCCATTGATGAAAAAAAATGTTAGCGCGGGAGGAGTAGCAATTTACCACAACCAAAATGACCATAGTAATATGGTCACTTCTCACATGGATGTTCATTCAAGGGCATCAGAATCTCTTGCTCTAGCACAGTCTACTATTGGAGAAATTTGTGTCAGTAAATGCGTTCCACAAACTGGTCGAGAATTTGTAGTTGTGGCGGTATACATATCCCCTGGTAAAACTGTGAGCCAAATCATAAAGTTAATACACCAAAACTTAGTAATTTATACTAAAGAAGGTTCCGAACTGCTCGAGGAAAATTTTCATGAAATGTCAATGATAATGAGCGGTGATTTCAACATCAATTTTGCCGAGGACAAAACAGAGCCATTGATAAATTTCCTAAAAGAAAAGCTAGACTTGGTAATGTTGAATGATAAGAAATAAAGTACGACCAAATACGGGACGACCATCGATGCTGTATTTAGTAGATATCTTGAAAGGTTTGAATCTAGAATATTTGTTAGTTACTTTAGTTATCATAAACCGATTGTGTGTTTCTTGGAATACAGTGCGATTTCTAATGAGGAACCAGAAAATAGTCAAGATGAAAGAATGATTGTAGAAGAGATTATTGATAATGATGATGTATAAGTTTGTAATATAATAATGAAGGCACGCATAATAATATATTGAAGAGAAATAAATTGGATAACAGAGGGAAAGGTCTTATATTTCATTTACACATCCTGTCCGTCTGTGTGTGTGTGTGGATGGGCGTGTGCGAATGGCCAAAGAAGTATAACTTCCACCGTCTGGTCCGACGCAGACCCAACTTTTTTTTTGTCTTATCGGTCCTCTTCAACCTGCAGCGCCTAGTGTTCCATCGCGCATTTCTCTTCCAATCTTTGATTTGATTTTATTGAGCTCTTTTGAAAATTACTCAATTATTTTAATTCAATTCCACAATTAGAACAGATGATATTTCTTCGTTCCAATCGACCGGACTTCGAATCGAACATCGAATGGTGGTCTGTGTGTGTGATATTAATTAGTTATAACGTATTCATAATTTTAAATTATTCCGACACTTTTTGTTTCATCTGTCCTCTTCAACCTGCAGCGCCGAGTGTTCCATCGCGTATCTCTCTTCCAATCTTTGGTTTGATTTTATTGAGCTTTTTTGAAAATTACTCAATTATTTTGATTCAATTCCACAATTAGAACAGCTGATAATTCTTCGCTCCAATTGACCGGACTTCGAATCGAACTGTTTTGTTCGTCTCCAGAGCCATCTCTCGTTCACGTAACATAATTTATGAATCATAATTTGAGCACTCGTGTATTTATAATAGACGTAAATATTAATATTCTACGTATGTTAATGTATGCACTTGAAACATTTTTTTCATCAAATAATTATCGTCGCTTAAATGAAGTTTCCTCAGGCCGTTGTAACGATGTTCCATTGTTGTTGTGATTTCCGTGATTTAATTGCTCCAATACTCAACTCCTTAAAAACTATTTCTGAGGCTTCTTGGGGTTTAACTTTTTCAATAATGCATTTTTTAAATCTGGCATTCGGTCATTTCTTTCATTTACAAATTTGTAACCATGCAGTTTCAAAATTTTGATCTATTACTTCTAACGTTAATTCATTTACCTTATGAACTATATTTTCCGTTTCGAATGTGTCAGTATCAAAGTATTATCTAATCGATTTACATTTATTACAGAGAATATCCTTCACTCGATGGAATCATTGCTTTCGATCACACCAATTCTTATGGATCAAATTCGTTAAATCAAGTCAGATTACATGTAAATAACAATTGGATATTCTCTTTATTTATTATTAATATAGTAAAATGTGTGTTTAAATTTAATCATATTTACTTTTCTTAAATTTATTTTTTATTTTATCAATTATTACTTTATTTATTTACGTAGACATCGCTATTACCAAAAGGATACTTAGGTATTCATAGTTCATTTGTTTCTATTTCAATCGCGATATCGTTACTCTTTTGTTAAACACGTTCCCTAATTACAGGTAAATCGAACTCATTCGGACTTCACCTGTTTCGTTTGAATTCAAAATATCGTCTTTCTTTTGTCTTTCCCACCCTTCTCTTTTAAATCTTCAACAACCCCTGCTATTCGCAATTCAAGCGCCTAATATCGTCGTTCTTCTGTTTCCAACTCACCTCTCTTCACTTACTTAACTCGCGTATTGTCCGCTTTCATTTGTTTCCGATTCTATTAATCCGTCGCTACTCTTCTGTTTCTTGCCATATTGTTGTTCGCCTTCCCACTGTCGTCATGGTTACCGCCTCTGCTTCCCCTCCCCTTCCCCCTCCACCTCTCATCTACACAACAACTCCGACGAAATATAATCCGATACAAAACTACTCCAATGTCCCCTTAGAAACCGTAACCAAGCCAAGGCACTTTCTGCCAATCGAACGTCTTACAAGAATAGCCTCCCCCTCAGTCCACGTATTTCAATACGGCGAAGAGCCTCACTTTAGTTGGATTCATAGTTTACTCGTAAGAGAGCATCGAAAAGCCTTCTGTTGTAATTCCACGCAGGAACCTTCATAAGAGGCTATTAGAGAAGCTCTCTTCTTGGGAATCACACTTAAAAGAGACAGCGGTTAAAAGTGTTTATAAGACTCCCTCAAAATACGCTCGTTTAGTTCATTTTGGTGTTTGCAGTCTCTATTTATATCGCACTTTAAAATTAGAATTAATTACCTCAGGAAATCGAGACTAGCACCAATAGAAAGATGATTGAATAGAGTTTCTTATTTATTTATTCGAAAGTCATTACAACGTCGGAATTGCGATGATTTTGACTGTTTAAACGGACCTTTTTTCCGATTTTGAGGCAGTTGTCGACCTGTGGAGAGGTATGGGATCGTCGATTCCCTGGATTTATCCCCCGTAAGAATACATTGGGAATAGCTTTGGGGAGTGGAGGGGGAAGGAGGGAGGGGAAGGGAGGAAGGGGAGGGTGATTTTGTCCTCGTCTATTAGATACGGGGATGTATTTGGATTGCAAGATGGCGGTCGCCCCCGGAGTGCCGTTCGGCTCAGAGGGCGTTGACAGAGTCCTTGATGCGCTGGACCGCGTTTAGCAGGGATGCTGGGCCTGATTCTAAATAAAGTAATAAATATTGAAATACACTTTTATCTAATTTTTCAAGTGACGTAAAGGTTTAAAAATGGAATATGAATTATACTAAAATAAATGTAATGTTAATTATGTTATACTCCATTAATTTTGATATCAATTAATTCCAATGAAAATAATTTATAAATTAATTCATTGATTAATTTTAAAGGAATCGTGTGAAGTTATTATGAACTCGTCACTTATTGTGATTGAAAGTTCGAGGCAAGGTATACGTAGGATACGAATCAGTATTTTCTACTCAACTTTACCGTTTTTGTGTCCCCGTGCATTGAATTTGGTCACTAACCCGCAATGAATTATTTGCATTGCTTCAATATTTTTTTAAAATTTCTTAAGATTTTGTTGGTGCATCGTTAGGGTAGAGCGCCCAATTTGTACCACCTGCGTAGTATAGAAGAGCTTAGTTTCTAGCGTCGATTTGTCGAGTGTAAGGTGGACGTCATTAACCCGCCGTTACTCGCGCCCTATTTTGTTACGCGGTTACTCGCTCGGGGTGTTTCTACACCCCACCAGACTTTTTCATTTATCACGGATATCTTCGAAAACATTCTTGATTATTTTTATCTGTTGTCATTTATAGATCTTTTTGGATATGATATCTAAATTTTACGTTGATATTACGACTTAAAATTTTTATGAACTATTCAATAATAATACTCAAACAAATTGCACAATAAAACGAAGATTTGACTCGTATACCTTATAGATGAAATATCTTTGTAGTAATCAACGTATTTCTTGTAAGCAGACATTTTACAACAATTAAAGGGAAAAATTAATCCAGATTAACGTAATTTAACCCGCGATTACTCGCGCTCAATTTTGTGACGTGAATGCTGTGAGTGAGTGAGTGTTTTCACACCCCACCGGTCTTTCTTTGAAAACCTTTTTTTTACGATTAATTGTACTCTGGATATCTAAAAAAGCCTTCTAAAAAAATCTTAGAAGTTTAATGACGATATTTAAAATTTTAATTTTACAAGTAACTGAAAATATTACGCCCGAAAAATGGTATTAGTAATTGTAATCTCCGACATGGAAAAGTTTTAGAAACGATATCTTCGCACGAATAAATGCGTCTGTAGTTATGAAAATACTTAAAGATACTAAACAAAGTTATTTTTTCCATCTAACACCATTTAATGCCACCTTGAAGCTGATTTTCAGCTTGTTTTGGGAAGCGCGTTCATGAAGCTGAAAAGGACAGGAAAATATTTCGAGCGGGCTTGAAAGAGTAAACAATGGAAAATCCTTAGAATTATTTATTGTTATTTTTAAAAGATTCTTCACAAATTTCAACAAAGTGCTTTGCGCACATGCGTTTATCGCAAAATTCGCAATGCAGTTTAGTTTTTATGTCCTTATTCCTGAGATATATAACAAATCGCCCACAACCTCCTTTTATAATCTTCTCTTGAGACTCTGATGTCGATGGCTCTCCAAATTGTTCTGCTTTTCTTTTTAGTTCCTTTGGCAAGTTTTTTTGCGAGGCCCTCTTTATTATAGAGGGTTTTGTCAACCCCTTAGCGATTTCTCTGAGGAACATCCTCCTATTTATCCTAATATCTGGATATATGCTTCTATATACGATGAAAGCATTTATACCCAAATTGTTTAGCAAATGGTAAAATATTGCTAATGGCCATCTTCTAGCATTTCTTCCACTATTTAAGTCTCACACATTTCATCTACAGTATCGACGCCGCTTTTTGTCGAATTATAAAATGTTATTACCTCAGGCTTCTGTTTCTTGCCTGTGGACGCATCAATGCTGTTTTCTTTGTGCATACTTGAAATTATCAACACATTTCTTTTCTTTTTTGGGACATATGATAAAAATTATGACAATTAAGTGCGACCAATGCTTTTCTCAGATCATTCGCCTTGAAAAAAGTTAGTATAATTTATTCGTTTCTCCTTCCCTTAAAATTTCAAGATATTTTTCAATTTAAGAATGATTATAGAAAATGAGAATTGGTTCCATCGCAAAAGACTGGATGTAGGTCGCGTGCGGCCCGCTAACGATTCGATAATGGGGCCCGCGGTCGAGCCTAGGTATTGTTTGCGTATATTTCACCATTAAAAATTAGGCTCTAAAATCCTCCACCATACATTCTCTTCCCATATCATATGCGGTCATATAACTCAATTAAGTGCAATCATCGAATGAAATGCTGATACGATTTATTCTGCGCATGCTCGGTAGAAGGTTGCCATGAAAATGTAGCAATACGAAGCTTTCACTCCATCCCGAATTTGATTTCACTTTTACCGGCTGTCAGTATCAAGACCGTTTCACCTTCCCTCATCTTTTCCTTGGCCTCCGACGGACACTCTCCTTTCGCGTGCTATTATTCCTCGAGGTGCGGTATCGGAACGGAGTGCTTTCGGAAAGCGCTTGACGTGATCTACACAGTCTCTGGGTGCGGAGGACATTGGATGCGAGGGATGAGACTCAGTGTGTTCTGGGGCTTGTGATCAGCGCAAGAAGCAGACGCAGATGATGGATGCTTTTAATTCTGGATGGATGGTTTAGGCACCTTTTGTATGCAAACATAAGTTTCGTTGGTTATGCTACCTTTTAATTGCATCTTGTAAAAGTCAGTGTCGGTCAGGTTGGCTAATTATGCCGATCCAATTGATTTTCAACTTCAGCTTCATCAATGAAATGTTGCCATGTTGCAATGAGTGAAATGTGTCTAATAGGATAATTTTGGAATCAAAGTCATGCAGCTTTTTGCCACAAACTTGATTATGGACATTAAAGCATAAATCAGGAAATTGCCATGTTATAATCAGCAGTTACTTTGAACCAAATTTCTGAGCTATTGCTTAAGAAATATTTCTGAAGCTATTGTAATGTCTCAGTTGTTGTTGGTATTGACTGATTGACCTTCTTGAATCCTTTATGCTTTTCTGCTGAGTTTTGATCGGTCGCTGGGAGGTTATGGGAAGAGTTGGCCAATTAGAGTTGACGTCCCCTGCGGAGGGAGTGATACTCGTGCCGGCAATTCAGGGCTGCGAGTGTGTAATTTTAGTGAGAACGTAACGTTTGTCACTGGAGGAAAAGCGATCTCGGAACGATTTAGCGTGATATCGCTCCGTTTCATTTCGGTGAGATCTGTTAGGAACAGAGTTGCCAAATCATGCACAAAAGTGGGCGGAAGTCGTCATAGAAATGTAATTTTCGGCTGCTGCTAGTAATAAATAAGGCATGGAAGTCAATTAAATTTCTACGATTTATCTTTATTATGCAATTGATATGCGTGATATGTGTAATACGGTAATTATATAGGCATTAAACCTTAAGAAAATAAGTCAATGTGTTTTGTAACTTATGTAATTACCTTATAACGAGTCTATTAATTTCTCCCCGACAAACAGTTTGTGTAGACAATTGGATTTGAACGGACAAAGATCGGTTGTTTACGCATATATATTAGTCTACCAATCATTTTCATGTTTACCAACAGTAGTATAGGTTACGCTTTTATCTACAATGTAGTAACAATTGTGAATTAATAAGTTTTGAATTATAAAATATTTATACGAAATTCTAAATTAATTAGAATGTTTGAAAGCGAGGAAATGAGCTTGATTCATTAAGTTTATTTGATCCCAAGTAGATTTTGGTCCATGTGTCCCAAATATTTCTGAAGAAAGGTACTAATTGTAAAAACACAGAACTAGATAGATTCACAAGAATTAAGGTATCTAATTCTTACGACAAGCTATCTTTCAGTTTGGCAGGATACCCTATCAATGTTGCTTACCCAATAAGTGATTAATGCTGATAGAATCATTAGCTTTTTTAAATTTTCTATTTATAGCATCCACCTGAACAACATCTTAAAATGTTTTTAAGATCTACTTTGATATGTAACCAGATTTTTGGTGATTGAATCATGTTGAATGTCGCAGGTGAAAACATTTCTTTTTATGGACATTAAAAGGTTTGGATAGATTTAATAATCAAAGGCAATAATTAAGCTAGACAGGATTAAAATTGAAATTGGTCTATCATTCAAAATATTTGCTACAGGACTTCAAAATAGGCTCAACATGGTTCATCCTAAGGGTATTCGGAGTTCAAGCATTCTTAAATACATTAAAAGTGATATTCATTACATACTTATGAATTGATGTCTTAATTTATAAATTTATTTTAACAAAGTTTGTACTGTTAATGTTTCTCATGGATATAAAGATGCATATTTGTAATATAGTTTCTTCTTGGTTCTTAAGAGGGCATATTTCTTTTATAAATGTAAGCAAATAATCAGCTTCTTTGGATGTATATCTTCTTTGTGCATAAATCGTTACCTGCTCATGCTTTTTGCACTAAAAAAAACATAGATAAATAAACTAATAGAATTAAAGAAAGTATCATCATCAAAGTATCAGCGGTACACTACTTCCCAAAGGATAGGAGATAGAAGATTGTCATTCATCTTAGAATGCAATGTATTTATGATAAAGGTATCTCTTTTACATCTTTCAGTTATTTCTATCAGTAGATTAGCACTCATTTTTTACATCTACTTTATTTGTGACAGGACTAATGCTGTGAATAATACATATTTCCTAAGATTCACATACGTTTTTGTATCCACAACAAAATTTTTCCTTTACAATATCAAAAAAAACATTATTTATGTTTATTATTTACTAATAAGATTAAATTGGTGATGGATGGAATTAAAAAAATATTGTAAATTTTCAGTTTGGCACCGTCAGGGAGAAATTCTATATCTCGGTTATAATTAGAGTGACAGAAACCATTAATACACCATTTTAAAGATAAAGAAGTGCGGCTTAATTATATGATAACCATTTATTCCTAAATGAAGCGATTTTGGAGGAAATTCCATCCAAAAATGACCGGTAAATTTGCAGTTTGGCACCGTCAGGGAGAGAATATTTATAGTTTAAATGTGTAGAAAAATGCCTACGAGAAGAAGAGTACAAAAATTTCTGGTAAAATTATCGTTTATGACTGTTTGGGAATTTTTTTCAATACTAGAAATAGCCCGATTTCCGATAATTTTACCCAAACTTTTCACCAAAGTATATACTAATGATATTAAATTCAATTTTGTTCCACACCCTTATACTGAGTTTATTTTTCGATTTCAGCCCTCTGTGAGGCGACGATGATCGCGGGCCCCAGCTGTAGCTTTTGCACATGCGCGATGACGTAGACACTCGCGAGCATGTCCCCGTAATGACGTTTATCTTGGACACCGCGTTTTAGGCTGCGGCGAGCGCTACGGAACGTGGCGGCGAGGAAACGGCGAAATAACTCACCCTCCCCCAACCCGTGAATGAATGCACAAATATGAAAAATTAGGAACAAGGTTTTTCGTTGAAATCAATTGAAAATCCGGTTTTAACTTAAAGTATGACTTTCACTTAAAATAAAGTATTACAAAATCAACATCATTTAACAATTTCAAGAATTTCACAGCTAGTAAATATTATCTCCATTCACATAACAAATTCACTACGTACAATATTTCAGGCTGAAAATATCACCCAGTTCTAGGAGTAACCAATACCATGATTTGAGATGACTCAAGTACGTAAATGCAGATAATTATAAAAAATAATTTACCACAAAGAGCAACCTCTATCTATAATATAAAACAGAGTGTGGGGGTGTGTGTGTGTGTGTATGTATGTTCGCTAAAAACTCAAGAACCGAGAGTGGTAAAACTTTGAAATTTTCTACATTATTAAAAGTCAACCCCCCGCAGAGTATAGGCTACTTTTTATTTCCCTAAGGTCCACCGTTTGAACACAGACGGGTCAAAACTTTTCCGTAAGAAATATACGTAGAGGTTAGTTTTTTCGTAGCAGGGTTCATTTCTTTTTCAAAATTAAATTAGAAAAGATGGTCGTAGAAAGTCGAATTAAGCACCAAAAGAAGGAAAATAGATTATAAATTCTTATTATGGTCGTAAACAACCCATCCCCCAGTGATCAAGGCGATTGTTGATTTCGAGCTCATACATAATTCCATAAGAAGACATGGAGAATGAAAGCTCAAATACAAATAATGCTATAAGATATCTATTTTATATAATTCTCTCTCCGGATTCATTCATATCTATCTAATATATATACGAGTAAAATGTTGCTTTCATACTGCAGGCATATCGATACCACTAATTTCAAATCGGCATCATATCGAGAGGATCATAAAAGAAATTACTCTATTGTTATGATCTCCAAAATTAAAGACAGTAAAACTCTTTGGAATGTAGTAAATAATATCACTGGTAGAAAAAAAAATTACGTTAATGATGAAGATAAGATTGCAAAGCTAAATAGTAACTTAAATGAGCATAGTATATGTAAGAGCTTCCTTCATCAATCTTAAGTAGGAATTGAAAATATTAAAATTAAATGTCCTGATAAATTGAATATGGACACTACTGCTTCAGTTCAGTATTCCATGTTTTTACCTGACCCAAATATGGATGTGATTTTAAAAATAATTAAAAACTGAATAATAAAGGCCCAGGATTGGACAGCATACGAATAAGAGACCTTAAAGCTAATGCACTAGTGTTACTTCCTATCATAACTGCCTTAATCACCAGTAGTATAAAGTAATCTATTGTTCCTGATGACTTAAAGAAAGCATTGGTAAGACCAATACACAAGGAAGGATCTTATACTGACTTTAGCAATTATAGGCCTATTTCCTTGCTACCTTCTATTAGTAAAATATTAGAAAAATATGTGGTAAACTGTCTAACTGATTATTTAGAGAAATAAAACGTAATTTCAAAATACCAATTTGGATTTCGAAAAAGCAAAGGGACAAAAGATGCTCTAGAGACCTTTGCAGATAATATAAATTATAACCTTAATATTAGTAATGAAATCATTGTTACTTTTATTGATTTTAAGAAAGCCTTTGACACTGTAAATCATGGATAACTACTAAATATTTTGTCTACAATTGGCATCAGAGGCAAAGTTCTAGACTGGTTTCATAGTTACCTAGTAAACAGAACAATGAGAATTAAATTTAAAAACTACTATGGTGAAGAATCTCTGGTGAAATATGGTGTACCACAGGGTTCCATTTTAGGTCCTACAGTGTTTATAATGTATATTAATAGTATAATTTCATGTATTAAATATTGTGATACACTACTTTATGCTGATGATGTTATACGTATAGCCTCACATAAAGATATCGACAGAGCTACACTGTATATGCAGCATGATTTAAATTGTATATCTAAATGGGCCCATGATAAGGATCTGGTTATTAATTAAAAAAATGCAAATGTATGCATATTGTTAGTACCTTGAATAAGCTAAAACTTTTAACTTTGAAACTGCACAATCATGATTGTTTACACAGAAATATTAACGATCTTCAATGTAATTGTGAAAATCTGGATCAGAGTATTGGTGGTCATTGACCAAAATTTTAAATTCAAGGCACAATTTGATAAAGTATTTAATAAGTTGAGGAGAGTTTCATATCAATGATACCATATAGAGTGCCTGGCAATGTGTTGAAAATGTTATATATTTCTTTTGTTGAGTCTATTATTAGGTATGGCTTGACTGTGTGGGGACTTGCTCGCAAGACTCACAAGAGAAAACTGTATTCAATGCAAAATAGAATAGTTAAATTAATATATAGAAATATAAAAACAAGAGGTAATTCAAATGCAATTGTTACTTTTGATGTTAAAACAATGTATATGTATCTGGAATTACTTCCCATAGATGAATTACTGCATTGCTTGCTTGTTGTGGATAACTATTACAACTTCAAGTTAAATCACAGAAAATTAAATCACACAATATGGACACAAGGAAAAAGTTTAATCTTGAAGTGGCAAGATTTTATAATCAATATGGTGAAAATAGATTAAATGTTGTAGTTCGAAAAAGTTTTAATAATCTGCCTGACTATATGCTTGGGATTAAAAATATTTCTGAGGTAAAAATGAGTATGAAACAAAACAATAAATAGGTGAACACATTTATACATATGGAGAACCCCCTGATGAGCTAGAATTAGCTCAGGGGGACTTGAATGTAGCAATACTTTGTTTTATTTTATTTGGTTCTGTAACCCATTTATCTGAAGTTGCGGTATTGGATTATAATTTATCTACTTTGTAAATATTGTTTTTCTTTTGCATTTTTTTCTTGAACTGTAACATGTTTTATTCATAAATGTTCTTCTGCTTATTTTTTTCTTATTTCAATACAATAAGCAACAATTATATTATTTGTAAACTATATATGAGTAAAAAATAATCTATAATTTCTAAATTAAGTGCAAAATAATGCCGAAAAACAGAAATATTTCGAAAAAATGCAAATATATCGGCGATTTTTCCTTATTTTGTTGAATTGAAAAGAATTTTCAGAAATATTTACAAAGTTCTATTAAAAATCTTCAAAATTAGTCGAAAATAATGTATGATTTTTCAAATATAAGGTAAAATAATGAGAAAAACAGAAAGATTTCGAAAAAATGCAAATAATACGGCGATTTTTTCTTATTTTGTTGAAATAAAAAGAATTTTAAGGAAAAATTTCAAAGTACTAGTAAAAATCTTTAAAATGAGTCAAAATAATCCATTATTTCTCAAATATAAGGCAAACTAATGCGGAAAAACAGAAAGATTTCGAAAAAATGCAAATATTTCGGCGACTATTCCTTATTTTGTTGAATTAAAAAAAGTTTATTGAATAATTTACAAAATTCTAATAGAAATCCTTAAAAAGAGTCAAAATTAATCTTGGATTTCTCAAATATAAGGAAAATAACGCCAAAATACAGAAATATTTCGAAAAAATAATAATATTTCGGCAATTTTCCCATTATATCTTGAAATAAAAGGAATTTATCGAAAATATTTCCAAAGTTCTAAAAAAAATCTTTTAAATGAATCAAAATTAATCTTGGATTTCTCAAAAATTAGCGAAAAAATGCCGAAAAACAGATATATTTCGAAAAAATTAAATATTCGGCGATTTTTCCTTAATTGGTTGAATTAAAAAGAATTATGAGAAATATTTACAAGGTTCATATAAAAATCTTTACAATGAGTCAAAATGAATTAATTATTTCTCAAAATTTAGGCAAAATAATGAGGAAAAACGGAAAGATTTCGAAAAAATGCAAATATTTTGGCGATTTTTCCTTATTTTGTTGAATTTAAAAGAATTTTCAGAAGTATTTACAAAGTTCTAATAAAAATCTTTGAATTAAGCCAATAACTATCTTGGATTTCTCAATTATAAGGCAAAATAATGCTGAAAAACAGAAATATTTCGAAAAAATGCTAAAATTTCGGCAATTTTCCCGTTATTTCATGAAATAAAAGGACTTTATATAAAATATTTACAATGGTCTAATAAAAATCTTTAAAATGAGTCAAAATGAATCTCTTATTTATAGAATTTAAGGCAAAATAATGAGGAAAAAGGGAAAGATTTCAAAAAATGCCAATATTTCGGCGATTTTTCGTTATTATGTTGAATTAAAAGGAATTTTCAGAAAAATTTTCAAAGTTCTAATAAAAATCTTTAAAAAGAATCAATAAACATCTTGGATTTCTCAAATATAAGGCAAAATAACGCCAAAATACAGAAATATTTCGAAAATATAATAATATTTCGGCAATTTTCCCATTATTTCTCGAAATAAAAGGAATTTATCGAAAATATTTCCAAAGTTCTAATGAGAATCTTTTAAATGAATCAAAATTAATCTTGGATTTCTCAAAAATAAGCGAAAAAATGCCGAAAAACAGATATATTTCGAAAGAATTCAAAAATTTCTGCGATTTTTCCTTGTTTGGTTAAATTAAAAAATATTTTCAGAAATACTATCAAGGTTCTAATAAAAATCTTTAAAATGAGTCAAACTTGATGTCTGTTTTCTCAAATTTAATGCAAAATAATGAGGAAAAACGGAAAGATTTCGAAAAAAAGCAAATATTTCGGCGATTTTTCCTTATTTTTTTGAAATAAAAAGAATTTTCAGAAAAAATTTCAAAGTTCTAATGAAAATCTTTAATATGAGTAAACATTAATCTATAATTTCTAAATTAAAGGCAAAATAATGCCGAAAAACCGAAATATTTCGAAAAAATGCAAATATTTCGGCGATTTTTCCTTATTTTGTTGAATTGAAGTTTTAAGAAATATTTTCAAAGTTGTATTAAAAATCTTCAATATGAGTCAAAATTAATCTTGGTTTTCTCAAATATATGGCAGAAAATGCCGAAAAAAAGAAATATTTCGAGAAAATGCCAATATTTCGTCAATTTTCCCATTATTTCTTGAAATAAAAGGACTTTATCAAAAATACTTACAAAGTTCTAATAAAAATCTTTAAAATGAGTCAAAATGAATCTCTTATTTCTAGAATTTAAGGCAAAATTATGAGGAAAAAGGGAAAATTAAAAAAAAAATGCATATATTTCGGCGATTTTTCGTTATTATGTTGAAATGAAAGTAATTTTCAGAAAAATTATCATTGTTCTAATAAAAATCTTTAAAATTAGTCGAAAACAATGTATAATTTTTCAAATATAAGGCATTATAATGGTATTTATCGAAAATATTTCCAAAGTTCTAATAAAAATCTTTTAAATGAATCAAAATTAATCTTGGATTTCTCAAAAACAAGGCAAAATAATTTCGAAAAACCGAAATATTTCGAAAAAATGCAAATTTTTCGGCGATTTTTCCTTATTTTGTTGAATTAAAAAGCATTTTGATAAATAATTACAAAGTTCTTATAAAAATCTTTAAAATGAATCAATAAACATCTCGGATTTTTCAAATATAAGGGAAAATAATGAGGAAAAAGGGAAAGATTAAAAAAAATGCAAGAATTTCGGCGATTTTTCCTTATTTTGTTGAATTAAAAGGAATTATCAGAAAAAATTTCAAAGTTCTAATAAAAATCCTTAAGATGAGTCTAAAAAAAAGTATGATTTTTCAAATATAAGGCAAAATAATGCCGAAAAACAGAAATATTTCCAAAAAAATGCAAATATTTCGGTGACTTTTCCTTATTTTGTTGAAATAAAAATATTTTTTGAATTATTTAGATAATTCTAATAGAAATCTTTAAAAAGAGTAAAAATTAATCTTGGATTTCTCAAATATAAGGAAAATAACGCCAAAATACAGAAATATTTCGAAAAAATAATAATATTTCAGCAATTTTCCCATTATTTCTCGAAATAAAAGGAATTTATCGAAAATATTTCCAAAGTTCTAATGAGAATCTTTTAAATGAATCAAAATTAATCTTGGATTTCTCAAAAAAAAGCGAAAAAATGCCGAAAAACAGATATATTTCGAAAGAATTCAAATATTTCGGCGATTTTTCCTTAATTGGTTGAATTAAAAAGAATTATGAGAAATATTTACAAGGTTCATATAAAAATCTTTACAATGAGTCAAAATGAATTAATTATTTCTCAAAATTTAGGCAAAATAATGAGGAAAAACGGAAAGATTTCGAAAAAATGCAAATATTTTGGCGATTTTTCCTTATTTTGTTGAATTTAAAAGAATTTTCAGAAGTATTTACAAAGTTCTAATAAAAATCTTTGAATTAAGCCAATAACTATCTTGGATTTCTCAATTATAAGGCAAAATAATGCTGAAAAACAGAAATATTTCGAAAAAATGCTAAAATTTCGGCAATTTTCCCGTTATTTCATGAAATAAAAGGACTTTATATAAAATATTTACAATGGTCTAATAAAAATCTTTAAAATGAGTCAAAATGAATCTCTTATTTATAGAATTTAAGGCAAAATAATGAGGAAAAAGGGAAAGATTTCAAAAAATGCCAATATTTCGGCGATTTTTCGTTATTATGTTGAATTAAAAGGAATTTTCAGAAAAATTTTCAAAGTTCTAATAAAAATCTTTAAAAAGAATCAATAAACATCTTGGATTTCTCAAATATAAGGCAAAATAACGCCAAAATACAGAAATATTTCGAAAATATAATAATATTTCGGCAATTTTCCCATTATTTCTCGAAATAAAAGGAATTTATCGAAAATATTTCCAAAGTTCTAATGAGAATCTTTTAAATGAATCAAAATTAATCTTGGATTTCTCAAAAATAAGCGAAAAAATGCCGAAAAACAGATATATTTCGAAAGAATTCAAAAATTTCTGCGATTTTTCCTTGTTTGGTTAAATTAAAAAATATTTTCAGAAATACTATCAAGGTTCTAATAAAAATCTTTAAAATGAGTCAAACTTGATGTCTGTTTTCTCAAATTTAATGCAAAATAATGAGGAAAAACGGAAAGATTTCGAAAAAAAGCAAATATTTCGGCGATTTTTCCTTATTTTTTTGAAATAAAAAGAATTTTCAGAAAAAATTTCAAAGTTCTAATGAAAATCTTTAATATGAGTAAACATTAATCTATAATTTCTAAATTAAAGGCAAAATAATGCCGAAAAACCGAAATATTTCGAAAAAATGCAAATATTTCGGCGATTTTTCCTTATTTTGTTGAATTGAAGTTTTAAGAAATATTTTCAAAGTTGTATTAAAAATCTTCAATATGAGTCAAAATTAATCTTGGTTTTCTCAAATATATGGCAGAAAATGCCGAAAAAAAGAAATATTTCGAGAAAATGCCAATATTTCGTCAATTTTCCCATTATTTCTTGAAATAAAAGGACTTTATCAAAAATACTTACAAAGTTCTAATAAAAATCTTTAAAATGAGTCAAAATGAATCTCTTATTTCTAGAATTTAAGGCAAAATTATGAGGAAAAAGGGAAAATTAAAAAAAAAATGCATATATTTCGGCGATTTTTCGTTATTATGTTGAAATGAAAGTAATTTTCAGAAAAATTATCATTGTTCTAATAAAAATCTTTAAAATTAGTCGAAAACAATGTATAATTTTTCAAATATAAGGCATTATAATGGTATTTATCGAAAATATTTCCAAAGTTCTAATAAAAATCTTTTAAATGAATCAAAATTAATCTTGGATTTCTCAAAAACAAGGCAAAATAATTTCGAAAAACCGAAATATTTCGAAAAAATGCAAATTTTTCGGCGATTTTTCCTTATTTTGTTGAATTTAAAAGCATTTTGATAAATAATTACAAAGTTCTTATAAAAATCTTTAAAATGAATCAATAAACATCTCGGATTTTTCAAATATAAGGGAAAATAATGAGGAAAAAGGGAAAGATTTAAAAAAATGCAAGAATTTCGGCGATTTTTCCTTATTTTGTTGAATTAAAAGGAATTATCAGAAAAAATTTCAAAGTTCTAATAAAAATCCTTAAGATGAGTCTAAAAAAAAGTATGATTTTTCAAATATAAGGCAAAATAATGCCGAAAAACAGAAATATTTCCAAAAAAATGCAAATATTTCGGTGACTTTTCCTTATTTTGTTGAAATAAAAATATTTTTTGAATTATTTAGATAATTCTAATAGAAATCTTTAAAAAGAGTAAAAATTAATCTTGGATTTCTCAAATATAAGGAAAATAACGCCAAAATACAGAAATATTTCGAAAAAATAATAATATTTCAGCAATTTTCCCATTATTTCTCGAAATAAAAGGAATTTATCGAAAATATTTCCAAAGTTCTAATGAGAATCTTTTAAATGAATCAAAATTAATCTTGGATTTCTCAAAAAAAAGCGAAAAAATGCCGAAAAACAGATATATTTCGAAAGAATTCAAATATTTCGGCGATTTTTCCTTATTTGGTTAAATTAAAAAATAATTTCAGAAATACTATCAAGGTTCTAATAAAAATCTTTAAAATGAGTCAAACTTGATGTCTGTTTTCTCAAATTTAATGCAAAATAATGAGGAAAAACGGAAAGATTTCGAAAAAACGGAAATATTTCGGCGATTTTTCCTAATTTTTTTGAAATAAAAAGAATTTTCAGAAAACATTCCAAAGTTCTAATGAAAATCTTTAATATGAGTAAACATTAATCTATAATTTCTAAATTAAAGGCAAAATAATGCCGAATAAACAGAAATATTTCGAAAAAATCAAATATTTCGGCGATATTTCCTTATTTTGTTGAATTGAAAAGAGTTTTAAGAAATATTTACAAATTTGAATTAAAAATCTTCAATATGAGTCAAAATAAATCTTGGTTTTCTCAAATATATGGCAAAAAATGCCGAAAAAAAGAAATATTTCGAAAAAATGCAAATATTTCGTCAATTTTCCCATTATTTCTTGAAATAAAAGGACTTTATCAAAAACACTTACAAAGTTCTAATAAAAATCTTTAAAATGAATCAAAATTAATCTTGGGTTTCTCAAATATAAGGCAAAATATTAGCGAAAGAAGGAAATATTTTGAAAAACTGCAAATATCCGGCGATTTTTCTTTATTTGGTTGAATTAAAAAGAATTTTGAGAAATATTTACAAAGTTCAAATCAAAATCTTTAAAATGAGTCAAAATTAATTTATTATTTTTCAAATTTAAGGCAAAATAATGAGGAAAAACGGAAAGATTAAAAAAAAGGAAATATTTCGGCGATTTTTCCTAATTTTTTGAAATAAAAAGAATTTTCAGAAAACATTCCAAAGTTCCAATAAAAATCTTTAAAATGAATCAAAATTTATCATTGATTTCTCAAATATAAGGAAAAATAATTTCGAAGAACAGAAATATTAAAAAAAGCAAACTTTTCGGCGATTTTTCCTTATTTTCTTGAATTAGAAAGCATTTTGAGAAATAATTACAAATTTCTTACAAAAATCTTTAAAATGAGTCAATAAACATCTTGGATTTCTCAAATATAAGGCAAAATAATGAGGAAAAAGGGAAAGATTTAAAAAAAATGCAAATATTTCGGCGATTTTTCGTTATTATGTTGAAATAAAAAGAATTTTCAGAAAAGTTTCAAAGTTCTGGTAAAAATCTTTAAAATGAGTCAAAATAATCTATGATTTCTCAAATATAAGGCAAAATAATGCGGAAAAACAGAAATATTTCGAAAAAAATGCAAATATTTCGGCGATTTTTCCTTATTTTGTTGAAATAAAAAGAATTTTCAGAAAAACTTTCAAAGTTCTAGTAAAAATCTTTAAAATGAGTCAAAATAATCTATGATCTCTCAAATATAAGGCAAAATAATGCGGAAAAACAGAAATATTTCGAAAAAAATGCAAATATTTCGGTGATTTTTCCTTATTTTGTTGAATTTAAAAGAATTTTCAGAAGTATTTACAAATTTCCGATAAAAATATTTGAATTGAGCCAATATTTATCTTGGATTTCTCAATTATAAGGCAAAATAATGCTGAAAAACAGAAATATTTCGAAAAAATGCTAAAATTTCAGCAATTTTCCCGTTATTTCTTGAAATAAAAGGACTTTATCAAAAACACTTACAAAGTTCTAATAAAAATCTTTAAAATGAATCAAAATTAATCTTGGGTTTCTCAAATATAAGGCAAAATAATAGCGAAAAAATGAAATATTTTGAAAAACTGCAAATATTTCGGCGATTTTTCCTTATTTTGTTGAATTCAAAAGATTTTTCAGAAGTATTTACAAATTTCTAATAAAAAAATTTGAATTGAGCCAATATTTATCTTGGATTTCTCAATTGTATGGCAAAATAATGCTGAAAAACAGAAATATTTCAAAAAAATGCAAATATTTCGGCGATTTTTCGTTATTATGTTGAATTAAAAGGAATTTTCAGAAGAATTTTCAAAATTCTAATAAAAATCTTTAAAAAGAAACAATAAACATCTTGGATTTCTCAAATATAAGGCAACATAATTTCGAAAAACAAAAATATTTCGAAAAAATGTAAATTTTTCGGCGATTTTTTCCATATTTTGTTGAATTATAAAGCATTTTGAGAAATAATTACAAAGTTCTAATAAAAATCTTTAAAATGAGTCTAAAAAAAGTATGATTTTACAAATATAAGGCAAAATACTGCCGAAAAACAGAAATATTTCGAAAAAATGCAAATATTTCGGCGTCTTTTCCTTATTTTGTTGAAATAAAAATATTTTTTTGAATTAATTAAAAAATTCTACTAGAAGTCTTTAAAAACAGTCAAAACTATTCTTGGATTTCTCAAACTTAAGGAAAATAACGCCAAAATACAGAAATATTTCGAAAAAATAATAATATTTCGGCAATTTTCCCATTATTTCTTGAAATAAACGGTATTTATCGAAAATATTTCCAAAGTTCCAATACAAATCTTTTAAATGAATCAAAATTAATCTTGGATTTCTCAAAAATAAGAGAAAAAATGCCGAAAAACAGATATATTTCGAAAAAATTCAAATATTTCGCCGATTTTTCCTTATTTTTTGAATTAAAAAGAATTTTTTGAAAAATTTTCAAAGTTCTAATGAAAATCTTCAATATGAGTAAAAAATAATCTATAATTTCTAAATTAAGTGCAAAATAATGCCGAAAAACAGATATATTTCGAAGAAATGCAAATATTTCGGTGATTTTTCCTTATTTTGTTGAATTGAAAAGAATTTTCAGAAATATTTACAAAGTTCTATTAAAAATCTTCAAAATTAGTCGAAAACAATGTATGATTTTTCAAATATAAGGCAAAATAATGAGGAAAAACGGAAAGATTTCGAAAAAATCCAAATAATACGGCGATTTTTTCTTATTTTGTTGAAATAAAAAGAATTTTCCGAAAAATTTTCAAAGTACTAGTAAAAATCTTTAAAATGAGTCAAAATAATCCATTATTTCTCAAATATAAGGCAAACTAATGCGGAAAAACTGAAATATTTCTAAAAAAATGCAAATATTTCGGCGATTTTTCCTTATTTTGTTGAAATAAAAATATTTTTTGAATTATTTACAAAATTCTACTAGAAATCTTTAAAAACAGTCAAAATTAACCTTGGATATCTCAAACATAAGGAAAATAACGCCAAAATACAGAAATAATTGGGAAGAATAATAATATTTCGGCAATTTTCCCATTATTTCTTGAAATAAAAGGTATTTATCGAAAATATTTCCAAAGTTCTAATAAAAATCTTTTAAATGAATCAAAATTAATCTTGGATTTCTCAAATATAAGGCAAAATAATTTCGAAAAACAGAAATAATTCGAAAAAATGCAAATTTTTCGGCGATTTTTCCTTATTTTGTTGAATTAAAAAGCATTTTCAGAAAAATTTTCAAAGTACTAGTAAAAATCTTAAAAATGTGTCAAAATAATCCATTATTTCTCAAAAATAAGGCAAACTAATGCGGAAAAACAGAAATATTTCTAAAAAATGAAAATATTTCGGCGATTTTTCCTTATTTTGTTGAATTTAAAAGATTTTTCAGAAGTATTTACAAAGTTCTCATAAAAATCTTTCAAATGAATCAAAATTAATCTTGGATTTCTCAACTATAAGGCCAAATAATGCCGAAAAACAGAAAGATTTCAAAAAAATGCTTATATTACGGCAATTTACTTGTTATTTCTTGAAATAAAAGGACTTTATATAAAATATTTACAATGTTCTAATGAAAATCTTTAAAATGATTCAAAATGAATCTCTTATTTATAGAATTTAAGGCAAAATAATGAGGAAAAAGGGAAAGATTTCAAAAAAATGCAAATACTTCGGCGATTTTTCGTTATTATGTTGAAATAAAAGGAATTTTCAGGAACATTTTCAAAGTTCTAATAAAAATCTTTAAAAAGAAACAATAAACAACTAGGATTTCTCAAATATAAGGCAACATAATGCCGAAAAACAGAAATATTTCGAAAAAATGCTAAAATTTCTGCAATTATCCCGTTATTTCTCGAAATAAAAGGACTTTATGTAAAATATTTACAAAGTTGTAATAAAAATCTTTATAATGAATCAAAATTAATCTTGGATTTCTCAAAAATAAGCGAAAAAATGCCGAAAAACAGATATATTTCGAAAAAATTCAAATATTTCGGCGATTTTTCCTTATTTTTTTGAAATAAAAAGAATTTTCAGAAAACTTTTCAAAGTTCTAATCAAAATCTTTAATATGAGTAAAAAATAATCTATAATTTCTAAATTAAGTGCAAAACAATGCCGAAAAACAGATATATTTCGAAGAAATGCAAATATTTCGGCGATTTTTCCTTATTTTGTTGAATTGAAAAGAATTTTTAGAAATATTTACAAAGTTCTATTAAAAATCTTCAAAATTAGTCGAAAACAATGTATGATTTTTCAAATATAAGGCAAAATAATGTGGAAAAACGGAAAGATTTCGAAAAAATGCAAATAATACGGCGATTTTTTTTATTTTGTTGAAATAAAAAGAATTTTCAGAAAAATTTTCAAAGCACTAGTAAAAATCTTTAAAATGAGTCAAAATAATCCATTATTTCTCAAAAATAAGGCAAACTAATGCGGAAAAAACAGAAATATTTCTAAAAAAATGCAAATTTTTCGGCGATTTTTCCTTATTTTGTTGAAATAAAAGGAATTATCAGAAAAAATTTCAAAGTTCTAATAAAAATCATTAAATGAGTCTAAAAAAAGTATGATTTTTCAAATATATATGGCAAAATACTGCCGAAAAACGGAAATATTTCGAAAAAATGCAAATATTTCGGCGTCTTTTCCTTATTTTGTTGAAATAAAAATATTTTTTTGAATTATTTAAAAAATTCTACTTGAAATCTTTAAAAACAGTTAAAATTAATCTTGGATTTCTCAAACATAAGGACAATAACGCCAAAATACAGAAATATTTGGAAAGAATAATAATATTTCGGCAATTTTCCCATTATTTCTTGAAATAAAAGGTATTTATCGAAAATATTTCCAAAGTTCCAATAAAAATCTTTTAAATGAATCAAAATTAATCTTGGATTTCTCAAAAATAAGCGAAAAAATGCCGAAAAAACAGATATATTTCGAAAAAATTCAAATATTTCGACGATTTTTCCTTATTTTTTTTAAATAAAAAGAATTTTCAGAAAAATTTTCAAATTTCTAGTGAAAATCTTTAATATGAGTAAAAAATAATCTATAATTTCTAAATTAAGTGCAAAATAATGCCAAAAAACAGATATATTTCGCAGAAATGCAAATATTTCGGCGATTTTTCCTTATTTTGTTGAATTGAAAAGAATTTTCAGAAATATTTACAAAGTTCTATTAAAAATCTTCAAAATTAGTTGAAAACAATGTATGATTTTTCAAATATAAGGCAAAATAATGAGGAAAAACGGAAAGATTAAGGAAAAATGCAAATAATACGGCGATTTTTTCTTATTTTGTTGAAATAAAAAGAAATTTCAGAAAAATTTTCAAAGTACTAGTAAAAATCTTTAAAATGAGTCAAAATAATCCATTATTTCTCAAATATAAGGCAAACTAATGCGGAAAAACAGAAATATTTCTAAAAAAATGCAAATTTTTCGGCGATTTTTTATTATTTTGTTGAAATAAAAGGAATTATCAGAAAAAATTTCAAAGTTCTAATAAAAATCTTTAAAATGAGTCTAAAAAAAAGTATGATTTTTCAAATATATGGCAAAATAATGCCGAAAAAAAGAAATGTTTCGATTCGATTATTTACAAAATTCTACTAGAAATCTTTAAAAACAGTCAAAATTAACCTTGGATATCTCAAACATAAGGAAAATAACGCCAAAATACAGAAATAATTGGGAAGAATAATAATATTTCGGCAATTTTCCCATTATTTCTTGAAATAAAAGGTATTTATCGAAAATATTTCCAAAGTTCTAATAAAAATCTTTTAAATGAATCAAAATTAATCTTGGATTTCTCAAATATAAGGCAAAATAATTTCGAAAAACAGAAATAATTCGAAAAAATGCAAATTTTTCGGCGATTTTTCCTTATTTTGTTGAATTAAAAAGCATTTTCAGAAAAATTTTCAAAGTACTAGTAAAAATCTTAAAAATGTGTCAAAATAATCCATTATTTCTCAAAAATAAGGCAAACTAATGCGGAAAAACAGAAATATTTCTAAAAAATGAAAATATTTCGGCGATTTTTCCTTATTTTGTTGAAT
Organism: Sympetrum striolatum; assembly: GCA_947579665.1. NCBI lineage: Eukaryota > Metazoa > Arthropoda > Insecta > Odonata > Libellulidae > Sympetrum > Sympetrum striolatum. The sequence continues at coordinate 77,625,010 of OX388350.1, forward strand.
TTAAAAGATTTTTCAGAAGTATTTACAAAGTTCTCATAAAAATCTTTCAAATGAATCAAAATTAATCTTGGATTTCTCAACTATAAGGCCAAATAATGCCGAAAAACAGAAAGATTTCAAAAAAATGCTTATATTACGGCAATTTACTTGTTATTTCTTGAAATAAAAGGACTTTATATAAAATATTTACAATGTTCTAATGAAAATCTTTAAAATGATTCAAAATGAATCTCTTATTTATAGAATTTAAGGCAAAATAATGAGGAAAAAGGGAAAGATTTCAAAAAATGCAAATACTTCGGCGATTTTTCGTTATTATGTTGAAATAAAAGGAATTTTCAGGAACATTTTCAAAGTTCTAATAAAAATCTTTAAAAAGAAACAATAAACAACTAGGATTTCTCAAATATAAGGCAACATAATGCCGAAAAACAGAAATATTTCGAAAAAATGCTAAAATTTCTGCAATTATCCCGTTATTTCTTGAAATAAAAGGACTTTATGTAAAATATTTACAAAGTTGCAATAAAAATCTTTAAAATGAGTCAAAATGAATCTCTTATTTATAGAATTGAAGGCAAAATAATGAGGAAAAAGGGAAAGATTTCAAAAAAATGCAAATATTTCGAGGATTTTTCGTTATTATGTTGAATTAAAAGGAATTTTCAGAAAAATTTTCAATGTTCTAATAAAAATCTTTAAAAAGAATCAATAAACGTCTTGGATTTCTCAAATATAAGGCAAAATAATGCCGAAAAACAGAAAGATTTCGAAAAAATGCAAGTATTTCGGCTTTTTTTTCCTTATTTTGTTGAAATAAAAGGAATTATCAGAAATATTTTCAAAGTTCTAATAAAACCTTTAAAATGAGTCTAAAAAAAAGTATGATATTTCAAATATAAGGCAAAATTATTCCGAAAAACAGAAAGATTTCGAAAAAATGCAAGTATATCGGCGATTTTTCCTTATTTTGTTGAAATAAAAGGAATTATCAGAAAAAATTTCAAAGTTCTAATAAAAATCTTTAAAATGAGTCTAAAAAAAAGTATGATTTTTCAAATATATGGCAAAATAATGCCGAAAAAAAGAAATATTTCGAAAAAATGCAAACATTTCGGTGACTTTTCCTTATTTTGTTTAAATAAATATATTTTTCGAATAATTTACAAAATTCTAATAGAAATCTTTAAAAAGAGTCAAAATTAATCTTGGATTTCTCAAATATAAGGAAAATAACGCCGAAATACAGAAATATTTCGAAAAAATAATAATATTTTGGCAATTATCCCATTATTTCTTGAAATAAAAGGAACTTATCGAAAATATTTCCTAATTTCAAATAAAAATCTTTTAAATGAATCAAAATTAATCTTGGATTTCTCAAAAATAAGCGAAAAAATGCCGAAAAACAGATATATTTCGAAAAAATTCAAATATTTCGGCAATTTTTCCTTATTTGGTTAAATTAAAAAAAATTTTGAGATATATCTACAAAGTTCTAATAAAAATCTTGAAAATGAGTCAAAATTAATTAATTATTACTCAAATTTTAGGCAAAATAATGAGGAAAAACGGAAAGATATCGAAAAAAATGGAAATATTTCGGCAATTTTTCGTTATTATGCTGAAATAAAAGGAATTTTCCGAAATATTTACAAAGTTCTAATAAAAATCTTTAAAATGAATCAAATTTTATCATGGATTTCTCAAATATAAGGCAAAATAATTTCGAAAACCAGAAATATTTCGAAAAAAATGCAAAATTTTCGGCACTTTTTCCTTATTTTGTTGAATTAAAAAGCATTTTGAGAAATAATTACAAAGTTCTTACAAAAATCTTTAAAATGAATCAATAAACATCTTGGATTTCTTAAATATAAGGCAAAATAATGCCGAAAAACTGAAAGATTTCGAAAAAATGCAAATATTTCGGCGATTTTTCCTTACTTTGTTGAATTTAAAAGCATTTTCAGAAGTATTTACAAAGTTCTAATAAAAATCTTTAAATGAGTCTAAAAAAGGTATGATTTTTCAAATATAAGGCAAAATAATGCCGAAAAACAGAAATATTTCGAAAAAAAGCAAATATTTCGGCGACTTCTCCTTATTTTGTTGAATTAAAAATAGTTTTTTTCAATTATGTACAAAATTCTAAAAGAAATCCTTAAAAAGAGTCAAAATTATCTTGGATTTCTCAAATATAAGGAAAATAACGCCAAAATACAGAAATATTTCGAAAAAAAAATAATAATATTCGGCAATTTTCCCATTATTTCTTGTAATAAAAGGATCTTATCGAAAATATTTCCTCAGTTCTAATAAAAAATCTTTTAAATGAATCGAAATTAAACTTGGATTTCTCAAAAACAAGCGAAAAAATGCCGAAAAACAGATATATTTCGAAAAAAATTCACATATTTCGGCGATTTTTCCTTATTTGGTTAAATTTAAAAATATTTTCAGAAATATTATCAAGGGTCTAATGAAATTCTTTAAAATGAGTCAAATTGATCTCTGTTTTTTCAAATTTAATGCAAAATAATGAGGAAAAACGGAAAGATTTCGAAAAAATGCAAATATTTCGGCGATTTTTCCTTATTTTGTTGAAATAACAAGAATTTTCTGAAAAATTTTTAAAAAAGTACTACTAAAAATCTGTAAAATGAGTCAAAATATTCCATGATTTCTCAAAAATAAGGCAAAATAATGCGCAAAAACAGAAATATTTCGAAAAAAATGCAAATATTTCGGCGATTTTTCCTTATTTTGTTGAATTTAAAAGAATTTTCAGAAGTACTTACAAAGTTCTAATAAAAATCTTTGAATTGAGCCAATATTTATCTTGGATTTCTCAATTATAAGGCAAAATAATGCTGAAAAACAGAAATATTTCGAAAAAATGCTAAAATTTCGGATATTTTCCGTTATTTCTTGATATAAAAGAACTTAATATAAAATATTTACAATGT